>CAIGQQ010020462.1:0-19274 GCA_903798035.1 Danio albolineatus
GCTGGACTCTGATTCTGAGCTTTTCTGATGAACTGAACTAAAACAAAGAGAAATTAAGGTTAATTCTCAAAATATCATATTCCACAATTTACTGCACATATTAATGTATCAGTAAAAATCCTTACAATAAGGACAATTTATGCTCAAAGTTGAACTGCCTCCATGTGTCATCCCTCGATCTGTATGAGCAACACTATATTTATATAGACATTATTGAAAAGATAAAAAATAACTACCACAATAGTCAACAAACATTTTTCATATTGTTCATAAATTAGTACTGATACTATTCTGATACACAAAATACCAGAGATCAACCCCTGTGAGACTTGGGGTTGGGGCCCATATGCGAGTGCCTGGTGGCTGGGTTTTTCTGATCTGAATGGTGTTGTTATTGGACTTCTGTGCTAATCTCAGTCTGTCTATAACAAACACCATGTTCAAGCATAAGGGTGTCCATCAATGGCACCAGGACACCCTAGGGCGAAGGTCAATGATTGACTTTGTGGTTGTATCATCTGATCTCTAACCATATGCCTTGGACACTTGGGTAAAGAGAGTGGCAGAGCTGTCAACTGATCACCATCTGATGGTGAGTTAGATCCGCTGGCAGGGTGGAAAGCTGGACAGATCTGGCAGGCCCAAACGTATTGTGAGGGTCCTCTGGGAACTTCAGAGGGACTTTCAACTCTCATCTATGGAAGAGCTTTGACCAGATCCCGAGGGAGGCTGGAGACATTGAGACTGAGTGGTCCATGTTCTCCAACTCCATTGTTGGCGTAGCTGTGAGGACTTAAGGTCTGTGGTGTCTGTTGTGGCGGCAATCCCTGTACCCGGTGGTCGACACCGGAAGTAAGGGATGCGGTTAAGCTGAAGAAGGAGTCCTACAGGGCTTGGTTGGCTTGCAGGACTCCCAAGGCAGTTAATGGGTACTGACGGGCCAAGCGTGCTGCAGCCTGGGCAGTTGTGGAATCTAAAACTCAGACCTGGGAAAAGTTTGGGAGAACCATAGAGGAAAAGTATCAGTTGCTCCCAAAAAGATTCTGGCAAACCGTCCAACACCTTAGGAGGGGAAAGCAGCTCCACACCAACCCTGTTAACAGCGGAAGTGGGGAGCTTTTGACCTCGACTGGGGATGTTGTCAGACAGTGGAAGGAATACTTTGAGAAACTCCTCAACCCCACCGACATGCCTTTCATTGAGGAAGCAGAGATTGGGGATGCAGGGGTGGACTCACCCATCACCCAAGCTGAGGCCACTGAAGTAGTTTGCAAGCTCTGCAGTGGCAAAGCAGCAGGGGTGGATAAGATTCACCCTGTGTATCTTAGGTCTCTGGATAATGTGGGGCTGTCTTGGCTGACACGTCTCTACAATATCGCATGGAGGTCGGGGACAGTACCTCTGGATTGGGCAACTGGGGTGGTGGTTCAAATTTTTAAGAAGGGGGATTGGAGGGTGTGCTCCAACTATAGGGGATCACACTCCTCAGCCTCCCTGGGAAAGTCAATGCCAGTGTACTGGAGAGGAGGATCCAGCCGATGGTTGAACCTAGGATTGAGGAGGAACAATGCGGTTTTTGTCCAGGCCATGGTACACTGGACCAGCTCTATACCCTCACCAGGGTGCTCGAGGGTTCGTGGTAGTATGCCCAACCAGTCCACATGTGTTTTGTGGACCTGGAGAAGGTATTTGACCGTGTCCCTCAAGGCATTCTGTGGAGGGTGCTCAGGGAGTATGGGGCCAGAGGTGCTCTGTTAAGGGCCGTCTCATCCCTGTATGAACAGAGTAGGAGTTTGGTTTGCATTGTCAGCAATAAGTCAAACTTGTTTCCAGTGCATGTTGGCCTCCGGCAGGGCTGCCCTTTGTCACCCATTCTGTTCATAATTTTTATGGATAGAATTTCAAAGCGCAGCCTTCGGCTTCATCAAATATGGACCTTTAGCATGCTCTGGGGCAGTTTGTGGTCAATGTACTGGTCCATTGTGGTAAAGAAGGAGCTGAGCCGAAAGGCAAAGCTCTCGATTTACCAGTCAATCTAGGCTCCTACTCTCACCTATGGTCATGAGCTTTGGGTCATGACCGAAAGGACAAGATCTCGGATACAAGCAGCCGAAATGAGTTTCCATCACAGGGTGGCAGGGCGCACCCTTATAGATAGGATGAGGAGCTCTGTCACCTGGGAGAGCTCGGAGTACAGCAGCTTCTCCTCCACATTAAGAGAAGTCAGCTGAGGTGGCTCGGTCATCTGGATGCCTCCTGGACGCCTACCTAGGGAGGTGTTCCAGTCATGTCCCACCGGGAGGAGGCCTCGGGGAAAACCCAGGACAAGCTGGAGGGACTATGTCTGGGGAGAGGGGAGTCTGGGGTTCTCTTTAAAGACTGCTGACCCGGCCCCAGAAAAACGGTTGAAAATGAATGAATGAATGAATGAACCTGAGATCAGATGGTGTGTCTTCACTCTTAAAGTACAATGGAGGATTCATAGACCCGTCACTCCTCATAGACACACAGCTGGGGTCTGGATCTGATCTCTTCTGATGAACTGAACTATAACAAAGAGAGGTGGTTTAAGTTTTAAATTAGTGAGTTTTAATAAATAATTTATCCATAAAAACATTTTAAACAACACTTTAGCATTTTAGTAAATAAAAAGGTACATAGAACATAACACAAAGCCTTTTCATTGATGTGCCTAAGTATTAAACAACGTAATATAAGTTATAAATAAGAAATATAAGTTTATTATAAATGTTATACCTGAGATGAGTCTGTTGATCTTTACTCTTAAAATGATATGGGTGACCCATAGACTGGTCACTCCTCATAGACACACAGCTGGGCTCTGGATCTGATCTCTTCTGATGAACTGAACTATAACAGAAAACAACAGACCAATTTATAATAATTACTTTAATATTTAAATAAAGTTTTAAAAGTTTATAATATAGCACTTTTAGATCAAATGGTACACTGTAAAGAATCACATTCAAATCATCATTAGAAAATAATTTTAACATTAACTTCACAGCAGAAGGCAATCGTTTATTAGTTAAGTAATTAAACTCAAAGTACCTGCATCCTGGAGAAACATTTTCATCTCTGGATATTTGTGTGTCGTCCATTATGAAACAGGATCTGATCTGCACCACTGATTGGACAGAAAGGACAAAGAAACAATAAATCAGCTGTACGAGTACCGAGAGTCAATGAGCAGAAAATAAACTTTAAAATGAACAATTTAACAAACATATCATACCTAAACATAATCTACAGGACTAAAGGTCATTCTACGGAGACATGATTTTTTTCTATCCCTAGTCTTAATAGCAATATTACACTTGAAAAAATCTTTATGTTTACAATTTCTTTATCTTTTAAAATGAATCTGAATGCTATTTGGAGAATCGCACCCTTTTGAGTCATCAATGTTGCAATATTTGTCTTAATCACTCATAAAAAATTCCAAATGTCACAAAACTGCTCATCCTGGCAGCCATGTACAGAAGGTGCTTTAAGGTCATAAACAGATTTTCTACTGTTCAAAGTACAATAATGTATTCGTAACAATCAAATATATGATGGAAATAACATTAATCGAGAAAATAGCAAAAAATAAATAAATAAATTAAATATATATTGAAAGTAGTTGCCCCCTGGAGTAATGTCACCGGTGTAACTGTGTAACATAAGTCTGTTATTATGAAATAAAAATCACTGTGGTGACATTTTTAAGACAATAATGAATGAAAATTTTGACTCATAAAGAGCTAAAGGCGAAGGAATTGTTCAAATGGCCCAGATGAATGAATCGAATGAATGAACCGCCAACTCATCCAGCATATGTTTTTTTACACAGCAGATGCCCTTTCAGCCGCAACCCATCTCTGGGAAACATCCATACACACTCATACACTACGGACAATTTAGCCTACCCAATTCACCTATACCACATATCTTTGGACTTGTGGGGGAAACCGGAGCACCCGGAGGAAACCCACGCAACCACGGGGAGAACATGCAAACTCCACACAGAAATGCCAACTGACACAGCCGAGGCTCGAACCAGCGACCTTCTTGCTGTGAGGCGAACGTGCTACTCACTACGCCACCGTGGCGCCCAAGATTTTTATTTAGCCCAATAAAAAATATATTTTAATACATTTAATAATGGGGACACGGTGGCACAGTGGGTAGCACGATCGCTTCACAGCAAGAAGGTTGCTGGTTCGAGCCTCCACTGGGTCAGTTGGCATTTCTATGTGGAGTTAACGTCTTTTAGATTCAGGAAACGGTCTCAGTCACTGCATTAGGTCGTTTATACCTAGTATTTACCTAGTGCTATGAAACACGTTGGTCCTTTTAGGGGTGGATGTTCAAGGCGTTTGTTTGAAGATGGTGTTCACTGAGGGCTGTCACAGTCCACTTCCCCCACAAGTCCAAAGACGTGTTATAGGTAAATTGGGTAAGCTAAATTGTCCGTAGTGTATGTTTGTGAATGAGTGTGTATGGATGTTTCCCAGTGATTGGTTGCAGCTGGAAGGGCATCCGCTGCATAAAACATATGCTGGATAAGTTGGCGGTTCATTCTGCTGTGGCGACACCAGATTAATGAATGAATGAGCATTTAATAATAAGTCAATAAATGAATAATAATTTAAAAAAATATTTTAGATATTTCTTAGCAAAATATCATAAATATTGTGTTAAGATAAGCAAGCTCTACTTGTATCATATACTTTTTTGCAACATAAAATTTCTTCAAAATAGAAAAAATAAAACAAATGTTTTCAGAGTTTTAAAAACTGTAAAAAACTAAATCTATGGACAACAATCTGTCTCGATGCCCTCAGCAGTAAATATGGTGCACTTTTTAACAAATATTATTGTGAGAAAAATTATTTAACCATTATGGTATACAGAAAAAGTTAAATAATAAAATAATAAAAAGTTTAAAGTTTTATCACGATGGATTGTTGGTGATTGTATGTGTGTTAATGGCCAGATTGAGTAGCTCTACACAAAGAAAAATGAAGACCTGTTAAAAAATATTTAAGACCTACAACACAACATTTCAGTAAATTCAAGACTCTTTAAGGCCAACAATTTTGAGACTTAAGACATTTTAAGACCCTTGAAAAACCCTGATAAATTTACTTTGTTCTTTTTAGTTCCAATTAAGAAAAGTGCACTGTACCACCACTGTCATTTGTCATATTGATCTCGTGATTTTTATATTAAGCATTTAGTTAGCATCACTGGTGCAACCATCTTTATTGTTTGTTAAAAAATAAAATAAAAAAAGGCTAGAATGGTTTTAATAAATGGATTAATCTTCTTAATTTAGTGAGTATATCATGATTGTCAACATGTGGTTGGATACCTTTCATCAGAAATTCTATGAAATGCCTTTTTCTTGACGATCGCCACTGGTGTGACTTTTCTAATGGATACCATCACTGAAGAAGATCATTTTGTTTGTCACTGGTGTTACTTTTTGTCACTGGTGACATTAAACACATTAAAACGTGCTGATACGTAATAATTTAAGATAATAATTTTACTTCCATTGAATTCTGCTACACTTAATATTTATGATTTAAAGGATTGCATAATTACTTACGGATGTTCTTCAAATATTTACATTTTTATAAATGTGTGGTTGCAAAAATTAACTAACATCATGAAAGAGCACTTTTAACAAACCTGATTAAACAAATGAGGCAATCTCCTTGTTTGCTGCATTATCATTATTTTTTTCTGTAACTGACAAAAAATTAAGAAATATTATTTAATAAAAACCTTTAATATTGCCAAAAAGGTAGGTAACGACGGTGACCAAAGTGATATTTAAATAAATGTACAACAAAGATAACAAAAACATCAAGTTGTTATTTGTGTTTTCATAAAGTCAAAAGGCGTTTGATTAATGTGGTTTAAGTTTAAATGAAAATAAAGATTTTTAGACATTTTGACAAAAAATGCAAATTAAAAAAAGGCGCCGTTTCCTGTTTCACTCACCTCCTTCAACTTGTTATAAACTGTAGATCTGCGTTAAGACTCAGTTGACAGAGTTATAATCCTCTGTCTTTGAAGTAGCTACACGTAAAATCCTGGTTTGCTGTTATATAAGTTCCTATGAATTATTGTGATGCTCCATAATGAAGACCCTTCCATAGGAGACAAACGGATCGCCTCGACGACTCAACTTTGCTTTCACTTTGTACTTGTGCGGTCGGGGGGGTGACGTCACATTGCGCACTGTGGTTAGTCACAGCAAATTAAAATTAGGCATTCACCTTCGTTTAAAAATTGCAAAATATATTCAGTTAGCCAAACATAGCATATTGATCAGCGCTTGAAACATCCAAGGTTTCTCAAAAGGTTTGGAAATCACAATAGCTCATGTAAAACACACAAATAAACAAATGAGATCAAACTCTAATCGTCGAAAAATTATTTTTGAAAATACAGTTGATATCAAATTTATTTAAGCACCAAAAGACCGAAGCAGTCTACAGATAAACTTTTACATTTTGTTAATTTTGGTTATCCCTCGCTTGACGTCTAAAAGATTGAAAATACCTTTGGTTTTGTGTACAAGTCTGTACTTCTAATGAATGTCCACCAGGTGGGGCCACAATCTTTTCTAAAACATCTTAACGTAAAAAAATAAATGTTGTTTTAAATCATGTTTAATAAACAGAAGAAGACCTGTGACCCGATACGGGATAAGCGATTTGGAGAACAGATGGGAGGATATTAACATGTCATTTAACTCAGACATGTCAAAGAAAGCTTTTAGTTGAGTAAACTCTCTCTCTCTCTCTCTCTCTCTCTCTCTCTCTCTCTCACTCTCTCTCTCTCTCTCTCTCTCTCTCTCTCTCTCTCTCTCTCTCTCTCTCTCTCTCTCTCTCTCTCAGAGTATCGAGCTCATGCGCGCGACAGAGCATCTTATCTTTGATGGACTCTCACTGATTCTGCTGTTAAATTGAGGAATTTTTTTTTAGCATCTCGCTGCATGTTTTTGCTGACCTGAAAGAGATCTGAAAGACCGGAGTTTTACTACAATGAAACGCAAACTGATGCTGCTGCTGCTCGCGCTCGGGCTGTCCTGCGTGCGCGCGCACAGGGGTAAGACAACAGCCTTCAACGTGTATTTGCACATATCAACAAATATGATGGATTTATTATCACAAAACACATTAAACCAAACAAATCAGTGGGTCAAATTTAGTTTGTATAACCTGAGAGTGTTTAATGTTCATGAACAGGCTGTGAATTCATCTTTTTATTTTGGTCTCAAGAGTTGAAAAACAATTTTGATCGCAGACCGTTTTGGGAAATTAAACATGTTACTTTATAATGAAATTATAGTGAAAGTATGTTGTTATTTTTGGGTAATTTATATTTATTTATTTTTTATTTTTTAAGAAATAAAGAATAAGAAAGGCTTAAAATTGAAATATATATTACTTTTTTTACCCAACACTGACTGCAGATCATGTTTACTTCACAACTGGGTAACTCCTTTAGTTTTGATAGTTATATTACAATTAAATACTGAATGTCAGATTTGATCTACTAATGAAAATTCACACAGGATGGTGTGAGCTAGTTTCTGTCATACATTAGATTGTTTATTCCTCTGTCACAATAAGAGTCGTGTGATAGCAGGGATGGGCAAAAATACATTAAAATGTATAATAAAATAAAATACCAAATACTTCAGCTTTAAGTGTGTCAAAATAACTACAAAATACAGCAGCGACAACATGCATCAAAATATAAAATACTGTATTATTGTACATTAAAAATACTTTTAAAAGGGAGCCTGAAATTCCTTCTCAAATCTTATTAATCAACAGGCCGATTTGATCAATCCCTTCACCACTAAAATCACTCAGAAGTAAACAATGTTTGATAGTAACAGCTTTTCTCTCCTCACACACAAATGTGCGCACTTGGATGAGATAAAAGCAAAGGAGCAGTTTTGAGTATGAACATGAGCAGATCTTCATAAAGAAACTCAGCAAAAACTTGTTTCTCTTGGATTTGAGTATAAATTTAGTTCACATTTCACTCAGAAACTCCTGTCCTGAAGATGATCTCCTACAGTTTAAACCATTTAATGCAGATAATGAATGGAAACAGTACAACATCTGTTGATTGTGTTTCCACCCATTGTGTGGCCAGTAAAATTGCTATCATCTCTGTGCAAAGATCATTCAACATCTGAACAGTCTTATATTTTAAAGGCTGAAATATCAAGAGTTCATTTTAATATTTCGATCACAGAATTTTTCAAAAATATAATTTGTTTTGCACTTGAACTCTTCAATACTCAAAGTAAAAACACGATTTCTGAAAACAAATAAAACCTCCAGTTTCAGTCACTTCCATAAATCAGATCATTCCAGTTAAACTCTTCAATGAACAACATAAAACATGATATCTCATTATTACACAAACTGAGTTATCTTTTCACTAATAAACTCTTCATTTATGTCCTTCTGCTGCCGTATAACCAGAGTCAGGAGTTTTTGAGCAGTCTGTATTCATGAAGGAGTACTAGTATCTACTAAAAAGAACTAGCGTCTAATGAGGAGTATATTTTTAAAAAGCACTAGTATCTAAAGAATAGGCACTTGTATCTAATGAATAAATACTGTTATTTAACAGAAAAGATACTAGTATCTAAAAAATAAGCACTAGTATCATGAACAGATACCAGTACGGGTTATAGATTAAATGTCAGAACGGCTTGCCATACTCTGCTTTTGTTGTGGGCTTCAGAAATGTTTGTCATCAAGAGAAATACATAGAAGAAATACTTGTTCAGAAAAACTATTTAAAGCAGGAAATTGTTAAAAACAAACACTAAATGTTGGATAAGCATGTTAAACCATTTAAATGTGAATAATTACAGATCATTCATTGACAATATTGTGCAGAATTAAATGCTCAGTGAAATGATCTGCATTCTCTTTGTCGACCTCTGCTGACACATTTCAGCCACAACATCTCTTCTGTAGTCAAACTCTTGATCTTGATTTTAAACCTTGTAAAACCAAGATTTCTCAAGTTTATACTGAAGACAAAAATGTAATTGAATAAATCTTATTTTTCTAATATAATGAACAAAGCTGTCTGTGCTGCACAACACATTTCATATTCACACAATGTCAACATGACTTACTGATGACAATAGGAGTGTTTCAGTTCTGTCCTTTTCAAATCCTCTTTTCCAGTATAATCAATATCTGGACGATCTGCAACAATATAATGAAGTCATTTTCATTTTCCTGGTCATTGCATATAAAAACAAGCCAGTGCTGTGAAGTCAGTGTGAGTCTGTGTGTCTTCAGTGTGTGTTGATTGTGTGTCTGTGACGTTTCTCCTTGTTCACAGTCAGGAGATCCTGAGCAAACTACACACTGAGAATCCTGCAAACACAAACCGAACACAAACACACACACAAACACACACACACAGTCATACTATGAGACATTACTGCTGTCACATCACATCAGCAGATCCAAAAAAATCTACTTATTTATCAAATAATTTAACTCAAACAGATAAATAAGGGTTTACAAACTCGACAGTTTAAAGCAGAGACTAAAGAGAAGCTGAATTATTATCATATATTCTGCATTTACACACATAAACCCTGTTACTGAACTCAAGCCAACTTTACAGTTAAAAAAAAACATACTCACAAAATATAAATGTTTCCAGTTTATTCAGTGGGTCGTCGTTCAGCTCAGAGAACAGCTTCACTGTAGATGTTGATAGTTTATTCTCAGACAGATTCAGTTCTTTCAGGTGTTCAGGGTTTGATCTCAGAGCTGAAGCCAAAGCAGCACAACCTTCATCTGTGAGACGACAGTTACACAACCTGTAGAGAACATGGATATCATGTGAATTTAAGTTCAGGTGTTTGTAGTTTGTCATTTACTCTGGTCTGAGAGCAATAGAGGAGATATAATGATGGGCATCGTCACAAACAAAAATCATAGCATTGTCACAAAAAAATGATAGCATGAGAATAATGCATGTTGATGCTTAATGTGCTGTTTGAAACGGTCATTTGCTTCAGGATGGAACAGACCAGTGGTGTAGTCCTAAAAAAAGGTGGTGTACTATTACCCACCAAACCCAAATTTTAAAGAAAAGTAGATAAAGAAACGACGAAAGTCAGTGTTTCTTTGATTCATTAGCAATATATATATTTGTTTAACAGCAGTTACCTGTAACTATTCACTTCCACAGAAGGGAAAACAAATACTATGGAAATCAATGGTTACAGGTGTCCAGCTTTCTTCAAAATATCTTTTGTTTTCAACAGAAGATTTTTAAAGTGAGATGCTAATAGTCTAATCATCTTCAATGACTGATGCTTAGCTAACAGTGTCCCCAGCAGACCTAAAGATTGGCTGAGTATATTAAGCTGTGGTAAAACCCAACTCTATAAGGACTAAATGAGCCTATTTCCAAAAAATAAACGTGTTTATTTTAATACTGTACAAAAAAATCATGTTTCGAGACAGCTATATCAAGTGCTGTATGTTTTAACATAAACTGCAAATTTAAAATAAAAATAAAAATCAGGGAAACAAAAGCAAAGCACTTCAAAATCTCAAATAAACTGCAGTACGTCGCTTATTTAATCATTTTAATATTGAAAAAAGAATCAATCAAGTTAGTTACAACAATTTAGTTCACTTTTAATGAAGTTAACTCAAAAGGGTCTGTGCACACATAGAAAGACAGCTTTAACTTACTTACTTTACTGGTTTATTACTTTACATTTAATACGCTCCTTTAAACATCAATAGTTCGGTTTTAAACCAAACTACAGTAGTCTATATATATGAACCTAAAAAGATGAGGCAAAGACAACTCATAAATCACGTAACGCTATGTGATTTAAAAGGGTAACTAGTATATAATAGCGACAGCAGAAGAGATTCCCTCTCTTGTGTAATAATACATATTAATATAATAGAATATAAATATACACATTTTTAAGTCAGAATTTTAAATGAATACATTTAAAAATGTTTGACTAATATGGCAGGTTGTCTACTAAACTAGCAGTATTCCACTGTATTGTATAGCCAGGCATAGCCATTTGAGTTGTGAATGAGCGAAATAGGCTCAACACACTATTTATATTACAAGCCATATATTAAATAAACAAAACTGACACTTTTTAAATTTCAAAATGGCATAAATATGAACATATACAAATGTACAGGCTAATTTACATGTTTGACTATCATAATATAAGACATAGTAAGAAATGTTTCACTACGACGTCACTCTGATATGCAGCTAAAACAAGTACATTCACGGAGTGGTTGTGTCACAGTTTAATTCTGTGCATGAATGTATGGTATAGTTGATTCCACATGCGCTGTAATGTGTTTTATTAATAGTTAAATTTAAAATAAACATTGCAAAATATTTGTTAAGGGTTACACTTTAGCTGGAGGAAACAGCTGTGATGATGAGGTGAGCATTGAGGAAACCTGATTGCTTTTCCATGACCCATTAAGGGTACAAGTGAGACAAGTGTATCTATAGCAAAGAACTGCAAATATGCAGATATTATAACAATCTATCGATAAACACACACCTTGTTCTCTCCCTCTGCACTGCTGTGGTTTTGCTGATTAAATGAAAATCAGTGGAAATATGCTGCCGTTTTCATATCAAATTAAAAGAGGACGATAATTTAGTATGGTAATTATAAAACAGCATGGGCATCGCTTTAGCCCCCCTCAATTTCTAATCAGCCCCCCTAAAAGTTTTGCAATTAGCTCATCCTTTTTTGATTGTTTCAACGAGACATCATTCAGTTGACTTGTCGTCAATTTTTCTCACATATGCTGTGGTCGTCAGGGGGCGGGAATGGCGCAAGTTTAACAAAAATGCAACCAATTGCAACAAATTAAGATGCAAGTTAAAAAAACATTGGGTATACAGTTAAAGGGGACGTGAATACACGTAAATTAGGGAAGTCTAATCAGAAAAACAAGTGAGTATACCGAGGGTATCCGTAATTATTGATCCTTAGAAGTCGTAATACCCAAACAGCTCGTGGAGAAAGGTAGGCATATGGAGTATAAGTGCGTAAAGTCCTGACTACACCACTGGAACAGACTCAAATTAAAGGTGGATGCAAACTTTTATTACTACTTTTATAATTAAGGTTACTTTGTCATTTACCAGTGGAGTCTGAAAGCCCTGTCACCTTTACTACTCTAAAACGGCAACAATACAAGGGTTGATCTTACCACAGTTTCTCCAGTTTACAATGAGGATCCTCCAGTACAGCAGAGAGAAGTTTTATGCCTGAATCTCTTAATTTATTCTCAGACAGATTCAGCTCTCTCAGGTGTTCAGGGTTTGATCTCAGAGCTGAAGCCAAAGCAGCACAGTCTTCATCTGGGAGACCACAATTATACAACCTGTAGAGAACAATGACACACTCTTCACTCTCTCAGAGAAGATCAGATAACCTACCGCGCATGTGTTTGGACTGTGGGGGAAACCGGAGCACCCGGAGGAAACCCACGCCATTATGGGGTAAACATGCAAAATCCACACAGAAATGCCAACTGGCACAGCCGGGACTCAAACAGGTGACCTTGCTTTGAGGCGACAGTGCTAACCACTGAGCCACTGTGTCGCTCTCAAATTAAGTTATATTTATTTATGTTAAATAAGTTTTATATTAAGTTAACTACATTGATATGTTTGCAAAATATATAGTGATTTTAAACAATAAATAATATTTTTAAAGGAGTCACTGGAAAAACATGGTGAATTTGAATCCAGCTCTTGCATGAATAAAATAAATTTACTGCATGAATAAAATCTGGCGGTTCATTCTGCTGTGGCGACCCCGGATCAATAAAGGGACTAAGCCAAAAAGAAAATGAATGAATAAATAAAATCTGTATAAAATGAAGGGGCTGAAATGTTAAGTGTGATGTGAAAGTGTATCTCTTAGTCCTGTATAATATTAGTGAGGAGCAGTTCATGTGTTCAGGAGTTTACAACTCACAGAAGCAGAAAGACACTCAACAGAATACTTTACAGTAAATTACATCTGTAAAATATAATCTTACCCCAGTGTCTCCAGTTTACAGTGAGGATCCTCCAGTACAGCACAGAGCTGCATGACACCAGAATGTTTTAGTTTATTTTCAGACAGATCCAGGACTTTCAGGTGTTCAGGGTTTGATCTCAGAGCTGAAGCCAAAGCAGCACAACCTTCATCTGTGAGCCCACAATTAATCAACCTGTAGAGAACAATGACACAGTGTGAATTGTAGTCCCTCTTTCTATACTCTGGTTTCAATGTGGGAGATGTGATATAGCGACAAGAACTGCCACATACAATCACTGACAGAGAGAAATTTATGGATGTTGATGATCAGTGGTGCTGTTTGAAAGTACCTTCACATCTAAACAGACACAAACTGAACATGTAATATAATCAAATCTGTCTGAAGAAACATTCATTTAAACCTCTATAAATCACTAAAGAAGGACCAATTTATCTCCAGCTTTATGGTATCTGGTCTCTGATCAACTTTAATTTCTTCAAACAATGTTTTGATCAGAATATCAAGTGCAGGGATTCTATTCAAAGTGATGATGATGAACATTTTATTTGTCCCATACACTTTTACATGTAGCGAATTTGGACCCCCCTCGACCATACACAAACATCACACATTTCAGAAGAAGACAGGTCAGGCGAGAGGTAGCTTTTAGAAAGAATAAATAAGATAGATTTGGGACAGGGAGAAAATAAATGGGGTAGGCAGTAATTATACGTGTACGTGTACGTGTACGTGTGTGAGCATGTAGAGTCTCACAGGGAGCAGAAATTCAGTGTGTCACGTTATCTTCTTCATCAGGGGAAATATTTTGTCTCCAGCCGAGGCCGTCTGGCAGGAGAGTCACAGGGAAGCCGAAAGAGAATATCTAATGGCCCGTTTCCACTGAGTGGTACAGTACTCTTTTATGGTCGTTTCCCCTCTCTAAAAGCATACAAATGGAACCATACCGTACCACTTTTGGTTACCCCTTCGAAAGGGTACCAAACACGAGAAAGGGTACCAAAAGGTGGAGCTAGACGCGCAGCTGAATGCTATTGGTTTACAGAGATACGTCATTCGCTCGCGCAACAAGCGAGAATGACAACAAAGGAACTGCCATGTTTAAATACACAGCCGTCTTGAGACATTACACTGTAAAAATATATACATATAATAATGAGCCATGGTCGACACGAGCTCAAACAAACATTGTCGTCGTCTTGATGAACAGCCACAAAGCCAAGAAGAAGAGCAGATTCTCCTCTGTGGCCTGTCGTTTTTTACGAGCCCGTCTGAAGCGAGAGCGGTTTCGCTTTGTCGCTTGCGCTCGCATGCGCATCTGTATTTTAAATAACAAAGTTCTTGAGCTGATGATAATAATGTGTGCGTGATTATTAACGTGCTTTAGACATCCGATCCTTTCAGAAACAAACTAACTCGAGACTGACGAGTGCAAAAACAAAGGAGAAGCCAAAAAAAACAAAGGAGCAAATTATTTTTTCAGCAAACATGAACAAACTGCTACGTTTAACTATTATCATCATCACTTTCTGGACTATTATGAACTCTGAATGATGGAATTACTTTCTAACAGAGGTTAGAGAGGTTTCTAAGAGAGGTTGCATGTGCTGGTGAAGATTAAAGATACAGATGAGAGGTTTGCAGACTGTGGGCTATATTTCGTGTTGTTTTTGAACCTAAATAAGGACTAAATGTACGCTGTGTGTAGTTTTTCTGTAATTGGTAACATATCGGAGACTGTAAGGGGCTGTATGTGTTCATATATGCTGCATTTATTTATTTATTTTATATAATCACAGACGGTATTTATGTGTATAATAAAGCCTCTGTTTTGTGAGAAGCGCTTCTCATATGATTTGTGAACGACTCGTACAGCTTTACTGTAGACATTTCCTCGAGCGAGAATGACGTCGACTGAAACTTTCTGTCGTATACCACGCCCACCAAAAGAGTACCCTTTAGCAGTGGAAACGCAAGCCTGATAAAGGTGACCGGTACCGACCCATACCGTACCGTACTGTACAACTCAGTGGAAATGGGCCATAATGTCCATCACTGGTCTCGAGGTCTGTCCAAATCTCGTTGCAAAGCCACTAGTTTCTCCCTGATGTTTTTCAACTCGTAGTCCATAACCACAGTCTGATTACTAACAGCTCTGCTCACCACCGTTTCAATCCAGCCGGTCAGCTTGGTGGGGTTTTGAGCAGCACTGACCACTTTTATCAATCGTCAATTATCAATCGGCTCTGCCTTAGCTTAACAGATATCTTCAATATCCTCCAGGGACAGAGCGGCCAGGCACACAACGTGGCACTTCTCCCACCCGTCTATCATGTATCCAGCGTTCCTGCAGAACAGTTGGGTTCCCCCGAACCCAGACTACTTGTCGTGAAGATGGTGTCAGATAATAACGATAGAAAAAGACAAGACAAGAGAAGCCAGCCAGATGAGATATGGAAGGGAGAGGAAAAAAAGTGTGACCTTCCTCGCCGAGAGCCAAAGAAGAACAGAATAGAGCCAATTAGAATAGTGATAGAATAGTGTTAATTAATAAACAGATGTCTTCTTTACAGGCTTGAAAACAACAGTAAATTCTCTTGCAACGAGTCAATAAAACAGAAACAGCAGGTCATGTTACATTTTTGCTGAATTTATGCTGTTTGCTGAATCTTGCTGAACACAGACTTTAATCCTACAATTTATATCGAAGGACGTGTTGTACCAGACTTGACTTTTAGATAGTTGATCTTACCCTAGATTCTCCAGTTTACAGAGAGGAGCCTTCAGTACAGCAGAGAGAAGATTTACTGAATCTCCCAGTTTATTCTGGGACAGATCCAGATCTCTCAGGTGTACAGGGTTTGATCTCAGAGCTGAAGTCAAAGCAGCAAAACCTTTACCTGCAATGCCACATTTACTCAACCTGTAGAGAACAATGACAATGGCATTGGTTTAAAGGAATTGCAGTAACACTTTCATTTGATGGTCCATTTGAGCATTATTAGACTGTCTGCGTAATATCTGTTGATACTGACATTCAACAGACATTTAACTGACTATAAGAAACTTTGCAGGTACAGTACATGTCAACTTACACTAACCCTACCCCTAACCCCAACCTAACAGTCTACTTAAAATCTAATGAGAATTAGTTGCAATTCAACAAACGGACCATCAAAATAAAGTGTGACCGGAATTGCAACAGTTATTAAAGGAAAACACTTTTGCTTTAATTCATCCCAAAAGTGTTCAGCAGGGTTGAGGTCAGGACTCTGTGCAGGACAATCAATTTCCTCCACACCAAACTCCCTTTTGGTAAATATTCTTCAGCTGATCGTGGAACATTTATAGTGAGGAAATATCATAAATAGAACTGCAACCTATCATGCTATTACATTTGAATTTACTGAGGTCCTTACGGTGACCCTTTTTTCAGTCAAGCACTCTGCTTGCTGAGATGATTGATTTTATACACCTGGGAAGTGAATACCTGATTGCAATGGGTTGGAGAGGTTTCACAAATCTTTTGGCAATATTATAGTGTATACAGATGCTGGTCATATAATTAGAATATCTTAAAATCTTCAAAAACTTGATTTCACTAATTCCATTCAAGAAGTGAAACTTGTATAATGTATACATTCATTCCACACAGACTGATATATTTCAAGTGTTTATTTCTTTTCATTTTGATGATTCTCCAGCCTCCGGCGCCTAGACTGCAGCTCTGCACAAGAAGTTAGAGGAGGAGAGATGGTCGAGCCCAACTGAGCCTGGTTTCTCTTAAGGTTTTTTCCTTCACTTTTATCAATTGGTGAAGTTTGTTCCACTCCTTGGTTTGGGACTTGTGGAGCTTTGCAGAGCTTCACTGATTAAGCCTGTTATTAGCAGGGGTGCACATAACTGGTCTGCAGTTCCACATGCTTGATTAAAATAAACAAAAATCGCAGACCAGAAGGGGGTGCAAGTGGGCGGAGCAATGTTTCATTCTGACATCATGACGAAACAGCTAAATATTCAAAATAATAACGATTCATGTAATTGGCTCAATGTTTACAAAAGCTTAATACACAGTGCATGTGATACACACTGCACTGAAGATCATTTTCATAAAACCCATAATAGGGGCTTTTTAATATTTAGATTTCAAACTTATAAAAATATATCATGTGTATGCAATTAAAAAATAAATGAATATATTTTATTTTCCCAGTACTGGGTTGCAGCTGGAAGGGCATCCACTGTGTAAAATGTGCTGGATAAGTTGGTGGTTCATTGGTGAAAAATGAATGAATGAATGTATATATTTTATATAAAATGTTTTATCAGATTATATTTTATGTATACTATTATCTATATAGGAGGATAAGGTTCTCCTTTGCTGGTTAATGGGCTAATTGGTTGTTATTAGGGAAAGACATACACTGGACTGTTGTGAACAAACAATCAGGTATTTCAAAGAGCCATGAAATTAACTGATAAGCTGTACAAATGATATGATCTTACCACAGTGTCTCCAGTTTACAGCAAGGATCCTCCAGTACAGCCGAGAGAAGAGTCACTGAATCTCCTAGTTTATTAAATGACAGATTCAGATCTCTCAGGTGTTCAGGGTTTGATCTCAGAGCTGAAGCCAAAGCAACACAATCTTCATCTGTAAGATCACAATCACTCAACCTGTAGAGAACAATGACACACTCATTACTCTCTCACATCACAGCAGTTTAACAGAGAATCCATCATTTAAGAGAAGAGAAGGTTTAGGTCTGATTTAATTTAAGGCATTAATCACTACATATAATATGTACGGGAGTTGACCTTACCACAGTTTCTCCAGTTTAGAGCAAGGATCCTCCAATACAGCAGAGAGAAGAGTCACTGAATATCCTAGTTTATTCCTAGACAGATTCAATACTCGTAGCTCAGAGGGGTTTGATCTCAGAGCTGAAGCCAAATCAGCACAATCCATTTCTGTGAGACCAGAACCACTCAACCTGTGGAGACATTAAATTATACTTGTTAAACATTATCAAATAACACTGAAAAAAAATACAAGCACAACAACTTGTAATGCTAATATACAGTATTATTCATCTTCATGACATAAAAACCTTACTTGTCATGTATTACTAAATGTAAAAGATTATTTAGGTTTAGTGGTCCAGCTTACACACAACATATAAAAACTAAATGAGATCATTATTCAATTATTAATTGAGCAAAACTGGCAAATAAGTGCACTAAAAATAAACATTAAATATGTCAAACATGTTCAAATCTAATCCACATGTTGGACTGTGAGATGGCAGACAGTTCATTTCTTTCAATGTAAGTTTGAGTTTTGAGATCTCTTCCTTGTCTGATAGATATCAAACTCTGCACATATGAGCTGATTCTGATGATTTGTTAATCTTGAAATTTCTGCTTTTTAGTGCAGTTTAAAAACCTAACCTGATTTATTTATTCATCTGAAGATTTATTTTGATAAGATGTTAACTTTTACTTTCTTCTTACACAATGAGTCAGTTTTATTGGTGAAACTTACTGAACTGATCTCGATTCCTTTATTACAGGAAGCAGCTTCTGAATAACCTTCAGTTTCTTGTTTTCATTGTTTCCTGCAACAAATTCATTAATATCAAACTCCTCCAGCTTCTTCTCTGATGTCAACAACACAAACACTACAGCTGACCACTGAGATGAAGAGAGCTTGGACTGCTTTATTCTTCCAGATTTCAGATACTGCTGTATTTCCTGCACTAGTGAATGATCACCCAGTTCATTCAGACAGTGAAACAGATTGATGGATTTATCTGGAGAGTCGATGATTCTGATCTTCTTCTTGATGTACTCGACTGTTTCATTATTCTGGATTAATCTGCTTTTCAGTGTCATTAGTCCTTGTAGGAGAATTTGATGAGACTCCACTGACAGACCCAGAAGAAACCGCAGGAAAAGATCCAGATGGCCATTTTTACTCTTTAGAGCCTCATTTACAGCTCGCTGATGCAGTTTGGACATTGAATCAGGTTTTATTGAATTCAAGTACAAACGGTCCCTAACTTTAGACCACAAACTCTGTTTGTTGATTTCCTCAAACTCATTTCTGTTGTTGTTTATGCAGGAGAGGTGCAC
>CAIGQQ010020463.1:0-10690 GCA_903798035.1 Danio albolineatus
TTGGTGGCAGAGTCCAGACACTAGCTCTGTCTAGTCCTGTGTGTTGTGCTCGGCTTGAGTTTTCTCGGGTCGAGCACTCATTTTGTCATTGTGTCTCTGAATGAGTGCCAATTGTTTGCGTGCTTGGACCGTGCGCGCTCCGGCTTGATACCGGTGCGAGAGGTCTGGGCGTGTTTGCGATTGTGTGCTCTCGTCCCGGTGTTTGTGTTCGTCTGTCTGCAGCGTGGTGTTCATTCCCAGCGTCTCAGTCTAGTTGGTTTCGGTTTGGCGCTGGAATAAAACATGCACGCTGCATGTGTGACTGCACAGTGAGTGTTTTAAATCATTGTGTACTTGTGTTTAGCACGTGGAGCATGTTTACATGCACCGCGTGCTCTCATGTCATCATTCAAACACGCAGTTAATGAGTTATCTAGTCTTTATGTGAGCACATGGCTTGTGTTGTTTGTCATGTGCTCTCCCGTCTATTGTCTAGCCCCACCCTCCTTGTTAACCCATTATTATTTTATCATGTTCACTTATTTAAGTGTTAATGCCAGTTCATCATCGTTTATACACCTGTCCTGTTGTGTCCAGCCCTGCTTTTTCCTGCCAGCCCCGTCAAGTTTGTTTTAGCCTTTTTATTAATGTTTTCCCCCTCGGGGTAGTTTGTTTTATTATAAATAAATCCTTAATTTACTGCAATTGAGTCCTCGCTCCTTTTCCCCACCAAGAAACCTGATATATATTTACATTGCAATATAAATCGCAGCAAAATAAAATATCGCAATGTCAGATTTTTCCAACGTCGTTTAGCCCTAGCAGAAATGTCAGTTTTGGGTAATTAGCCCTTTAATATTGCATGTTGCATGTCCTTCCGAATTAAATGTTTGTTGTTAAGATTTCAAAAACACATTTATTTTTTTAGAATTAGAATTTATTTTTTATTTTTGCTTTTTCTTTCCAATTATTTGTGAAACTTACAAGAAACTTACAAGTAAAAATAATTTCTAAACCAATTTCATTTTCACTGAATGCCGTTCCTATGCAAGTGTGAATCCCCAAATAATCTTTTGTTAAATAAAAATTCTATCTATCATTGATATTTCATCTATATTTCTCTGTTTGTTTGTTTTTTCACTTTATGCAGTATGTTGTGGTGGCACGGTGGCTCAGTGGCTAGCACTGTCACCTCACAGCAAGATGGTCACTGTTTCGAGTCGCGGCTGGATCAGTTGATGTTTCTGCATGGATTTTGCATGTTCTCACCGTGTTCGCATGGGTTTCCACCGGGTGCTCCGGTTTCCCCTCTCAATCTAAAGACATTTGCTGTAGGGGAATTGAATAAGCTAAATAAGCTAAATGTGTGTGAATGCAACAGTGTATGGGTGTTTCCCAGTTCTTGGTTGCGGCTGGAAGGGCATCCGCTGCGTGAAACATATGCTGGATAAGTTGGCAGTTCATACCACTGTGACGACCCTTAAAAATAAATAAATAAATGGACTAAGTCGAAGGAAAATGAATGAATGAATGACAGTACATTGCATCATAGGGCTGTATTGGAATGACAGTTTTGGTAGATACCTATACCTACAACTTTATATAAATTATATTATTATATAAGCCAATAAATAAATGGAAAATACAAATATGAATATAATTTTTGTTTTAATAAAGTAAACAAAGACAATGGCAACACATTTTCTTGTAATACTTTAACTGCAGAAAATCAGAAATATTTAGTTTCTTACAGTGCAGATAAATATCAATATTGCTATGCTTTCAAAATTTGTACTTTCAAAAGGTTGGACTTTCAGTTCCCCATAACTCTACTGTCATTTAAATGGAGCAAAATCCATTAAAAACTGTTTATTCTCGTCCTTCCTCAGCTGAACTATTGCACTTAGTGTTTTTGTTTAGCCTGTACCATGAAAGATGGAGCAAAACATATATATCTAGAGTACCAATAGACACCAACAGTGTGCACATAAAAATAAATATTAGGCCATTTACAGTTAAACACACCGCATTCACACACAGACACACATCCAATCCCATAAAACACATTTTAGCACAGGCCGCTGAATTGGAATCAGTGTGGCTTTTCCTCTCCCGTCTGCTAATACAAACCGACTATGAGATTCACAGATGGCCCCAATCATTACTTGTGAAGACTGTGATCTGTTATTATAAATGGACCATTACCCTTTGTGAAGCAAAAAAATAGAAATCAAACGCCTTTCTCCATTAAAGCTTAATGGCTACCTTTTCATTTCAACCGCAACAGACCCTCCAAATACAAGCTTCTGTATTCTCCGAATGGATGCAGAGTCAGACTGGAGCCTGTGAAGTTAACAGCATGCCTTTACACATATGTCTCTTTTAAGTTTAAATACATGAAATGACGGTAAAGCCGAATGAGATCAATCCCTGCTGGATAAACCTGCTGTTTTTCATGTCTAGTTAATGCAACAGCTCGTCCCCGGTAGAGCAGGTGGAGCGATTTATAGACGGAATGTTGGATAAGGCCTTGGAGATTAACTACAGCTATTTTTTTACATTGATTGATTTATTCAGCTATTTTTTATATTTTTTTGGTTTCAATGTTTTTACCTGAAATAATAAACATAAAAATGTAGGCAATGTGAAATAATATTTAAAACGAGAAGTCACATTTAAGATTCTAATTCAGTTCATCTTTATTTCTACAGCGCTTTTAAGACGTAGACTGTGTCAAAGCTGCTTAACATAGAAGTTCTAGTAGATTGAAACTGTCATGGTTTATAATGAACAACTATATAAGTTCAAAAAAATAAAATAAAAAATAGATAACCATGAGAGGCGCCACGGTGGCGTAGTGAGTAGCACTTTCGCCTCACAGCAAGAAGGTCGCTGGTTCGAGCCCCGGCTGGGTCAGTTGGCATTTCTGTGTGGAGTTCGCATGTTCTCCCTGTGGTTGCGTGGGTTTCCTCCGGGTGCTCCGGTTTCCCCCACAGGTCCAAAGATATGTGGTATAGATGAATTGGGTAGGTCAAATTGTCCGTAGTGTATGAGTGTGTATGGATGTTTCCCAGAGATGGGCTGCAGCTGGAAGGGCATCCGCTGCGTAAAACATATGCTGGATAAGTTGGCAGTTCATTCTGCTGTGGCGACCCCAGATTAATAAAGGGACTAAGCCAAAAAGAAAATGAATGAATGAATGATAACCATGAGATAACAATGTGATATTCATTGTATGTGTCAATTTTGTATACGGAAACAGTTTGAGGAAATTTTTAAACACTAAAATAGCTTTACGAAGGATAACCGTTTATGTTCACTTAAAAAGAATGGACATGCGGTCAACCAAAAAAATCCACTGAAAGAGGTGAGTGGAAGAACTGTATATGTGATGTGATCTCTCTCTCTCTCTCTCTGAACACGCTGAGGAGCGCTAAATACCACAGAAACAGTTAACCTATCAAAATGAACCACAAACCATAGATAATAAAGCTGTATCAATGCATATTTCCAGCCAACCCTGTGTAAACTACAACAAGCAGAGTTTATTTGGTAATATATTTATTTTTATCATGAGATGGTGGAGGGACGAGAACAGTTTAAAGTACAGTAGTATATGCTTTTCTAAATGAATGACATTATTTAATAAGGAGTGGACAGCATGAGACTGATTCCTGTGACGCTTAGACGAGTTTCGCTGATGCCCAGCTTCTCGCCAAGACTGCAGCTCTGCACAAGATGTTTGGCCATAGGAGAAATGGTTGTGCCCAACTGAGCCTGGTTTCTCTCAAGTTTTTTTAATTTTTCACTTTCGCCAAATGGTGAAGTTTTTTTCTCGCCGCTGTCACCACTGGCTTGCATAGTTCAGGACCTGTAGTGAGCTGCGCATCGATCGATTTGCTTTTCAGTGTTTGGACTCTAAGCAGTGAATATTAAACCACACTGAACTGAACTAAACTGAACTTCAACACTGAAAACTGGACTGACACTATTTCAATTTACTATAATTTTCTATATGAAGCTGCTTTGATCAACATTGTAAAAGCGCTATAGAAATGAACGTGAATTGAATTCAATATTTAGCTATGATGTACAGTATGTCTGCATTAGCCCCTTTCACACATACAGACCTTTCCGGAAAATTACAGGCAATTTTTCGGAAAGGTCTGTATGTGTGAACATGCCCTTTTTGAAAATACCAATTTTCGGGAAAGAGAAGTCGAAACATTACAGGTGCTACTCTATGTGAATGCAGAAGGAAAATTGCCGGAAAGAGCGTGTTCACGATTAGGACGCGCTGACGTGAGACTTCTACTCCAGCCAGTCAGAACATTCAGACGCACTCACGTCTGTGCTGTTTGTGAAAAAAAAAAAAAAAACTTTGAATGTTTTTCCAAGCACATTTAGCTGCTAAATGTTAGTCAGATGACGTTTCTATGTCCCTTCATAATGTCAGCTGTGTAAAAAATTATCGATAACATGCTTACGATAAACCGCTGTTTGTTTACCTTCAAGCTCTGCTTCAGTTGCTTGTCGCGTGTGCACGTGAAGCAGCCGGTGAGCACCAGCACACACACATATTATGTACATCTCGACATGCGAAAGTGTTTTTCCGTCTTTTCATCAAAGTTGTTCACAATACTTCTCAATTCACAGAATTAGTAATGTAGTCAAATGTGTAAACATTTAGCTGACGTTCACACTCCTTCCTATTAATGTCTCTGGGACAAAGCAGCTGCATAAATGCTAAAGCTTTAAATAAAAGTGAACTCATCAACAAAAGTCAGACCCCTTCAATGTTTACAAGAACAAGTGCAGTCATTTAGAGGTCATTTCTCGTTAATGATATCAGAATTTACCGGTATTTTGAAATGGATGTGTGAATGGTCCTTTCTGGAAAAATTCTAAAACATCCTCGCCTGTGTGAACAGCAATTTATTTATTTTTAAAATTATTTACCAGTAAAGTCATTCCGGATATTTTCTGGATATTTACTGGTATTACTGTGTGAAAGGGGCAATTGTATGCATTTATTGTTCATTCGGTCATTCATTTTCCTTCAGCTTAGTCCCATTCATCATGGGTCGCCACAGCGGAATGAACCACCAACTTATCCAGCATATGTTTTACACAGCGGATGCCCTTCCAGCTGCAACCCAGAAGTGGGAAACATATCTATTGTTGTATTTATTTATTTATTTATTTATTGTTTATTGCTAATAATTGATTGTTATTACCTGTACTGTACAAAAGTGTATGTATTGTACATTATTCATACTGTTTTTTTTTTCAGTTTTTAAATAATAATAATAATAATAATAATAATAATAATAATAATAATAATAATAATAATAAGCTTGAAAGAAATGCTTAATATTAACCC
Source organism: Danio albolineatus (assembly GCA_903798035.1). NCBI lineage: Eukaryota > Metazoa > Chordata > Actinopteri > Cypriniformes > Danionidae > Danio > Danio albolineatus. The sequence goes on from CAIGQQ010020463.1 coordinate 5,363, forward strand.
AGAGTTTCTGTTACTGTATTAAACCAAATATAAAGGAATCAGATCTTTAGTGGTTTAAAGTGATATGATGAATTGGAGTTATACTGTTATTCCACGCCAACTGGACATATATCGTTCTTCCACATCTGAGAAATGTAAATCACAATTACCTTTGATTTTAAAAACTGACACAGATTTTTTTTTATCTCCTTGGAAAATGAGAAGCTTTTGTTGTCTATCTTCAAGTAAAATAAAAATATATAATATAACGTTCACAATCCAAATGAAAAAAAAAATTATTACTCAAAATTTAAAAATATGGACTTATACTGTATGGTTCTTTGTCTCAAGGCCTAAATTATCACATCATAATCACTTTGTGTGTGTGTGTGTGTTTGTGTGATAATGAAGAACAACTACTCGTATTTTGTTGTTTATCAAAAACATACTGCATTATCGTTTCAATTGTTTTTTACTTTTTATTGTAGTGTTATAAAAACAACACCGATATATCTCCCAGTATACAACGCATAGGCTAATTTGATAAAATTTTCCCAGCTTTGATAATAGGGTGATACTGGAATATGAAACCAAAGCCGCAGGACAGCACTTCCAGTGTATATCTTTCACTCCCCAGTCTGAGACACATCATAATTTCTGCCTTCATATCGGTCACCATTATCTTATGCAGTCTTGTGACATGACACAATTACAAGGAGAATGAGGTGCTCAATATTTCCTGCTGCACTTTGCCTCTTAATTTCTGCGCGGCCCCAGCTCTCCATCTCTCCGCAGGTTTGCATGTATCCGCCTGCCTGCTAGGCACATTTAAACTTCTGCTCAGAAGGGTGAATTGAAAGAGCGTTGAGTTCAAAGAGGGTAGGACAGAATCAAATGCATTTAATATCGCTATAAGAGTGCAGACCTGTCTTCTAAACTTTCCACTTTTTCTCTTACTGCATGACTAGCATACAAATAAAGAGGGAGCGACAAGAAAACGTGGAATGAGTTTGAGTGGTGAACTTGTAGAGAATCTACAGCTGTGACTCATTCTTCATGAGAAACCTTACTAAAACACATCTGAACAGAGTGAACTGATTTGCTAGCAGAATATTAGCAGCTAGGAAAGTGTTAGCTTTGTGCTATATTTACATTAGCTAGTCATAATTTAGTGAGTTTATTGAATCCACTTAGTTTTTTACTGCATGGGTAGCAAACAAATAGAGAGAGATCGAGTGACAAGAAAATGTGGAGTGAGTTTTTTTTACAAAGAATATTACTAAGAACAGCTAAACAGAGCTAACTTTGCTAGCAGGGTATTGGCATTAGCACTGTGCTGTTTATCTCTACCATAGATCTCAAACTCAATTCCTGGAGGGCCGCAACTCTGCACAGTTTTGCTCTAACCCTGATCAAACACAGCTGATCCAACTAATGAAGGTGTTCATGTAGCAAAACTCTCTCCAGGAATTGAGTTTGAGATCTATGATCTATACAGGCTAGCCATAAGAGCTGAGTGATTTATTTAATCCACGTTGTCTCTTACTGCATGGCTAGTAATCAAATAAAGAGGAAGTGACACAAAAATGTAGAGTGAGTTTGAGTGGTGAACTTGTAGTGAATCTACAGCTGTGAATTTTTCATGAAAAATCTTAAAGTAAAACATCTGAACAGAGCTAACTGATTTGCTAGCAAAGTATTAACAGCTAAGAAATTGTGCCATTTTACACTAGCTAGTCATAACAAGTCAGTGAGTTTATTGAATTTACTGTCTAGACATTAGATATTACCACAAGAATACCACAGAAGTATTACATACTGAACAACAGAATCCTGTGGTAAATACTACAGGAATATGACAGTAATACCACATATTACCACAAAAATACTACAGGAATATTACATACTCTACAACAGAATCCTGTGGTAAATTAAAATACCACTCATTACCACAAGAATATCACAGGAATATAACATAATGAGCAACAGAATCCTGTGGTAAATGCTACAGACATATGAAAGTGATACCACACATTACCACAAGAATACCACAGGAATATCAAATAATGTACAACACAGAATCCTGTGGTAAAACGTCCCAAAAAACAACAAAGTACAACACAATTACCACATAATTTTTGTGTTGTACATTTGATGGTTTACCACATAAAATACCACAGGTAATTTTTGTAAGGGCTTTTAGCCTGCTGCATGAGTAGCAAAAAAATAGAAAGAGATCGAGTGATGAAAAAATGTGGAGTGAGTTTGGATTTGAACGTGTGGAGAATCTACAGCTTTAACTCATATTTACAAAGACTATTAGGTTACTTAAAACAGTTTAACAAAGCTGCACTGCACTGTTTATCTAGGCTAGCTAGTCATAAGAGTTCAGTGATTTATTCAGTCCACATTGTCGCTTATTGGTTGGTTGGAAAACAAATAGAGTGGGAGCGACAAGAAAAAGTGGAGTAAGTGTGAGTGGTGAATGTCGTAAGTGTAAGTGAATGTGAATGTGAATGGAGTGAGTTTTTTATGACAAACCTTACTAAAACGCATCTGAACAGAGCTAACTGATTTGCTAGCGGAATATTAGCAACTAGGAAAGAGTTAGCTATTTATTTACTCTAGCTCAGGGATGTCCAAACTCAGTCCTGGAGGGCCAGTGTCCTGCATATTTCAACTCCAACTTGCTTCAACACACCTGCCTGGTAGTTTCTATTATACCTAGAAAGAGCTTGATTAGCTGGTTCAGGTGTGTTTAATTGGGGTTGGAACAAAAAATATGTAGGACACGGGCCCTCCAGGACCGAGTCGCAAATGAGTAGCAAACAAAAAAAAAAAAATAGAGAGATCAAGTGACAAGAAAATGTGGAGTGAGTTTGGATTTGAATTCATAGAGAATCTACAGCTGACTCGTTTTTACAAAGACTATTACTGATAAAAACAGCTGATCTAACTTTGCCAACAGAGTGTTGGCATTAGCACTGTGCTGTTTACCTACACTAGCTATTCATAAGAGTTTAGTGATTTATTCACTGTCTCTTATTGCATGGCTAGCGAACAAATAGAGAGGGAATGACAAAGAACTTGGTGGCAAATCTACAACTGTGTTTTTTTATGACAAATCTAACAAAAACATCTGAACAAAGAGTATTAGCAGCTTGGAAAGCATTAGCATTGTGCTATTTATTTACACTAGCTACAGTAGTCAAAAGTCAGTGAGTTTATTGAATCCATTCCGTCTCTTACTGCTTGAGTAGCAAACAAATAGAAAGAGGTCGAGTGACAAGAAAATGTGGACTGTGTCTTGAATTTGTTTACCTAAAAAATCTTAATTAAACCAGCTGAATAGAGAAGCGATTTGAGTATTAGCAGCTAGGACAGTGTTGTTATTTATTTACACTAGCTGGTCATAATAGTTCAGTCTTACTAAGAAATATGTATCTTACTTTTACATTTAGTCATTTAAATGCTAATACATGTGTGGTACAAACAGCTGAACAGAGTAAACTGTTTTAATAGCAGAGTATTAAGAGTTAGCATAACATTAGCTTTGTGTGATTCATTGCAGAGGATATTGCAAACTCCTCCTCAAATATTATTTGTGAGAACGGATTTTAAAAGATTTGAAATCTGATTAAATATCATGTAGGATTGCATTAATATCTGTATTGCCTGAACCATGCCCTCCCTAATATGTATTATACTTATTCATACTTTACATAATTTACCCTTATTAAAATTGTTGCAAACAGTGACCTAATATATAAGATTGTGAACTTGAATCTTCTAATTTTTTTGTCTTGTTGCTGAAAAAAATAAAAAATAAATAAAAATTTGCCACTGAAATGCCAACTGACCCAGCTGAGGCTCAAACCAGCGATCTTCGACATCGCTACCCACTACGTCACCTAAATAATAATAAACTGAAAGCCCTGCAGTGACCATGTTCAAAAAAAAAATAAAATAAAAATAATAATAAAAGACTATAGGCAAGATTGTTCCAGTAAGAGCACCTTATTCACAGCATACCAGTCAGGCACGTGCAGAGGGGTGGGCTTTGGGTGCTTGAGCCCCTGCCCTTTTTTCTCCTGGAGAGAAAGTGCCCTTTCCTGGGGATAATAATATATTTTTTTAAATATTACTAATAATATAATATATGTATAAATTGATGCGTGTTCTAAGTAAGGACAACTTACCCTGTAAATAAAAATAACTGAACTTTGAAGTTTATCTTGGTTTCAGTCTACCCGCACCAAGCGAGCCTCGAACCGGCGATTTGGAAAGACAAACCATATGTTAGGCGAACGCTTAACTGAGGACACTATTTACATTACTCCGTCTTCAAATGAATGATGTCAACAGAGGAGCAACGTCTATCAGCGCTTATGCCAGTTTACGCACTGCACACGGACTGCATCTGGGCCATAGCTTAACAGTCTGGCCTATACACACACTGCAGATGGACTGTGCGTAAAACAGGTGTTACTAGCCGACCTCCGTAACAGCAGCAAGCTATGATCGACAGAACCGACAGAATCTATATTGAATGGAGGTGAGTAACGGTTATTTAATAGACTACCCGAGGCTATTTATCCAAAAGTTCAAAAGCAAATAGGATATTTTTGTCTTGCTAACATCCTCCTGATTAACAACCATGTAATAAGTTAGCTAAAGTTTAGCCAGGGCAATATCATAGGCATATAGGCTATTAGCTGAGGCTAATGTAATGGAGAAATGACAGCTGGATAGTGAATATAATCCCCTCTCTTTTTATTCAGAATATACCATGTTAATTGAAGCTATAAAAACATGTACATATAGGCTAGCTATGTGGCTATCAGTGTCCTACATTCTTCATTTTATTTTGTTCAACAGAAAAAAAGAAAACTCAAACAAAAATAATATATTAAAGAGGGATAGTTTACCCAAAAATGAACATTTACTTACCCTCAAGTGGTTACAAATCTTTGTTTCTTTATTTTTGTTGAACACTAAACAATTAAAGATTAAAGAAGATATTCTAAAGAAAGCTATAAACCTGAAATCATTGGTTTCCAGAGTAGGAAAAACAAATATGAAAGTCAATGGTTACAGGTTTCCTGCTTTCTTCAAAAGATTATTTTGTGTGTTCAACAGAAGAATAAAGTCAAATAGGTTTGGAACAAGTACAAGGTGAGTAAATGACAGAATGTTCAGTTTTGAATAAACTGTCCTTTTAAGGGTGAGTATATGGTGAATTTAGGGTGAAATATCCTTTAATTTATTTTATTTATTAAAGTACAATTATTTTTGTTATTATTGTGGCGCGGAGGGGGGACTAAGGCTTTTTGTTGCGTGGGTAAACAG
>CAIGQQ010020466.1:0-10868 GCA_903798035.1 Danio albolineatus
TGAGGAATATTTCCAGCAGCTTGTTGAATCTCTGCCACGGAGGATTACAGCAGTTCTGAAGGCAAAAGTGGAATCCATAGAATCAATCTGCTGCAAATGATGTTATTGCTGTAAACACACTAAGGGGTCACAAACCAATAGATTTGTTTTTTCATCAGAAACCACTGGCTTTTTTTTGCATGTTAATTTTTCAAGGTAACTATTTACTACATCTTTTATCTTCTTTAGGTTATGGGTACAATACGATAATTCTAATAGTGTAATTAAATTGATTTGATTTTGGGGAATCACCAAGTGACCCTTCTCTCATTGTCCAGAAGCCCCGACTTTGGGAACCACTTCTATGTAGAGCATACTTCACTAACGGGCATGAAACGTGTTCAGATTTAAATGTAGCACTTTGAATTGTTCCTGAGGATTTTAGAAAAGCTCTTGCAAACTCTGAGTCAACCATGCAATACCTTCACAAAGATGGATAAAAATGTCGGAAGAAATTCATCGATTACTGACTGTTCCCACTGTACACTAAACAAATAGAGGTCAACAAACAAAACATTACAGATTCAACCATGCCTAAAAACAGTTACACAAATCAGAATTTCGCTTAAATTTTGACAAAGACTGCACAGTGTGTGTCCAACTTTCAGTTTAAAGTATGGTGCAGAGTCTCTCCCAGAATCTCTTGCGTAAGTTCTCTGAGGGATTTTTTGTAGATGTTTCGTTTTCTATCGTGACGATGGTTTCAGCATTGGTTTCACTGCTCTGTGCTGCAGGAGCCTCATGGTCTGAAGCGTCGCTGGATGCTACAGTGACAGCGGTCAAGTCTGGACTCACAGTATTTGTGGTTTTAGGTCTGCTCTTTCTGATAGACTTTGGTGATATGGGCTGTGTGTGTGAATAATTGACCACAACGAAGCCTGGATTTTCTGGGATGTTAGGGATTAGCGGTAATGGCTGTACGTGTGGATAATTAAACACAGGGAATCCTGGACCTGCTGGATTTGTAGCTTTAGGTCTGTAGTTGAATATAGGCATTGGTGATACAGGCTGCATATATGGATAATAACCCATTTCCTTCAGAAAGTGCTCTAATGTCATCCTCTTGATGATCATGAGAAGGCCCTTGGAGATGCGGTAAGTGTTATCTGGGTCATAGTTCGATTGGTCCATGTGTTGGGTTATATAAACTCTGTCAAAATCACAATCATTGTAGAGACTGACAATGATGCGGTCTGTGTTGGTGTTGTACTCGTCAGTAAATTTGTCTTCTGAGACGTATTCAGGAAGGTCCTCAGCTCCTGCTGAATTGAGATTGCCAACCACATAATAAGGAAAATTGACATCTGGGAGAAGTTTATTCCCATATTTATCATCTCTGTTCTCAAACAGGTGAAACCCAAAATCTCCATCGGCTGGGTCACATTCAGTGCTCATGTTGTTGTTGTTGTCAAAAATAAGGCATTCGCTGGCAAACCAGTGCAGGAGTTTGAGTCCGTGTCTGGGCCACGGCCTGCCGAACCCAGAGATCCTGAGATGGAGAACTTCGTTTAGTGTTACCAGCATGCTCCAGGACCTTAGCAGGGGAGATCAGTAGATGCGTGTTGAATGAAATGCAAGATAAAGGATTTGCTTTTTCCATATATTTAAACATTTTATAAGCATACAGTGACAGCATCTGTGAAGTGGACACATTTCACTTGAGCACCTGTCCTTTTTTTCTCCTGGAGAGAAAGTGCCCTTTTCCTGGGGATAATAATAATTTTTAAAATACTAATAATAATATAATATATGTCTAAGTTAATGCGTGTTCTGTTTAAGGACAACTTTCCCTGTCAAATAATTTTTAAAAACTAAACTTTTTTAGTCTACCCGCTCCAAGCGAGCCTCGAACCGGCGATTTGGAGAGAAAAACCACATGTGAGGAGAACGCCTTAATGAGGACGCTATTTACATCGTTACTCCACCCTCAAACATAACGTGTCAACAGTGGAGCAACTTCTATCAGCGCTTAGCGCAAGAATCAGCGCTTGGCGACAGAGGCACCGATGTAAATTCATCCGTCATTCATCTATAGTGTATGGAGGTGAGTAACGGTTAACTAAAGACAACCTGAGGCTCAAATTTAACGTCAGCAATTTATTCAAAAGCAGGGGTGTCCAAAGTTTTTGGGCCGAGGGCCAGACGCAAAAAACAAAACGTGGCCGTGGGCCAAATTTTACAATTTCACAGACACGCATTTATATGTATGTGTATGTGTGTGTGCGTGCGTGCTATTATTATGGAATTATTTTCTACATTTTAAAATCATAATATATATTTTACTCACCATAAACTCTGTTAATATGAACAGTGATGTTGTGCTTTTGATTTTAGTTTTTCTTGGTTGCGCCATGGCTCACCAAAACGTGGTTATCAATTATGTTTCCCTCAGTTTGGTCGATTCGTTTTATGTCATAACAGAAAATGCTGCCTAATTGAAGACACTTGATAGCGACACCTGGTGGTTATTTATTGAACTACGTTTATTTTTCTATAGCGGGCCAGATTCTATTAATATTTATAAAAAGCCTCGCGGGCCGCCACTAAACTGATTGCCGCAGATGGCCCGCGGGCCGTAGTTTGGACACCCCTGTTCAAAAGCAAATAGGCTATTTTGTCTTGCTAACATTCTAATTAACAACCATGTAAGTTAGCTAAAGTTTAGCTCGGGCAATATCACAGGCATACCGGCTAGCTGAGGCTAATGTAACGGAGAAATGATAGCTGGATATTGAATATATTCCCCTCACGTTTTTGCAGTCATTTATTAAGAATATATCATGTTAATTGACGCTATAAAACATGTACATATAGGCTAGCTATGTGGCTATCATTGTGTCCTACAGTCTTCACAATGTTTTATTTTGTTCAACAGAAAAAAACAAAACAAACAAAAATAATAGATTGAAGATGGATAGTTCACCCAAACATGAACATTTACTCACCCTCGAGTGGTTCCACATCTTTGTTTCTGTATTTTGTTGAACACTAAAGAATTAAAGATTAAAGAAGATATTTTAAAGAAAGCTATAAACCTGAAATCATTGATTTCCAGAGAAGGAAAAAGAAATACCATGAAAGTCAATGGTTACAGGTTTCCTGCTTTCTTCAAAATATTATTTTGTGTGTTCAACAGAAGAAAAGAGTCGAATAGGTTTGGAACAAGTATAAGGTAAGTAAATGATGACAGAGTGTTCAGTTTTGAATGATCTGTTCTTTTAAGGGTGAGTATATGGTGAAATAAGGGTGAAATATCCTTTATTATATTTTATTTATGAAAGCACAATTATTATTATTATTTAATAAAAAGTGACCTTTTTCCACTTGAGCCCCTTAAAAGGTCTCTGCACGTCCCTGTTAACAACATTATAACAATAATAATAATATTTTGACAGCTTGCCCTTGAGTACATTTTTGAGGCCAAGATTACTTTATATTCTAAAAGGAACAACGTAATCATGAGTTAAATGTCACTGTAATGAAGCAAACGTTGTGTTTAACACAGCAAATGTAACTTTCTGCCAATGACATGTATTTTACTACAGATAAAACAATTTTCTTATTAGAGCAGATACAGAGGACCAAAGCACTACTGTATACAATGGTCCTCTGTACAACAATGGAGGTTCAGGTTTCAGGCGACTGATATCAGCTTGTCTAATTATTATATTCGCAGAACAATGAGCAAATGAACATGACTGGTTTGACAGTTTTCTTTACAATATTATAATTATTTTACACTTTATATGTGAATTGTATCTTTCTTATTAATCTGCATCTTGTTCATACCAATTCTTTATTTAGAGTGATCGTTTGCTCACTGTAAATGTCAACCTGCAATCCAGTTTTATGATGAAATCTGTTTTACAGGTGACAAAGATCATCAATAGAGTCACAGTTTGAGAAGAGGTTAGGAGCAAATTCATGAGCATTTTCAGCAGAAGAAAAAGAGAGAAGCTCTACTAGACTCCTCATTTAAATGAGTCCTGTGTTTTGAGATCAGAGCCGCTCATTTGCTGTCAGTTTCACTTTCTGTCCTTTTTTGCTTTAGTTAGTCTTGCTTGGTTAACAATTAACAATGGTCTGATCATCACTCCACTAACACTCCAACAGTCAGACTTGAAAATGTTCGATGAATAGCCAAAGTGTAGCTTGAATCAGCAATATTGAATGATTATTTTCTCAAGTAAAATGAAAGAAAGTGAGATCATACCTCCCTCAAGACCGTCATATATCAAACTGTCAGACACTGTCCTGCTGTAGGAGCGCAGATAAGCTGAAGACTCGCTCACTATCTGAGAAACACTCGAGCAGACGCTGATATGTGTGTGTGTGTGTGTGTGTGTGTGTGTGTAGAATCAGTGAACGTCACTCTAGGACTGATGTAACTTTACTAACTGTGTATTTTTAACTCAACTAAATGAACTCCTGAGTTATTTAGTAGACATCAGCTGTATTTATATGATAATTGTCTCTGATGGGAATATAAATGATTTTTCAATATTTACAAGGGTTAATGTTTGTGCTTTTCTCCCTCCTCCAATGTCATGTGATAGAGTGATGTGGTTTGTTTTTATTCTTGTGACTGTGCCACACTTAACCCCCTTTCCCTATGCAAATTATGCTATGATGGACTTCAGTAAATGTCACCCAGGGTGAGCTCAGGGTTTTGTTCAAAATAAACACTGATTAAAATGATATGAGACAGAAATACGCAACGAGAGTTAGTTGATGATCTTTTAGAAGGAGGAATAACGCGGAAACAAACTGTTCAGCTCTTTCAGGTGTGACTCATGTCTAAGTATGCATTCATTAATTAATCATTTAGTTTTTTCCATACACATATGCAAAAAATACCCACTGTAGTTTATATTACCAGACCCTCCAGGATTTAGCAATTTCTGCGATCCCTGAATTTAACCCAAAATCCAGCAAATGTCTCATAAATTTTGTAAAATTGTAAAGTTTTAAATTGTTCAGTCAGGATATATTCAGTTCATATTGACGCCATCTGCCTTCCTTCTCTCAATTTCTTTTACATACGTTACTGAAATCAATGGTTCTTGAGGTCAAAAAATGTATAAAGAATTAAGATGAGTACGTTTATGCATATTGTACAGCAAAACAATAAAAAATGCAACAAAATCTGGTGCAAATTTAGCAAAAACTTGCCACATAATACGTTTAGTTACTAGTTAGTTTACTGAAGGGATTGTATTATGCATTGATTTCACCATCACAGACCGAGAAACTACCATGAGTAAATTCAGAGCAATCCATGTCACACGGCAGGTTTTTTTGCAAACACAGCTGCTTTACACAGAAACGAAAGTTGACCAGCGGAGATTAGTTTAAAGTCCATGTGAACCGGAAGCTCCTGCAGACCTTCATCTCAGTGACGTATATCCTACTGGGATGGAACTCTGGGTAGGGGCGGGGCTTTATTAATCTTTCACTCGCAGCTTTAAACAGCAGGAGAGGCGTGGCTAAGCATATTACACTCAGTCTGTCAAGTTGCTATCATCAGATGTCACCCTTCCAGCGCTGCTTGAGGAGAAAACCACTAGTGACTCATTATTTCTGAAATCAAGACAATGTTTTTTAGCTTGTCTAGAAAATGCTTCTTGATTTAAGAGTTGGACAACAAATAAGACAAAAACTAGTAAGAAAAGCATGTTGCAGTGAGAGCACTACATACTGTCTAGCATTTACTGTGTTTTTGCACTATATGCTGTTTAAGAGTAATTGTATTGTTTACAAATTTATATTTTTTACTTATATATATATTTTAGATTATAATATATGTGTAATTGTATTTATTGTAATTTCTCTTTAAAAATTCTTTATTCTATTATCCAACCCAAGCTCATTCTGAGAACGTGGTCCTGAGTACGTTTCTGGAGGCCGAGGAATACGTCCTGTGAGGTACTGAGTCCTGATTGGCTGTAGGCCATTGTCAGTCAATCTCCTTCATGTTTCCTGTGCAGTACAGAATGTGTCCAGCTTGCCAAACGTAAATCGCCAATCGCTAGCAGTGTGAGTTCCAACAAGGATGTAAAAAGTGTTGTAACTGTCCGCAGCAAGACCATCGTAAAGACGGTCAAACACCGAATGCCCTGTGCCATGCAACGCCATACATTTTCTAATTTTACATCTGGGTATGCACACTGGCGTCGCAAGTCTGAAGTATGTACGCCGCAAGTATGTGCCACCTGAATCCTTTTTATTTTAAGTAAAGTTTATAAACTAATTTGGAGAGGAGCACGCGCTTATGATTGACCACAGCTGGTCCTCATTAGCTACTGCATGATTCACCAATCCGATGATTCCTAACTCACTATAAATAACCAGAGTATCTTACCTTAGCCATCTTCATCTTGAAGAGTCCCCCCTTCCACCCCTACTCCTCCTCGTTTTCTTCATCAGGGCAGCACGGAGGCTCAGTGGTTAGCACCATTGCCTCACAGCAAGAACGTCACTGGCTCAGATCTTACCTGGCCGAGTCGCCATTTCTGTGTGGAGACTAAAATCATGTAACATAAGTAAATTAACAAAACTAAATTGGCATCATAGACAAGCGTTGAGTTCAGCACACACTCTCCAGAGCCATTCATAATCTACATTCGCCAAGGGGGGGGGAGTTCTCGAGGTCTACCTGAACTCAGACTCCCCTCTTGACCTGCAACGGGGGGGGAGCCCCAGGCTTGAGGATCTCATGAGCTCAGGACTCTCTCTCAGAACATGCCAAACACACTTTGGCCCAATCCCAGTTCTCCCCCTTAGCCCTTCCCCTTAACCCTACTCCTTGTTTTGCGCGTTCACATCAAGGGGTAGTGGTGTCCTAATTCTCTTTAGCTTGAAGGCGTAGGGCTAAGGGCGAGGGGTATACACCCCTTCCAACGAAGATTTTTCAGGACCACACTTAAACTGGAGGGGTAAGAAAATGTCCCAGAATGCACCTGCCACAGCGGCAGGATAGCTGAACCCGGAAGTAAGGAGATCCACAAATTAGTATTTTTTGTCATTATTACGAATTTTTATGACAAACAAACACATGTTTTAATATATTCATAACCGTGTTCGTGTTTTACTGTCATGCTTTAAAAAAAAACACACAAAAAAACCTGCTAAATTTGGCGATCTATAATCCATAATCGCAACTCCTGTCCAGCAGTCCCACAACATTCTGACACTGGATGACACTGGAATACCCTGTCAGTAATGTCTAGTGTCTGGGAATGAGCTTTTACAGTGTCTGCTATAATGTTAATGTTGTTTTGGTGTGTTTACACAGATAAATATGGCCACGGTGTAAACACACAGTACAGTTACGATCTTATCGCCACATTAGATGGTTATGATAACTTAATATACGCCTTCAGTGATTTCCTGAAGATAAACACCAAACAATAACACAACTGGAGTAACTCCAGCAGTCGTGATCGTCTGATCTCATATGAAGCAAGAGATGGCGATGACATATGATGACGTGTGCAGGTGTTGAAGTGCTGGCCCAATTCTTAGGGGGAAGTTTTGAAGCCCTTCCTCTTAACCCTCGGTTGTAAGGGCCAAGGGGAAGGGGTACAAAAATAGAATTGGGATTGGGCCTTTATAATCAATCCTCAGCTGAGGGCAAACTCTTGAAATCATAAGCGAATATGTGCCTCTGCTGTGTTACTTTGTGGATCAGTGACTGCAGGAAAAAGAACATTACACTTGATGCCAACATTATCTGCACTAAAGCTGAAAGCTTTATGAACCCTTTGCTGACAGCGATGAAGGTTTGCTCTGGACAACAGGTTTGGATGTTTGGGTTCATACTATAATACTGGACTTATTCTTCTATGAAGGTTTGAACTTTGAGAGTGTTTAAACAAGAGAGAAAAGTGTAAGAACGTCAATAGCTATGTTTCCATCCAGCTATTTTTATTCGCATTTTGGATCTGCGCATAATAAACTGGTTGATGGAAACGCCATGATGCGCATACATTTAGAAAATACGCATAATAACTGTACGCTCATAGCTGAGTAGGATAAACTTTTTATTGGATAAGAAAAGATGCGCATGAACTGCGATGGAAACACTTTTATCGCATAAATTCCAGCATGTGCATTAAATAAAGGTCATGTGATTTTGTTTTAGGAGATCATGTGATGATGATAATGTGTGTGAATGGACAAACCAGCAGCTGAACACATCGTAAAACATCTGAAATGTTGTTTTGGTCATTCTAAAGCGCCTCACCGTTTCAGTAGTTGTGTTACTATATTATTAATGACCTCCAGAATCAAGAGCGTCTGTGCTCCGCGTCTGACACCTTCAAACGCCACCGCGCATTCACTGCGGGTCAGGATTGCTTTCTGAGGTGCAGGTCATTTATTAAATAAAGAGAAGATCGACACAATTTCTCCTACTGCAGCAGATTACGTTTGTACTGTTGATATTTGGTGCCAGTTAATCAGGAATTGACGATTGTGTCCGCTTTGACTCAATGGATGGATGGAAACACAACTAATGCCTGTCTGAAAGTGTGTATAAAGTGTGTAGTGAGGGGTTTCACAGCCTTAAAACTTCTATAATAACTGTAAAAAACAAAGCAGACTACTTCATGGATTTTGCATATAACTTCGCATATAGACTTTCTGACTAACAGACCTCAGAATGTTAGATCAGGCCACATCTGTTCCACCACCGTCACACTCAACACTGGTGTACCTCAGGGCTGTGTGCTGAGCCCCTTCCTCTACTCCCTCTTTACCATCGACTGTAGGCCCATGAACAGCTCCAACACCATCATCAAATTTGCAGATGACACCACAGTGATTGGTTTAATCAGCAACAATGATGAGACTGCCTACAGGGAGGAGATACAGCATCTGGCCACTTGGTGCACCAACAATAATCTGCTCCTTAACACCACCAAGACCAAGGAGCTCATTGTGGACTTCAGGAAGGGACGAACAGGCTCACATGATCCAATCAACATCAATGGGATGGCCGTCGAGTCGGTCTCATCCTTCAAGTTCCTGGGGACCCACATCTCAAGGGACCTCTCCTGGACCACCAACACCTCCAGTCTGGTCAAGAAGGCTCACCAGCGCCTATTTTTCTTAAGGCAACTTAAGAAGAACCAGCTGTCATCAGCCGTCCTGGTGAACTTCTACCGCTGCACAATAGAGAGCATTATAGAGCAGACTGTAACTGTGTTTCAGTCTGGTATGGAAGCTGCTCTGTTGCTGAGCACAAGGCCCTACAGCGGGTGGTGAAAACTGCCCAACGCATCACAGAGACTCCACTTCCTGCTATAGAGGACATTCAGAATAAACACTCTCTGCGCAGAGCACGCAGTATTCTCAAGGACTCCTCTCACCCTGCTCACAGACTGTTTTCTCTCCTGCCTTCCGGCAGGCGCTTCAGGCTTCCTCGGACTAAACCAGCAGACTGAGGAACAGCTTTTTCCCCAGAGCTGTCTCCCTTTTGAACTCTGCCCCCCACTGACTCTTCTGACCCCCACACACACCCCCCACTCTCCTCATAACTTATACCCCTCACAGTCACTGCACTACTGAACATTTGCACATTTTAAAATCGCACATATTCATTGCACTGATTCACTTACTTGAACTGTACATACTCACTGTACATATACATCTGAAATTGTTTATCTATCTGCACACTTCTGATTATTAATTGCAACCTGTATGTATAATAATTTACTGTAAATCTCTGTTCATAACTAATGCAACCTGTACATAATGTTCATAGTAAATGTACCTGTATCTGTACTTGCTGCTATTGCACTTCTGTTTTGACCTAAATTGCATTTCGTTGCTTTGTACTTGTACATGTGTAATGACAATAAAGTTAAATCTAATCTAATCTAATCTAATATCGTGTGCTATTTTAGAACGTAACTCCTGCGATAAACGAGGAACCACTGTATTCACAACAGACACTCTTTCTCTGCTTGCATTACTTTTTTGGGTAGGTAATGATACTTTTACCTGCGTATGGCTTTTCAGTACTCTTTCCACCGCTGGCTATATCTGCACCGTCTCATTGACCATTTCAGACTGAACTATCCTCCGTTGTGCAACAGTTTTACAGCAGGACGTGTTTTTTAAAAGCAACTAGAAATGTTTCCTTATTAGCCTTCAGGTTAATCTATCTCAGTCAATGTGTTAATGATTATCAGTAATATAATTTTATAAATATAAATATAAAAGATCAGCTGAGATGGACAATTCCTGATCCTTGATATTAGAAGCAGATTTAGCAGTTAATTACTAACAATTATTAATATTAATACTTGGTGCATTCTCTTTCGTTCATTTTGCTTCAGCTTAGTCCCTTATATGTCAGGGGTTGCAACCACCAACTATTCCAGCATATGTTTTACACAGCGAATGCCCTTCTAGCTGCAACCCAGTGCTGAGAAACACCCATACACATTCATTCACACACACTACGGCCAATTTAGTTCATCAGTTCCCCTTTAGCGAAAATCCAAGTACAAGATAGCCTGATATTTACTAAATTTGTCTATTGTGTCTGTTATAAGGAAACTATAACAATGATTTTAATCAGAATTACTTTACTCTTTGTTTTCTTCACTATAAAATATAAATTTTTTGTAAAAAGAAGCGAGATAATATCCAATCTGCTATCAATAATTCAATTTTGTTTATATGTACGGTTCTAACATCCACGTGAGTAACCTTGACCCCTACAATCTAGTGGATATTAATCCATGATAAGACCCAGAGGAGGAGTCTGAGAGTCTGACAGATATAAGAGTGTTTGAGCCCGGCTGAAAAACACCAGCGCT
>CAIGQQ010020474.1:0-10874 GCA_903798035.1 Danio albolineatus
TTGCTGCTGAGGGAGAAACACACCGTTACTGTTGCTGAGGAGTTTCTGGGAGCAGAAGACGACAATGAACTTGACTGCTTACTCTAGAGTCAGACCACAGCTGCTGTCATTCATATTATACTGAGTCCTATAAAAATGATATAGAATAGAAACAACGAATCATTAAAGTGATCTAATGGGTAAACTGACCACGCACTGTAAAAAAAGCCAGTGCAACAACAACAACAACAAAAAGCAATCCTTATTTCCTTTCGCTTTTTCTTGTTCACTCAACTTTTGAAAACATCAGCTGCACTGACCTAAAATGATTTGTCAGTAATACACAAAAACATTTAGTTGGGTTAACATAAAATTATTAATTTTCTGGAGATGTGAACTACTCTGTAACAAAACTTTTTAAGCTGTGCTGACTGACCGTTTTTCTTCTGCAGAACTGGAATGGCTGAAGTTGAGTGAAAAAAAAAAACCTAATCCTTATTTCCTTTAGTTTTTTCTTGTTTACTCAATTTTTGAAAACATCAGTTGAACTGCCGACTATTCCAGCATTTGTTTTACGTAGCAGATGCCCTTTCAGCTGCAATTTAGTATGGGGAAATACCCATACATTCTCATATTCACACATGCAATCATAGACTACAGCCAATTTAGTTAATCCAATTCACCTTCAGCGCAAGTCTTTCAGTATGTCTTTGGAGTGTGGGGGAAACCGGAGCAGCCGGAGGAAACCCACGTGAACACGGGGAGAAGGTGCAAATTCCACACAGAAATGCCAACTGGCCCAGCCAGGACTCAAACAGGTGACCTTTTTGCTGTGAGCCAGTGTTACCCCACCTCAACTATTATCACCATTTAAATTGATTTAAAAAATACAGACAGTTGAAGACTGTTGAAATTATTAGCCCTCCTGCACTGTAAACAAATGCTGGGTTCAACAAAATCAATTTGTGTTGGAACAACATGAAGGACTTAATTTAACTTTAGTGGATTGAAAATAACAGTTAAGTTGTCCCCCAAAAACCTCAAGAATTGTGTTATTTCACCTCATTTCAAATAAGCAGTTTAAATAAAAAGCAACATCCTTTTTTCAGTTTGTAAAATTGTAATATGTTTAATGGAGAGATGTTTTTTAATACGTTTTTAATCATAATAGTTTTAATAACTAATTTCTAATAACTACATTCTTTTGTCTTTTCCACGATGACAGTACATCACATTTTACTAGTTATTTTACAAGATTTTAGTACTCAGAATAAAGTGCATTTTAAAGCATTAACTGGAATAATTAAGAAACTAGGCAGGTTAGATTAATTAGGCATGTCACTGGACAACAGTGGTTTGCTCTGTGGCCAATCAAGCCAATATATATCTATCTATCTATCTATCTATCTATCTATCTATCTATCTATCTATCTATCTATCTATCTATCTATCTATCTATCTATCTATCTATCTATCTATCTATCTATCTATCTATCTATCTATCTATCTATCTATCTAAATGTGTCTTGAATAATGAGCTTATCAAAGCGTTTATTTTATTAAAAGAACAGTAGCTGAAAAAATTCGGGTCTGGTAATATTTTAACATAAAAAAACGAATTTAGACCTCTTATATTGTTATTTATTTATTTACATTTTTAATAAAATATCATTTAATGACACTGACAATCGGTGAGAATTAAAGAAACTACACTTTGCTGAAGTAAGTTTTTTTGCTTTCTTCCTTCTGAATGTTTTATATTGCTCAGGCTCTAGGCAACCATGTTTTTGTCACTGGCACCCTCTCAAAAAAGACATTATGCTCCTTCCCGCTGTGTCAAGGAGGCTGTGATTTCTCTTTTCTTTATTTCACAACCTACATGCTTTTTCAATGGGCCTCTTTCACCACCTCAAAGGAAGAGGTTGACTGAGGGTGAGGAGGGCTGTGAGAATTTAAAACTGCTGAAACATGGAAGCGATATATGTAAGAATGCACGGTGAAAGATTCTTGTCCAGACTATGGATGCTGAAAAGTAGGGCAGCGTCAAGAGAACGTCTTTTGATGACTTCGACATCTGACGAAACACCTGAAGCCTCCATGGCTCCAAGAAGCACATACTTTAAAATGACATTGTGTGCTTGTTCTGCCTCGGGACAAGGCCAAACTTTGAAGACGAGAAGAATGGCACGTCTCTTTGTGTGGACGTATGTGTTGTCATGGAAACAACCTGGGAACTACTTTGGTAAGACGATGAAAAAAACATTGATTGGGACACTGGGCACCACGACCCATTGTTGGGGGAGTGGAGGCAGAAAGAAGGGCTACGTCTCACCTTTCGGGAGAACATGCAGAGTTGTTTCCAGTCGATACGCTGGTCTCTACACTGTCGGAGCTCTCCAGACTCAGAGTGTCATACGTGGACTCTCCAGCTGGGGGTGCCTGGTGGTGCAGGATGGAGTGGTGGACCATGGGTGCTCCTGAAGGTGGTGCCCCCCAGTGGCTCAGTTTAGGATCCGTAGGCCTGATTCTGGAATCATCACATGTGTAGAGCCCTGAAGAAACACACCCAGAGCAGATCGATATAAACACCAGACGGTACAGTATGTCTATAACCACCCTTTAGGTTATATGTATCTGTGTTAGCAAAACAATGTTAAATTATTCAACGCTTGCTGTTTACAAAGTCATGATGGTGAGCCGATGGGCTACCTCTGCTCTGTAGATCCAGCTGTCTCTTGGAGTCTATGTCCAAATAAGCAGGAGACAGATCTGGGAGACTCTGAAGAGAAATTGGAAAGAGATAAATAGAAAGTGACACATTGACAGATATAAAAGATCACACACTGGTTTCTTTGTGTAGTCTATACATTGCTCATTGTTCTGTCCAAGCACAAGACACACTGAACAATTTAATAGCTGAAGGATTAATCATTATATATCAACCTTGTCTTTGCAATAAGATTAATTATTGCTTTACTCCAAGTGAAATCTAAATGGATTATAACAGGACAGACTGCACAAAACAAACAAACAAACTGTGCAACAGTACTTTAATGAAGACCTTTTTAAAATCCTCTTAGGAAAAATGAATTATACGAAAACATCTAGAGCCAGCGCTCATTGAAGACTCTATGATTTATTTTTGACTGTAAACCCTAATATTGTTTGTATATACATATTTTTTTAATTAAAAAGTAGTTCAATACATAGATTTTAGTTTGGTTCACGGCTATCAACAATGAAAGAGTTCACAAAAAAGAAGATATTTTGAAGAATGTTCGAAACCTGTAACCGTTCAGAATCAGAAAGAGCTTTATTGCCAGGTATGTTCACACATACGAGGAATTTGTTTTCATGACAGAGCTTCTACAATGCAACAGAATTACAGAGACAGGAGAAAAAACAGATAATAAATATATTCAAAAAATAGAAGTAAGTGTTAAATGCAAATATACAGATGGACAAGTGTATGTACAGGTGTATTACTGTATACAACATTATATGTGCAGCTGTTATGTGCAAATTGTCATGTAAAGTGTGTTGGCAAATAAGTGTATGTGTGTGTAACAAGTGTATTTGTTATGTGCAAATTGGCATGTAAAGTGTGTTGTTAAACAAGTGTATGTGTGTGTAAGAATTGTATTGCAAGTAGTGATGTTGGTTCCACGATTGTTATCATCAAGTGTTCATGAGATGGATTGCCTGAGGGAAGAAACTGTTTCTGTGTCGGGCTGTTCTGGTGCGCAGTGCTCTGTAGCGTCGACCAGAAGGTAACAGTTCAAAGAGGCAGTGTGCTGGGTGTGAGGGGTCCAGAGTGATTCTGGCAGCCCTTCTGCTCGCTCTGGATAAGTACAGTTCTTGGAGAGTAGGGAGGGTTGTACCAATGATTCGCTCAGCAGTCCGAACTATTCGACGTAGTCTTCGAAGGTCAGATTTGGTAGCTGAGCTAAACCAGACAGTTATTGAAGTGCAGATGACTGATTCAATGATGGAGGTGTAGAACTGTTTCAGAAGCTCCTTAGGGAGGTTGAACTTCCTCAGCTGAGGAAGAATACTATGGAAGTCTATGGTTACAGGTTTGCAACACTCTTCAAAATATCTTCTTTTTGTGTTTAACAGAACATACAAACTCAAATTTTTTTGAGTAAATGATGACAGAATGTTCCTTTTGTGGTGACCTATCCCTTAAAAAAATCTGTGAAAAATACTTCCAGAGCAAAGACTTCAAAGAAAGTGTGCAGACACTGAATTCTAAACGTTAGCACTGTATTCAAAATGATAGACTGCATATTATGGCCAAGTAAACCTCGTAAAAACAACCATAAGAGGTTCAGTTATAAACTCTCTTACTTTGGTAGGTGTGTTTCTGCCTGATAAGGTGCCATTGGTCTCTCCGTCCTGCTTACACATCTGACAACAAAACATCTGTGTTATTCATCTCTTTGTCAATCATTTTCTTCATCAGTATTAAAAGCTATGATAGCTTGGCCCCACAGCAAGTAGAAACCCAACACCAAAGCAACCACAACCGGCAACAAAGACCTCAAATATGCTTTACATATAAGCAGTGTCATTTCCTTCAAAAAGTAGCAATCGTTTCTGGATATTCAAACAAAGGATGCACTAAGGATGGAGATTTTGAAGAGAGACAAAGGATAAAGATTGCAAGCAGAAGGAAAGACAATTGAAGACAGTTTACCTGCATAGGTTTACGTGAGGAGAGACACTTAGCGGGCAGAGGGGGAGGACAGCCATGACTGGGCTGCCCTGCCGCCATGATCTCCTGGTACCAACGCTCTGAATCTAGCCTAGGGATTGAAGGTCTACTCCATGCAGGCTGGGTCTGAGATGCAGTCCAGGCGAAATGAAGATGGGTGGGGAAATAGAGAGGGATAAAAATTGATACAGGAAAAAAAGAAACTAGAAAAAAAGCCATTCCAAAGAAGGGACACATGCATTGAAAGCAGTGGTAAAAACCATCATTAACCAACTAGGGTTGCAAGTTCTGTTGTTACAAACATAGGTCATTGATTTAATGTTTCCCAAATCCATTGTTCCAACAAACATTCACAAACTGTGTTGCAAACTTGTATGTTTTCAACTACTCCTCTAGAGCTGTAGTTAGAATCATAGTTCCTGGCTGTGTTCTACTCCCAGTTATCCCCCTAAACCCTATTCATTTAGATCTTTCCAATATTTAAACTCGAAATTATTTAAAAAACAAAACAAAAAAACATTAAAGCCACCTCTCCTTTGTGTAATTTGCTTTCAAAGTATTTTTTACAGTTCAGTTTGAGCAATCTTCATACTGACAACTGCAGTTGCCTTCGTAGTGCTCTTTGAAATCATTTAAAATACAGCCATGGCTCATGGTGAAAGCTATAGGTGACCTCTGGAAAGCGGAATCTACGTTACGTCTTTAAAAGCTTGTGACAACAAAAATATATAGTATATAGGTTGTGTTAATAGTTTTAACTGATAGTAACCTAGGCTATTTATTAAGAAATGTATAGGTACTGTATTGGGCCTATATGCTAGAACATTTCTGCAGTGGTTTGAATGTGTCAAAGTTATAAAAGTTGACATAAAAAAGTACAATAGACAAATGTTAGTATTACTAAGTAGGATATTGTTTTTTATTTTTAATAAAACAAAAATGTGTGTCCATGTAAAACAATTTGCACAAAAAAGTTATGGGGATTTTCTCTAAAGACGTTATTACTCTGCCCCGTTTATAGCATCATTATGAACGTTTTATGCTATAACTAACATGGTTCAAACGACAGATCTGCGACAGAGAAATTACGGTTTTGGGAAACACTCATCATTACATGTTTTATCCCAAACGATGCATCATTCAATGATAGTTCAGCCATGAGTTATGTCGTTGTTTGGGAAACACACCTCTGAATGGGGTTCAGGGTATGAATGGGGTTTTACACGTGTTCACTTGAATTAACACAAATTATCCCAAAGTTTTGTTAATTACATTTTCTTAAAAAGTTGCTTTTATTACACAAGCCAATTAAAAACAACCACTTTTGCACTTTGACTCAAGTAATACTGAAAAGGGTAATATTGAAACATTTTATTAGGGTATCTGTACTTTTACTGTACAAATTAGTGCCTATTTTGTGTACTTTATCCACCACTTATTGAAAGTATGATACAGATCTAAAAGAAATAAGAATCTACAGCTTTAATTTCCACTACATTCAACTTTGACACAACATTGACACAAACACACATGCACACATCAACGCCACAAAATAACACACACCTCAACATGAAGTGACTGGGAGGAGCCACACTGCGATGTGTGGCTGGAGTGGGCGTGGTCAACGGCAATAGCTTGGAATGATTGGACGGAAGAGGTGGGGGAGGGGTCAACTTTAGGCATCCCGAACAGCTGGTTTAACTGACTGACCGTCACATACTCCTTTATGCAATCACACATCACACAAACACAACATGTAATGAGGGCGATTCAGGTATACAGAAGCAGAAAGCTGGCATAGCAAAGGTGGAGGATACAGCAACAGCTAAGACAGCTGGAGAGACAGAGAGCAGAGAAGAAATGAAGAAGTGAAAAATAAGAGTTTCAAGGGAAGACAGCCAGTGGGTTATTCTGACAGCATCATGAAAGAAAAGTCACAAACTAGGAATAAATGGCATTGGAAAGGGAAACAGGAGGCGGAAAGCCAAGGGAAAAGATTGTGTCGTGGATGAAAGAGTGAGTGGAGGAGTCGTACCTCACGAGGTGTGTCTGATGTTACAGCCAGCGGTAGACAGAGCGAGTTAGGAGAGGCAGTCTGGGCGGGGACACATCCGTTCCCATACATCTTATATACATCAGAGAGTTTGAGGTACTCCTGAGTACAAACACACACATCCATGCGTACACACATCCACAAAGGATTTCAGTTCATATCTCGAGACTTGAAGAACTGCACCACAAATCTCCATGCACCCACTGGAAAAGCATGCTCACACCTAACACATACCATTTCTGCTACATCTCCAACACACACAAATTCAGCCTTATATGTGTGATAATAGCAGTGCACCTCAATCCAGTGCTAGGTAATGTGACCATAGCAATCATGAATGACCTGAACATAATTGACTTCATGCTGGATTAAGACAAACAACACCTAAAGGCTCAGAGACGTCTCGCACAAAATGCAAACTCTCTGCATTTCCACCATTTAAGCTGTGGCTTGTACAACTGGTGATTGCTCAACAAACAAACAGCACAAACACCAAACAGTCCTGCAAGCATTCCAGGTGTCACACCATTTAATTGTCCATTTAATCAAACATTTGGGGTCAGAATTTTCATTAAAAATGTCACAGTGATAAAATGTACACAGAATGGAAGGAACTAAAAAGAGTCATCAAAAAGAAGTGGTAAAAGCATTGATTGTCTCACCTTTGAACTGTGACATTGATAGTATGAATATATTGGAAATTGAAAAGTATTGAAAGCCATGATAGCTTGGCCCTAAAGCAAGGAGAAACCTTGCATATTATTAAAAAGTTCACAAACTCTAAAGCTTGCCAAATCCCACTTTATTAAATTTTTAACAAGCCAGAATTGTACCTAAATTGTTAGCACACTGACTATAATTTTAATTAAATTATTCAGAAATTCATCCAAAATATGCACAAAAATATTCACAAAGACATAAACTAGCTGAACTGATTTTCTACATTAGCAAAATAAAAGGCTTCTTGAACACCACATCAACGTATTACAATCAGTTCTAGTTTGGAGTTCCTTTAAATTGCAATTACAGTTTGCTTCAAAATCTGTAAAGTCATTTTATCAAATAAATGCAGCGTACTTGTGAGCATAACCCCATGTCCTAACAACACACAACTTGACAAGATTCCAGTGACAAGAAATTTGGCTGTCCGCTACAGACCCTACATGAAATTAGGCATGGGCCGGTATAAGATTCTGACGGTATGATAACCTTGCATAAAAATATCACGGTTTTACGGTATGACGGTATTGTGATTACTGCTCTAAAATATGTTCTTTTTAAATGTCTGGATAAAAAAACTAAACCTTTTTTTCCCTTTGAATACAAAATATATTATTTTGAGAAACATTTCAAGTATTTAGGGGCAGTTAACATGTCAGGCTAAATAATTCAAGTGAATCATTGACTTCTGCTGTCTTCATTTGTCTCAAAAACACAGTCTTTACAATTTACACCTAAAAAACAACAAAAAAATTGTTAATAAAAAATCTTACTCATACCTTAGGAACGGTATAGCAGAAAATTTTGGCGGTATGAAATCCTTGACTTTTCCAAACCGTTGTATACCTTGAAAACGGTTATCATCCCATGTCTACATGAAATACATTGAAACACCTTTAAATATTAGCTAACTCACAAAGAAATTAACAGGTTTATAATATAATAATGAATAAATATGAAACTTCATTAACATTATTAAAAGGTTTACATTGAGTCACTGATCTAATGTCCATGTTTAAACTGGATGTTTGCTTGTTTTTTTTTTTTTTTTTTTTTTTTCTTTATGCTCGTATATAGGTCATGTAAAATTGATTTCCATCTCTGACTGGTAACGTTTAGCACTGAATAAAGCACATGATCAACACCTGAGGTGATCACTGTCATAGTAGTTTATGCTTTTTTTTCAGCTGCGATGTCACGGAAATAGAAGCCGTTACTAAAATATAAGCTTTGTGTGTCGCCATCAGGGGTGCTTAGAACAAAAATTAATTAAATTATGATTTTTTTCATGTGTCGCAGGATCTTGTTGTGTGTAGCTAAGACACAGTTTAAGACATCTTTCAAAAAAAACCTTACCAACCCCAAACGTTTGATCGATACACATTTTTGATAAGTATCATCTTGTTAATACAATCATGATTGGTTTGATATTATTAGATTACTGGATTAGTTTAGGGTTCTGATAACCGTTCTCACAGCTTACATTTCAGTGAGTCAAAAACATTTAGAACAAGCAGTGTGGTTCAATTCACAAACAATTAAACTCATATAAATCATATTTAGGACATAACATCTATTATCGCAAATTATGAATGACAATCTGGATAAAACTTAAACTTGTTCTTTATGAGCGATCGAGCTGTACAAATAAATACCAGAGATAAAATAGTTCTGTTAGTTTGTATATCACTCATAGCTGTCCCAAAATCATGCTTTTACCTCCTGTGGCCTGTTAGAATATATTTGAGGGGTGGATCTTTGACAACAGGATGAGGGGAGCAGAGAATTCTGGGTAGGGAGCTCATCTAAAAAGTCAGGTTCACTGATGTAAAGCACTTCCTGTTTTGAATATGAAGACCAAAGTCAAACAGCACCACACAGAAAGAGTTGCACAAACCACGCCAAAGAACATTTTTATAACATTATTTGTCCTATCAAACTTCTTCAGATTCCCTCTACATATTTCATGACTGATCAAAGAGGCATTGACATGAAGCTCATTGCCGATGGCGATAACCCAGAAAAAACGTGCTCATCGCTGGCAAGTGGGAGTCGAGTGGATCCCCACGGACACCACCAGCATCAGGATGTACACAACGATACGGTTATTTCAAACCGATGCACTAAATGCTGAAGTACAGCACAGATAGCTCATGAATTATAATGATTCTACAAGTTCAGATCACAAGGCTTCTGTACAGTCCACTCACCAGCTTATAGTTAAAGGACTTTCATTCATTCATTCATTCATTTTCTTTTTGCCTAATCCCTTTATTAATCCGAGAACAGCCAATTTATCCAGCATATGTTTCATGCAGCAGACGTCCTTCCAGCTGCAACCCATCTCTAAGAAACATCCAAACACACTCATTCACACACATACACTAAGGACAATTTACCCTACCCAATTCACCTGTACCGCATGTCTTTGGACTGTGGGGGAAACCGGAGCACCCGGAGGAAACCCACGCAACCACGGGGAGAACATGCAAACTCCACACAGAAATGCCAACTGACCCAGCCGAGGCTCGAACCATCGGCCTTCTTGCTGTGAGGCGATCATGCTACCCACTATGCCACCCTAAAGGACTTTGCTTGTCCACCAAAAATAGATCAATAATTATTATTTGTTACATACTGCACTGTGAAGGCTGTTGAATGAACTCACCTCTTTTGTGTTATTAGGCTTGGAGAAATTCTTTCCACCGGTCAAGCTCTGGTATCTCTTCTCCAGGGCAGACAATCTCTCCTTTTCCTATAGTCAGATGTCAAATAGTCACATGTACAATTACAGCAACATTCAATATCATTGTTTTGAGGTTTTAAGGTTTATGGATTTAAATTAAGTTGTAAAACTGAATACCTCACAAGAGCTGAATCCACAATTAAATAAACTGAGCTGAATTATGACAATAATGTTTTCTGCACAGCTTTTTTAAAAAAAGTGTATATATTAGGGATGCAACGATTATAGTTTTGGTTGTTCAATTTTAGTCTGAGGAATAATCATGGTTTCACGGTTATCACGATTATTATGCATTCGTTAATTTCAAAACACCACTGGTTTAGAAAATCACATAAAAGCTCCTTATATTTTAAAGTTTCATTTATTGCTGCTCAGTGACTAAATAATACAGCACAAAATAATAATAAAAACAAACAATAGTCCATTTCTCTGTGGACTTAATAATAAGTAATAAAAAGGTTTTTGGCATTTACACATAAGTACATAAGATAAAACAATAAAGCATAAACATAAGTAAACGTACAAGTTTGAAACTCTAAACTAGAACACATTGGCATAACTTTGTGAGGGAACGTCATGTTGAGAAGCCTTTACAATTAATTAACTGTGGCGAATTACAGTGCAGTTATTAGTGAAATCAGTTAATTGTGTGTGTGTGT
>CAIGQQ010020480.1:0-19494 GCA_903798035.1 Danio albolineatus
CTGTACTTACCAAGTCTCTCTGTTTCTTCATAGTTCGTCCTGTTCCCCGAGTCTTCAGTCTGTGGTCCTGTCGTCATCTGTCCGTCTTCAGTCAAGTTATCTGGTGTGTGTCATCCATCCTCCTCTTGTTACCCATCCTTCCTGAAGAAGTTGAAGACTGTGAATGATCATCCCTCCACGTATCCTCCTGGCTCTTCCTCTGAGTGTTATATGTTGTCTGAATAAACTCACCAATACGTTTCACTTACTTCCGTCCTCCGTCTGCTTCATAACAACTGTAAAAGGAATCATTCTGAAGTAACTTTACATAAAGCAAACAAGGTGTGCCATCTACACTGGGAAAAAGCTTTCATTCATCCAATTAAAAACATTAAGGGTAATGGCTTACATCTAAATTTTATCGCTTGACCTTAAAAAAAAAAAAAAAGGAATTTGCCTTAAACAATATTTTCTGTCTTCATGAGAACAATTTTATATAACCTGGTACAAAGCACATTTGTCTTGTTGAAGAAAGTCAATCTATTAAATTCTCTTTTTGTTCTACATAAGAAGATATAGCTTTAATCAAAACAACTATTCCCATAAAATGTTCATTCATCCAATAAAAAAAAAGTAGGGTTATCTTTTCACAACTAAATTTGGTCACTTGAGCTGATGAAAATAGATAATTTGCCTTAACCAATTTATTTTTTAAGTCAATGGTAGTACAAAGTATATTGAGTTTCTGTTAAATAAGCATGCACTTGAGTGCACTGGTAAGTGACCTTAAAATTTTACATCAGTCAAAACAAATATTTCTTAGTTAAGCTTTTAATAAAAAAAAAAAAAAAAAAAAAACCAAACATTTATATTTAGCTACACTGTAAAAAGCGATTAGTTACTTAAATCGAGCAAACCAATTGCCTCAAAAGCAACACGTTGACTTTACAAAAATCAATGTAAGTTAGCCCATTGTAACTTGGAACTGTTAAGTAATTTATTTTTATAAATATGCAAATTGTACTTGCCTTTTTAAAAAAATAAAATAAAAGTAAACTAATCACTTTTTCCAATACACCTTTATTATATATTTTTTCCAGCTTTTCTGTATCTAGCAAAATAACATACAGCAACTGAAATAAATCTGCTCTTCCAGACTTTCAGTGTGTATCCATACTTTCAGCGTCTACAATTGTACAAGCTATAATTGTAGGTTTTATAAACTTAATGAAGCACCAAATATGCAATATTGTAATAATTACAGTAATTATTTGAAAACAGACGTGCTAAAATAGTCTGACAACTGTAAAAAGGATTAGATGACTTTTAAAAGTAAGTACAATTAACATTATTATAAAAATTAAGTCAACATAACAGGTCACAATGGGTTTACTTACATTATCTTTGTGAAGTGAACTTGTTGCTTTCAAGGCAATTGGTTTACTTACTTTAAGTAACTAGTCACTTTTTACAGCGTATGTTTTAAACTTAAAATATTTTAAAAATGAAACATATAATATTAAACTGAAACGAAAGATGGATTTTTTTTTTAATTGGATGAAGTACTGCTTGAAAAGTTTTTTCAGTGTATGAATTTAAGCACATCTTTAAAAAAAAGAATATCTAGTTTTGTAGAGAAAATAAATATATACTTACTTCTGTGTGTCTATATATAATTTTATATTTAATTCCAAAATTCAACATTATGTTGAATTTAAATAAAATATTCTAGTGCATTGTTTTGTGGCTCATTTTTATTGTTTAAAGTCCCCCCAAAATCTAAACAAACCATATGATTTTGTTAGCTCACATCTCTACAGTAGTTTTGAGGTGAATAATTCATCTGTGTGTCATTAAGAAAAAATAAATAAATAAATTGCCTTTCTAATTTTTAAATGAAATCTGAAAATGCACTTCCTGTTTGTTTTCAGTTAATTTATCAGATGATGTGATTTTGAGGTAATGGTCAGTATTGACAACAAACAGAAATGATGACGAAATAACTTTTCTTAAACCCCTTTCCCGATCTTTCTGAATGAAACGCCAAAATGAATCTTCATTTCATTTAACACCTTTACAATAATAATAAAGCTGTTAACAAGTTTATAATGATTAATGAAGCAACTATAATGTTTTGTCCTATTATTTCCTCTTCATAAGTAGCAGGGTATGTACAGCTACTGTATATTTCTGTCCGTTTGCATCAGGCCGCCTTGTGCCTCCTGGCAGCAAAGTCGCAAACTGCGGTCATACCTTAAAAGACGTTCTTCTGCAGCGGCGTTAGAAGGTGCGGCGGTAATGGCCATATTTAACTAGTACCTACTTTACTACATCCATTCAGCCCGCGGTAGAAAAAAACAAGCATCTCCCACTGTTTGCTCATTTAAATTTCCATTTCTTTAGGAACTGAATCACATTATGAATAGAATAGCAATCGCAGCATCCGGTTCATGGGGACTTTAAGTTCAGACACCGTTTGAGCACAATTTTAAAGGTGTTAATTTTCCACCAGTATCATAAAAAAATCACAAGCTATGCCCAACACTAGTCATTAGTCAGACAGATGTTTGAGACCATGCATTATAATTCACCCTTTAACCACAGACAGTCAATCAGATACCAGATTTATTGCCCAGCATGACTGTTTTATCTGTTCTGCCACATGTGAATGTCCAGGTTTGTTGCCTTCCTAAACCTTTAGTTAAAAAAAGTAATGTAGCAAATTGCATTGCACGTTTTAAAGGTCATCACTCTTAATCTGAGTGTTGTGCTTCTCTCAGTCACATTACTGGCACTCAAACAAAGCTAATTTTTATATCTCCAAGGCACAAACTTTGGCATATCGCTCAATACAAATAACCACTTGCATGGCAAGATGCTTTAATCATTCATTATCCAATTAAAATGTCATTTTCTATCGCCATTTTCAAAGAGCATGGATGTTAATTGAAGCTAAACGCTGTAGCTTTATTGCATTTGTGTTCCTCTAAATCCCTGATTAGAGTTTCGTGAAAGCAGGTGCTGACATTTTAAACAGGATGTACACGAGGAAAGCAATCAGACTTCTGCACGCGTGATATTTAGCTGTTATTTTGCTCATAGAGGGACACTCCACTGGAGAGCTGAGGAAGAAATGACATGAATAGCGTCCTTATCTGAAGAAACGTCTGATATTATGGTAATAGAATCTGAAATGACTGCATGACATGTTAGACATGTTAAACAGACTTTCTGGTTTCATTTGACATTAATAAGCTGAGCCGTTAGGCTACAATCATGTTTAAATACTGTATATGGTAAAGAATGACAAATTGTAAATGCAAATTGAAGATTGGTGTGGCTTCAACAATGGCTGATCATCATTGAATGTACACTCTTAGACATAAAGAGAAGTGTCAATAGGGTGGTACCTTTTCAAAATGTACACATTTGTACCTAAAAGGTCCATATTTATACATCAATGGTTCAAATTAGTGCCTAAAAAGTACAAAAGTGTACCTCTTAAAATGTTTAGGTACTACTTTTGAGGTACCAATATGGACCCTATGAGTACAAATGAAAGGCACCACCTCAGTGACAGCTCTCATACCTTTTCTCGTAGAGTGTAATGTCAATCAATGGATTAATGAATGAATGAATGAATGAATGAATGAATGAATGAATGAATGAATCAATCAATCAATCAATCAATCAATCAATCAATCAATCAATTTATAAAACAGTGGACAGTAGGAATTTAATGAATATAAGTTAATATTCTGCACAAATGTTATCTGTATTAAAATGGTATAAAAGTAAAAAACAATTTAAATGTGTTCATATTTAACCAATACCTTACATATAACCTAAATAAATAATAATAATAGTGCACTTATAATACTACTAATAATAGACTTATAAAACTATTAACGGCAAACTGTTATTTTACAGTAAGTAAACAGGGAAGAGACCCCTTTAAAAATAATGTTTGCTTTTAAACTGTGGCATATGTTACACTTAAAATACAGGGCTGTAGATAAGGGTGAGAAATAAAGGTCAGATCCATCTTTATTAAACAAACTTGTGTCTGATAGTGCTATGCATCTTGCCTTGTGTCCTAGTTGCACAAATTATGAGCAGCATTCTTACGTTTGCCACCCATATTTAAGTTAAATTTAGCATGAATGGAATGATGATTATGATGCATTGGCTAATGTGTTGTTACAGGAAATAACTAGAAACATTTTTCTAATGCAGTTGAATGTCACATATTAAAAAAAAAATAGATAAGACAGGCAAGATAGCCTGAGGTAAGAAGCCTGCCCTTGATAAACCTTCCACAGAATGTTTAAATGACTTTTGATAACCATTCCTATCATTAAAAAAAACGTTCAAGAACTTTTAAAAATTTAATATGTCGTGTATTTGCAAAATAAACTATTTAGTACTTCAGCCATGTAATGCTGGCATAATCTTGCATCATAAAACATTTAATTTTGCAGCCTTCATAAAAAGTCTTATGTTTTAGTTATGGTAATGTGAATCAATCATACTGTTTAATGATGCTTCTGGTAGTCAAACTAATGCAGTGCTATAAATCAGATTGTTTTAAGAGGGACCACAGTGTTATGCTCCTTTTTAGAGGACAATATAAGTGCCATGACAATGCAGTTCTTCATCATAAAGGAAGTTTAAAATCTGCATGAGTTTTAAAGCCTTGAATAAATTGTTTTAGCATGCCCATTTTAAGAACAAACACAGAAGTCCAGCACTCAGAAAACAAAAATTTAAGTTCTCTTTAGCTTCCGGTTGACTGTAAGCTGCCAAAATGTTTGCATAAACAGTTATATCTATAAATGAATCATGTTCATGTTAGATCTGTGTATTTAAATGAAAACTCTATGATGTTGTCATGCCTTGGCTCACTCAGAAAGACAAAGATCACGGGAGTTTATCAAAACACATAGATTTATTTACAATCACTCACTTGGAAGGACATCGATAACACAGGAGATACAGGAACGACATGGGTATGGCATCAACGTAGACAATTCAATACCGGACAAGGAACTAACTAAACACAGGGATATAAATACACATGGAGAAGATGACACTGATGATACACAGGGGTGAGACACAGGTGGAACAAATAAACATTAGGAAATGGTGGGAAACAGAACGAAGGAGCAAATGGGTAAGGTCACGTGACGATAACATAAGCACATGGAAGACAGAACCTGACAAATGTACTAACTGACTCTTGTTAATATGAATGAAACTATAGTGAAAACGAAAAACACAAAATCACTCTTTATGGGTGTCATGTGAATCATTCAGCATAGGCTCATTCTGAAAACGTAGCCCTATATACATTTCTAGAGATCGCAAATTATTTAGCCAGAAGTACGCATGGCTGCATTTTGTCTTTAAGATGAACGATACGGGGCGGTATAACGCCGTTCCTTTTCATGCTTACCAACTGACTGCTTACCTTCGTGTGGACAGCTTTTCTGCTGTAATCAGTTTGTCCAGTGGCTCACTATGTACGTTGGCGGACTTGAGATGCAGAGAGGAGTTGATGACAACAGGGTTCAAGTCCAGCAAAGAAAAGTTCCAGAAAGTGCGTAAGACAAAAACAGGAGCCAAACAAATAGAACAAACAAGTATATAACAGGGTGAGAATGTGGTAAAATCTGAAAACGTGGTAAAAATCAGGCGAAGGCTTTTCTTTTTCTGGATTGTTTTTTTAAAACTGTCTGTTGGGTTTAGGGAAGTGGGTTGGTGCTGGTCAATCAGTGCTTTTGAAAACATTGTTGGTTGAGTTTAGGGAAGGAGGAGGGTGGGTCAGTCGATCGGTCAGTCAGTAAGTCAACAGTGAATTTTAGACGAGAAGAGCAGGCACGAATGGCACTCGTAAGAGAAATCTGATATCTCAAAAAGTGTATACAGCGGCCTCTGGTGGATTCTATGTAAATGCATACCTCTGTGCACCCTGTTTGCGCAGAATGGATTACGTCATCAGCATGTTCACGGATACGGTTCAGAAAGAGAATGGCAGGCAAACATCATTAACTAACTTTCTTTTTGTAAGTTTGGTATTGTAATTACTAACTTTATTATAAAGTTTTTTTTCTCTGGTAAAGGTTACATGATGTGCTGTAATGATGACTTGTGCACATTCATGATTTCAGGAGACAGAGTTTTCAGTGCTACCAGGCTAACATTATGATTTTCCAAGGTCTCCTACTGAACCTTTAATTGTAGATTAAGGTGTAAAGTTTGCAACCCAGGCTCATTCTGATTATGTACCCCTATATACATTTCTGGAGAGAACCTTATACATGCCAGGAACTATGTTTTTTTGTATTTGTTGTTTTAGCGAATCCACCACAGGCCACTGTATACACTTTTTGAGATCTCAAATTTCTCTTGTGAGTGCCATTCGCACCTGCTCTTCTTGCGTCCACCAGAGGCTGCTGTCGACTGATTGACTAACTGACCGACCGATCCCCCAACCCTCCTCCTTCTCTAAGCCCATATATCAGAATCAGAATCAGAATCAGAATCAGTTTTATTGCCAAGTGTGCTTCACACACACAAGGAATTTGCTTTGGCTACAGAAGCTTCCAGTGTACATAAAGTGACAAGTGACAACACAGAATAAATATAATAAAAGAAGACGATAGACATTAAACAGAGATGCAGTCAGTCCAACGATCTGAATGTTGAAATGTATGTACAGATTTGTTATAAATATACAGGTTATAAGGTGCTGTGTGCAAAAGCGTAAGTATTGCATTGTACGTTGTTATAAGGTGCTGTGTACAGATGCGTAAGAAGTATTGCATTATATATTGTTATAAGGTGCTGTGTACAAATGCGCAAGGAGAAGTATTGCATTGTATATTGTTATAAGGTGCTGTGTACAAGTGCGTGTGAGAAAGTATTGCACATTTATTGCACAATAGGAGAAATATTAACTGTTCATGAGGTAGATGGCCTGAGGAAAGAAACTTTTCCTGTGTCTGACAGTTTTTGTGCTCGGTGCTCTGTAGCGCCGGCCAGACGGTAACAGTTCAAACAGGAAGTGTGCTGGGTGCGAGGCGTCCAGGGTGATTTTGCGAGCCCTTTTACTCACTGTGGAAGAGTACAGTTCTTGAAGTGTAGGAAGAGAAGTACCAATGATTCGTTCAGCAGTCCGGACTATTCGCTGTAGTCTACGGAGGTCAGATTTGGCTGCTGAGGCGAACCAGACGGTGATTGAAGTGCAGAGGATGGACTGGATGACAGCTGAGTAGAACTGCACGAGCAGCTCCTGTGGCAGGTTGAACTTCCTCAGCTGACGGAGGAAGTACAGTCTCTGCTGGGCTTTCTTCACAATAGAGTCTATGTGAGTGTCCCACTTCAGATCCTGAGAGATGGTGGTGCCCAGGAACCTGATATTTTTGGGGGTTTTGTTTTTGTGTTTTGTGTCTGGAACTTTTCTTCGTCGACTCGGACCCAATCGTCATGGTGAACTAGTAACAACGAAAAAGCCATACACACAGAGGTAAGCAGTCAGCTGCCAAGCGAGAAAAGGAACAGCATCATACCGCCCCGTAGCGTTTGTTTTAATGATGAATTCTTGCCATACGTTCCTTTGGCTACATAATTCGTGATCTCCAGAAATGTATTTTGGGGTACGTTTTCAGAATGAGCCTGTGTTGCAAGTTTAAGGAATGGGTGAACAATGTAATTATAAAAGTAATAGCATAAATTATTTACAGATGTAATTACATGCAGATTTTTTTCATTTATAAGTACAATGTAAAAACATATAGTATAGGTCTATAATACATGCATTGTACCAAATTATTAATTTGAATGTATGTAGTACTTCAGGCAGTAGTCGGTAGATTTGAGTTAGGAGATTTCATAGAATTGATCAATTTCTTTATCTTCCAACTTTGATTGTACTAAGATATCAAATGTATTAACTAATAGAAAATTAACAGAACACACTTAATACCTGACTCTTCAACATAGTTAAAACTGGCTTTTCTTGTTTTCTTCCCTTTTGATTTTCTGAGAGCCACTACAATAACTACTGCACCATTCTCCAGCAGATCTCTGATAGTTTCTTCTGTCATGCTTCACCTGTCATAGAGGGATATCTTTTTGCTTGAGTTTATAGCGTTTGGATGTCTCGAATGTATTGTGTTATTCTCTGTTTTTCTGCAATCACTTACAAAGTTGGCAAGTTTATGATGCCTTGTTTATAAGTTGTAAAACTGGTTGTGATTTTAGGTTGTGTGGATTGTTTTAGCCTTTACTGATCTATGATTGACGATTGTCAGATTGTCACTGGGCTTGGGACATCACAGACGATGGGAATCTGGAACAGCGCATTTTCAAAACACCACAGATGTGGGTGGATTTTTAAAACTTTAGTATAGACTGGTTGTTCACAAAGGCTGTCGCTGGATCAGTATTCCAACACAAACATTTTATTATATATTTTACATATTTATATTACATATATTTTAGTCTGGACCATTATACTTCTATG
The DNA here is from genome assembly GCA_903798035.1 of Danio albolineatus. Taxonomy (NCBI): domain Eukaryota; kingdom Metazoa; phylum Chordata; class Actinopteri; order Cypriniformes; family Danionidae; genus Danio; species Danio albolineatus. Next base: position 8,507 of record CAIGQQ010020480.1, read on the forward strand.
CAATTGCACTCTTTCTGTTTGGATCATATGCAGTGCTTACTCGCTAACGTTTCTGAACTGAAGTTTAGCAGAAAACTCAAATGCAGAAGGCTCATGCACTCCTGACAGCAAAATAAAAGTTTTAGGTCCATCCTACCATTTTCATATGGACAATGTACATGCAGATGCAGTTATTCTTTAACATATCCTTAACATAATGACTAATGTTTAAGGCAAGTTGAAACCCTTTTCTATTCAAAGTAACTAATCAAATTGTAAATCAATATCAACATATTACATGTGTTATAATTATATATATATTGATAAAGCAATTTTTTTGTCCAGCCAATTTATTGAATTTGGTCACACTGTATAATCATTAAATATGACTATCGCCTCAATAAAGTCATAATTTGCTGCTTATTAAGTTATTGAGGTACAGTAGTCAGGCTTAAGTATTACAGTAGGTACAGTGTGTGCAGAATAGGATCATGCAGAGTACGCACTTTAGTACATCAAGAAGTACAGTACTAATAAACATTCAATATCTTAATAATATGCAAATAATAAGCCACTAGGGTAACACTTTACTTGAAGGGGTTTTCAGAATGTCATGATACTTTTATAATTATGTCATGACACGTGTCATGAGCATGAAGGAGATTTTATGCTTGCTTTTGAGAACTGTCATTAGTCCGGTATGTGATTTTGAATGCAAAGGTGACATTGTTTGATGTCTTCATGAAAACTTGACATTACCAAACAACCTCTTTGACTTTGTCATGACAACTTGACATTACAAAGACAACATAACTTGTAATAAATCTGTCATAAATATAATTGTCATGAATATCACTGTTTTAGTGGAACAAAATTAATTTGTCATTAAAATGTCTCATTTAAAAAGTGACATTACTCTGTCAAATAATTTATAACGGAAGCATTAATATTTCATTATATTAATGTCATTTTAATGACAAATTCAATTTGTACCAATGTTGTTGGGATTAAAAATAATATTAGTGACACTCACTGTTATAAAAATCATGGCACAGTTACAGTATAAGGATATAACGACAGTCATGTTTGTGACAGATTCATGACAAGTTGTGTTGGCAATGTCAAGATGTTTATGATGTAATTGGCTATATCAAGCTGTCATTAGAAAATATGGATTCAGAAAGTAAGAAAGTAACCCCATGTAATGTCACCTTTGCATTTAAAATGACATGACAAAAGGACATAAATGAGTGAGCGACACGTAATGACAGTTTTCATAAGCATGCAATAATTCTCTTTCATATTTTCAAGGACTTCATGATAGTCTTATGAACACCCCCTCATGTAAAGTGTTATCGCCACTAATAAAAGGTAAATCACAAGGGAAGACCTTTCTACATATCACAGATTCTGTACATACAGTATGACTGAATAAGTAACATTACCCTCATAACATGATACAGATGTTCAGATACTCCAGTGTGATTACTATACCATCCACAGTGGAACCCCTTTATGTCATGGACAATGAATACTTTATAGTAATGGACCAAAACAGAGGAGAATTCAAATGAAAGTTTACAGAGGCCTGTAAATAATTAAATGAGAGTAATAAATCATTTATGTTCTTCACAAAACTGTGCATGGCATGTCTTGCCAGTCTCTCCGTAGCAAACACAGTATGCTCCACATTACTTCACGGCCGATAATTATAACACCACTGAAAGAATGGCTTCTCAAGCCAAGGAGAATGCACCGCACTCTGGTATTTTTAGCCAGGAGAAGAGTGTTTAATTATTTCTGAAGAAAGTGCTGTGCGGATGCTTTGTTTTACTGAGTGTCTTGGCATCCCCACAATGAAGTGTGTAGAGAACAAGCAAGATCCTGCTGATGTGAGAGGGGTACCAGCGCCTCATCCCATGAAGACAAACAGGCAAAAAGGCAAAGGATGTCAGTTTAGCTTGGTAATTCAGCATGTGTTGTCCTGTTTCTGCCTCAAAAATTAAAGGAGCAACTTTGTCCTTAAAGGAGCAACTCAAAGGAGCAACTAAATCCTTCGTCTCCGTGCTGACTGTTTTCGATTTAAAAAAAAATACTTTTATTGACATTTTTAGTGGTTTGGAATGATATATTGCATATCGAACAATATATAGAAGTATTATAAAGCTGTATAATGACAGAAAAAGTACTGGAAAATCGTTAATGGCTTTAGTTTCCACTAAGGGGAACCAACCCACCAAAAATAATTGCAGCAGCAACTGATTTTAACAAATGTATGCATAAATCATGCAAAGCTAGCCTCACATAATTGTTTTGGAGCTAGATCACGATACACTGTTTATCCAAGTATAAAAATATTTTCATATTTAAACTATTAATTAACAATTATAATCACAATACTAAGTATGATAATGATTTCTTGTCATAATATTGCAGCCTTGCTTTGTAATTAATTCCAGTTTTCATTATTTGATTATTATTATAGTGTTCTCAAAAGTCATTTGTAGGCCCACACGGAATCTGCGCGTGCAGAATTCTGCACATTTCTGCTGATTTTTAACCCATCATTGATTCTGTTTATTTACTGTGCAAATGTGTGTAAATTCATATTCATTCAGTTTTTTAAATTAATTTCAGTAATAATATTGACTAATATGAAAATATTCATTTGATTTATTTACAATACTTCATCCCAAAATCATTCCGCATAAATCCGCAGATTTTTACCGAAATTCTGCGCAGAAATAGCAAAAAATGTCCGCAGATTCCATCTGGCCTTAGTCTTTGGTTAAATTTAAAGCAATTTGGTGTAAAACAAACAAATGTATATGTATATCAAATCTTATGACAGAAAAATAAAACTAAAAATGTAAATAATATTTAATGTTTCGCTGTTTATAGTTTACTCTTTCACTATTATAATACAATTCTTTTTGAAATGACTATTTATTCCCTGAAATACTTTACTGGGATTAATTAGATTATTTAATTAGTATATTGTGTAATTAAGTTGGCCTTAAGAAATCACTCATGCCGGTAATTTTAGTGACAATCCTGCCCTCCTCCATACATATTTTTGTCCTTATCTCACTACTCTTCTCTCACACACTCAGAAATACACATACCATATTTATTTATCAGTCAACACATAGTAAACAGATGGCTGTTTTTTTCCTTTATCCTAACATACCATGGATCAGATCACAAAAATTGTGTCTTTTATTTGAATCCGTAAGCTTTTTAAAGTAACTGTTCCAAACATTAAGACTTTAACCCACATGTCATTTCAAATCAATAAGATTCATTTTGATCTGCGAAGACAAAATAGGATATCTTGATGAACATTTCTGCTGATGTATATCCACATATTAAAAGTCAGATTCAAATATGGTGTCATTAACTCTCATAAAGCCCAGCATTGTACTGTAGATAAAAGAGTAAATAAAATAATCTAATGTGTGTAACAAATAGAAACAACATTCCGCTGTGGCAACCCCTGATGAATAAAGGGACTAAGCCGACAGAAAATTAATTAATGAATGAACTTAAGTGGATCGACCATAAAACAATTGAGCGGTCTCCAAAAAAACTCAAGAATTGTGTTGATTCAGCACATTTTAATTAAGTAGTTTGAACAAACAGCAAAAATATTTTTGAGGGCTATTTTCATTGAAGTATGAGTATAAACTAAAATAAAATTTTTTTTAGCCAGAATAAAAACAGTAACACTAAACCAATACCAAAATTTTAAAACCAAAAAATGTATGTCTGGTATTTTATATCCAGTGTCCATTATCCACTTGATCTGCTGAACTGTATCACCATCACAGAATCAAGCTGACAATACAGCCACAAACTAAAAGTGATTGTAGCATGCAGGACCTCATATCAAATTCACAGTCACTGCACAGAAGGAAACGGTTTCCCATCTCTTGACAATTAAACTCCTCCACATGCATGACTCCATGGACGGTTTACACAAGATATGCTTCCTCTACAACCACAAGGATTGTCAAACTGTCCATGCCTGAAAATGTCACATCGTCAGGATTAAACTTCACATGAATGCTTCAGAGATGGACAGATTGAGAGGGGGAGAATGGAAGCTCGACTGGAAGACGGAACATTTCTGCACCATTGAAAGGATATGTCAAGTTCAACTAATTCTCCCAAGTCAATATTTCTGAGGACTGACCCTTGGAGGACACATGCTCTGATCTAATCCTTTAGTAATTCAACTAAACCTTCTCAACCAGCTCACAAGTCGATAATATAATGCCCCCAGATAAGTTTTTTAAATGATGTGCCAACAGCAGACTGTAATCTTTATAAGTCTCACAGGCAAAACACAGACCTGAGAATCTCTAGCTCTAGGAAATAAATGGCACTGAATAGTATGAAGTTTTTACACAACTGAGAGATTAGTTCTGCTTTACCACTTGCTGCTGCTGCTTCCCGAAAGAAAAATCACTGATATGATCTTTATTGTGTCTTCAATACAGCCCTGAAATGAAAAACAAATGGAAACGTTTGATTATCAGCAAAGGGCATCCATTTTTGTCTTATTTAAATGTATTTGAGAGAGTTAAACTGTAATTTTTTCGAGAAATGATTTGAAACAGCTCTTATAAACATGTTTTATGTATGAAACATTATTTTATCATTTCAAATGGTAGCTACAGTCAAACGTCAGGATCCATTCATTCATTCATTCATTCATTTTCTTTTCGGCTTAGTCCCTTTATTAATCTGGTGTGACCACAGCAGAATGAAACGCCAACTTATCCAGCATATGTTTTGCGCAGCTGATGCCCTTCCAGCTGCAATCCATCTGTGGGAAACATCCATACATACTCATTCACACACATACACTACAGACAATTTAGCCTACCTTTAGCCTACCCAATTCACTTGTACCGCATGCCTTTGGACTTGTGGGGGAAACCGGAGCACCCGGAGGAAACCCACGCAACCATGGGCAGACAAAAGTCAGGATGATATAACAAATTAGATATGAAGATATAATAAAAATGAAAAACTACTTATTGACCTTATTCTTTCATGTAAGAGCAGGCTTAGCCGTTGGTACCTTATTGTCTAGAGACTTCAGGTCTCATTCACTTTCATTGATTTTTAGCCGTAAACAAATCATCTTTATCAGCTGCTATATGTTGCAAACTAGGTTTTCCGAACAGTATTTTTATCCTTATGTATAGTCCTAAAGACATGTATGTAGAGCTAGTATTTTACTGTTTATTACTGTTTGTCATTTATAGTTATTTCCCCCATATAGAGAAATTAATTGGAAATCCTAAAACAATTACTGAAAAGAACTTACTTCCACATTGCAGAATAAAGTCAATAAAAGTCTAGTTTATTGAGGTTTCTGGTTAGTCTGTAGACCTCGATTAGTTGTTTTAGCTGTGCTTCACTAACAGCTAAACTTTATTTGTGTAGATTGTGTAGATTTTGAATTAAAAAGTAAGGGATTACTTTTAATTTTTACACAATTTAATTAAAGTTACTTAGAAAGTACTTGCATACTGCATATTGTAGTATACTCAACAGTTCTGTTTAAACTATTTTTTGTTAGACAAATACATTTTACACAATTTTATTTTTCAACTAAAGAAAAGGCCCTGTTTAGCAGAAATTCAAAAATTAAGTTTCATTTCTATGCATTGAAGTAATATTGAGCCAAGCAATTAAAATACTTATTTAATAAGCAATAAAATTCAACCCAGGCACTCGAAAAATGTGGAAAAATGTTTAAAAAGCCTTTATTCACATGGCTTATTCTTAAAACACCAATGCGTTTCGGCAGGGAGCTGCCTTCATAAGGGTAACGGTGATCAGGTGCGTCTTTCTTTTGAGTGCTGCGGTCACCTGATTCATTCAGATTAATAATACTCAAATACTGTAACAAACACTGCCAACTACAATCATTAATTCAGCACTGATAAGAGAGCACATACACGTATACATACTTACAAAGGCATATATGAAAAAGTATAAATATAGAAAAAATAAGCAAATATGTACAAAAAGATACGCTTTGATGTGGCATATAAATACATATAAACACCCACATGAACACACATATACATATGCACATAAACTTACATACACATCTATATACATGCATACATAAGAATGCACATACACATACATACATACATATTCAACCAAAAATAGGGAAAAATCTATAAATCTTCAATAGAAAAGCTTTATAAGAAAGAAGAAACGTCTAATTCGCCATTTAGACCTGGAAATCTTGTTGCTTGTAATGTATAAATCCCAAAAGTCTCTCTCTGTTTTAATCTTTTTATCCTGTCTCCTCCTCTTATAGAATTATGTACAGTATGTGTTCAATACCAATTATTTTTAATGAACTCGGATTGCCATGACCCTGATTTTTATAGTTTAAGGCCATTGGATATTGTGGATTGCAGGTACGTATTGCGTTTTTATGCTCCGCTAATCTCATTTTTAATTTTCTCTTAGTCATTCCTACATAAAAGCATCCACACGGACATTTCAGTCAATGTACAACGTATTAGTATAGTAGTATTGCAATTAATAAACGAATTGATCTTAAATTCGTGGCCTGATGATGGATCTCTAAATAAATTGGTCTTAAACATGTTATCACAATGATTACCATTACCACATCTATAATTTCCTGTTGTTTGACTTAACCAAGTATTAGGCTGCGTCCGAAACCGCATACTTCCATACTATACAGTACGCTAAAATCAGTATGCGTGCCGAGTAGTATGTCCGAATTCATAGAATTCGAAAATCAGTATGCGAGAAGTTCCCGGATGACTTACTACTTCCGGCGAGATTCTGAAGTGCGCATCCCATGCACGCTGCGCTATCCCATGATGCCCCGCGAGAGAATTCATGAATGGGAGTGAAGCGACGCAACTGACGCAGGTACGTCACGTGACCGTGACAAAATGGCGGATGTAGTATGTCCGAATTCCATTCATACTTCTCACATTCATACTGTATAGAGCGTACTTTTCTAACGGCCGAGTAGTACGTTTAAATTCAAATGCAGTACCTACTGAGTAGTAGGCAGTTTCGGACGCAGCCTTAGTCTTCTTAGAAGAAAGATGGCTGATGACTGAATGAATCAGACTGATGACTGAATGAATCAGGTGACCGCAGCACTCAAAAGAAAGACGCACCTGATCACCGTTACCCTTATGAAGGCAGCTCCCTGCCGAAACGCATTGGTGTTTTAAAAATAAGCCATGTGAATAAAGGCTTTTTAAACATTTTTCCACATTTTTCGAGTGCCTTGGATTGAATTTTATTGCTTACTTTGATGAATCCCTTACCCAAAGAGCACCGATCAAATATTTGAAGTACCCCAGAGCGCTTTTTGTTTGTTTGAATACTCATTGAATAATTTTAACACTTTTAGACAAAGTACTTAGAAAAAAGTAATTTAAATAAATTTTAATGATGTAATTAGTTAGTTACACATTTTTAGGTAACAAAACTGTATAAGTGTTGAGAAGGGAGACGTGAAGCAGGTGTTAGATCCAAATGCAGTATTTATTAAGAGTAGTCAGACAGGAAGGGGTCGAGAGCCAACAATCATAACAGCAAATAACCCAAGAGTGCAAATCTGTATAGCAGGTGAACGGTCAAGACAGGCGCCAAACTATAAAAAAAATTATGAACAGTCCAAAGGTCAAGACAGGCAAAAACAAGGAAATGCTTTGTAATGAATGGAACAGCTAGACTATACTTAGCAAAGGGTGGAGGTGTTATATGTACATATACACTCACCGGCCAGTTTCACCTGTCCAACTGCTCGTTAATGCAAATTTCTAATCAGCCAATCACATGGTTGCAACTCAATTAATTTAGGCATGTGAACATGGTCAAGATGATCTGTTAATGGGGAAGACAAGTGAATTAATCGACCTTTAACATGACATGGTTGTTGGTGCCAGACAGGCTGGTCTGAGTATTTCAGAAATTGCTGTTCCACTGGGATTTCTGATTTGTGCTGCGACATTCAGATGGTAGGGTTAGAATTTGGCATCAACAACATGAAAGCATGGATCCATCCTGCCTTGTATTAATGATTCAGGTTTGTGGTGGTGTAAAGGTGTGGGGGATAGTTTCTCAGCACACTTTGGGCCCATTAGTACCAATTAAGCATGGTGTCAACGTCACAGCCTGAGTATTGTTGCTGACCATCTCCAATGCTTTATGACCACTTGAACATAACAATAAGTTCACTGTACTCAGATGGCCTCCACATTCACTAGATCTTAATCCAGTAAAACACCTTTAGGATGTGGTGGAATGGGAGATCCGCATCATGGATGTGCAGCTGACAAATCTGCAGCAACTGCATGATGCTATCATATCAATATGGACCAAAAACTCTGAGTATTATTTCCAGTACCTTGTTGAATCTATGCCTCGAAGGATTAAGGCAGTTATAAAGGCAAAAGTGGGTCCAACCCGGTACTAGTAAGGTGTACCTAATAAAGTGTCCAGTAAGTGTATATTGTATACTGTATATGCATAGTCCATGTAATCAGTGACAATGTCCTACAGCTGTAGAACAGTAATCAGTGTAATCAGAGGGTGAACTGAAACCAGTGTGTGGGTGCAAGGCATGACGGTATTTGTAGTCTGGGAGTATAATACAGGGGGAATGATACAAACGTATGTAATCCAATTGTTAAGATATGTTAAGGTTATTTAACTGTGTATGAATTTGACCTCAATTAGGTAATGGCAAAGCTTACCTGTAAATTCAAGAATTTAAAAATATAATTTTTGCATTTAGGTCTCAAACTGTTCAGATTTGGCAGCTTGCATTAAGTCTGCAATCTAATGTCAAACCTTTTAATATGTTTCTCAAAACACCTGTAAGTCATCACAAACCAACCAACAAACAATACATATTATATCATCTAATCACCATCAGTTCTCCCTTGTGTGCTTTAGAGGCTGCACACAAATTTAATTTTGGGTAATGAATCTGCCACACACGTGTTATGATTTTGATCTTTGGGCAAGCTTGTTTCAAATGTTTTTTTCCAATTGCAACCAGAATCTTTAAATATTTAAGATTAGAGAGTTATAATAATCACATAATACTTACATGATACTTGTAAAATAGTGCACTAATATACATCAAATATAACTTATACTTACTCCTCCTTGTAAATAAATAAATAATATTTGGTAAATAAATAAATGACATTTCTTGGTTTTGGATTTCTTGGATTTGTTTCAGTCTTTTGATTCAGTGATTGAATTTATTGAAGATTTGCACATAAAAATGGTTGATCCCAGTGTCCTAAAGTTGTCAATAATCAGTGAGCATAATCAGGGACTAAAAGCAATTTTAGTTTCAAGGCCTCCACTGTAATTAGTCTCAATCCATCACCGAAGCGGGTGTGTACTTTTAGATGGTGGGCCGTAATTACGAGCTGTCTGCAACTTGCTGCATCTCACAAACTAATCATACAGTAGCTGAGACTCCAAAACCCCCACCTGCCCTCATACAGACTCTGTGACCACATTCTCAGTTTTACGCCACATTTTTTAAATAATTATAACCCCTTATCCATAAAAACATTTAAAACCTCAATAAGGTTCTGATTGTAATTATGGTGAATTAAAAAGAGCAAAACAGTCATAAAAACAAACTTGATATGGCAAATTGAATGATTTGAGTGGCTTATTGTCCAATGTGGATGTTGGGTTAATAATGACTATTGTATATGTAAGAACTGTCATGTAACAATCTCTTTGTTTTGCTAATTGCCAAAATTAGTACGTAAAAAAACAAGACCTTCCAAACTTCCTAGGCTGTGTTTAGCCCTGTTTGGACAGGGCTAGTTTTATGAGAGGTCATTAGTGTATTTAAAGTTTCCAAGACATCATTTTGTCTGCTAGGATGATAATGACCACTGTTTGATCATGAAAGTCTTTGGCATCTCAAAATAATAAAGTTAAAATCTTGTGTGCCAGGCCACCTCTGCTCTGCATCCCATGGCCACCTACCATATCTGGCAGACAGATGCCTAAAAAGCTGCACAATAGTGGCTCCTTCCAGGTCTTGACCTCCAAATGGCTACAGATTGTGCTCAGGGGTCTCATTTATAAACATGGTTTAAATGTACATACCTGATGGGAGAATGTGTGAAGCTGTAAGCTGACTCATGTAATTAACTCATGTCTGACTGAGGTCACAAATTTTATGACTTGTGACTTGCTTGATTAAAGTATGGAAATTGCTTGACTTTGACTTGAGAGCAAGTGATTTGACTTGACTTTAAGTAAAAGACCCAACAATGACTTGAACGTATAATAATAAACTGAAATTCATTTAACAAAATAATTATTGCGACGTCAGCATTGAAGTCCGGTCGATGCTGCACAGCTCAGACAAGCAGACAGACGTTGAGCTCTGCAAATTATAGATTTTTTTTAAAACAGACTTTCAAATGGACAGTAAAGATTTACTAGATGCAGAGTATGCAACGGTAAAATATGTGACATCTGACAACTACAACCTCAAATTTCATCTGACATTTCAGGAACAAGAAGAAAAGGTACAAAGTAATTACTTTATAGCCCATTTCACTAATATCTATAAAGATTACTTATATAAATGTCATAAAAAGTGAGTGTAATTGGTCTTCTAAGCGGAATCACAAAGCACAAAGTCTACAGCACATGGCGCAAAAGCATGTCTGAATCTACTTTTTCTATTTTAAGGATGGAAAAATATGGTCTAACAGTGCTGTGCTTATTCTCTTAATGAGTTATGGGTGTGTTCTGAGAATAATATGGATGTGTTCTGAGAATAATGTTAAACCAATCAAAGTCTCATCTCACCAATCAGTTAAACAAACCATCTGCAGCGCGAGGATAAAGAACAAACCTCCTCCATTCGGCCTCTTTACTTTCTCTTTCAAGAGTTCACACTTAGCTGATGATTGATTATAAAGCGTATTTGG
>CAIGQQ010020486.1:0-12727 GCA_903798035.1 Danio albolineatus
GATGGATTACTCTTCAGTGTTTGAACTCTAAGTAGTGAATATTAAACAACACTGAACTGAACTGAACTCAGCTATATACTAGCTATTAATTTACTAGCTAATAACTAAACTGTCATTTTCAATTTACTATAACCTTCTATGTGAAGCTGCTTTGACACAATCCACATTGTAAAAGCGCTATACAAATAAAGGTGAATTGAATTGAATTGAATTATCCATTTAAAAAAATTAATAAATTTGCATACTGCCCACCAGGAAAACTCCCAATCATAGATAAATATATATACACTGTATATACAGTATGTATATAGCTTTCTAACAGATAGACAACAGCTAGTCAGAATGGGCAAAATCACGTCCGACAGCCGCACGGTACAGCCATCAGTACGGGTGCCCCCCAAGGATGTGTTTTCTCCCCACTGCTCTTCTCCCTGTACATCAACGACTGCACCGCAAAAGATCCCTTTGTCAAGCTCCTGAAGTTTGCGGACGACACTACTGTTATCGGCCTCATCCAGAAAGGTGAGAAAGTCTGCATACAGACAGGAGGTGGAGCGGCTAGCTTTATGGTGCAGATACAACAACCTGGAGCTGAACACGCTCAAAACGGTGGAGATGATAGTGGACTTTGAAGGGAACCCTCCTGCACTCCCCCCACTCACCATCATGAACAGCACTGTGGCTGCAGTGGAGTCATTCAGGTTCCTGGGCACCACCATCTCTCAGGATCTGAAGTGGGACACTCACATAGACTCTGTTGTGAAGAAAGCCCAGCAAAGACTGTACCTTCTTCGTCAGCTGAAGAAGTTCAACCTGCCACAGGAGCTGCTCGTGCAGTTCTACTCAGCTGTCATCCAGTCCATCCTCTGCACTTCAATCACTGTCTGGTTCGCCTCAGCAGCCAAATCTGACCTCCGTAGACTACAGCGAATAGTCCGGACTGCTGAACGAATCACTGGCACTACCCTTCCTACACTTCAAGAACTGTACTCTTTCACAGTGAGTAAGAGGGCTTGCAAAATCACCCTGGACGCCTCGCACCCAGCACACTTCCTGTTTGAACTGTTACCGTCTGTCCGGCGCTCAAGAGCACCAAGCACAAAAACAGCCAGACACAGGAAAAGTTTCTTTCCTCAGGCCATCTACCTCATGAACAGTTAATATTTTTCCTATTGTGCAATAAACGTGCAATACTTTCTCATACACACTTGTACACAGCACCTTATAACAATATACAATGCAATACTTACGCATTTGTACACAGCACCTTATAACCTGTATATTTATAACAATTCTGTACATACATTTCAACATCCAGATCGTTGGACTGACTGCATCTCTGTTTAATGACTATCGTCTTTTTTCATATTCTTTCTGTGTTGTCACTTGTCACTTTATGTACACTGGAAGCTTCTGTAGCCAAAGCAAATTCCTTGTGTGTGGAGCACACTTGGCAATAAAACTGATTCTGATATATCTCTGGCTCTGGATGGCCAGTCCTCCACTGCACCTTGGTCCCACATTCATTTCAAAGGAGCGCTACCCTGTACTAAAATGGCAGCTCTATTGACGCATTCCTTCCAACAGACAACAATAGCATAGACGACATCTAATGTAAATATCTATGGATCGCTTTTGCGTTTGTCCACAAACATGACCGACCACAACCTGCCGTGAGATAGACGTTCAGGAGCTCTATACAATATCTATACTGAGAATCCCTCAACAGCCCATTTAATTCCAATCAATCTACTTGGCGACACCTAAGTCACCAATCACCTTAGCAACAGCATAGCAATATTCTGGCCACCCTAACATCGTGGCAGCACAAACAAACTCAAGTCTCCCGGTTTTGTTTCTGCAGAGCACTATAAAGACAAGTTGTTTTTGTTATACGGCTCCCCACAGACAGCAGCCATCTAATCAAATCAGCTTCTGCCTTCCTTAATAAGCCAATACAGTGACATGTAGCAAGCAGTTTAGGCAGAACACGGGGGAAAAAAAGGGTCGATCTCATAGATGTGTGATTTATGGCCGAACACAAGGTCTGTGGACTTGTTCACTGTAAAGAATGAGCTGGCCTGATAATACTCTAAAAGCTGAAACCAGTGCCAAGAGCCACGCACTAAAACTAACACACACACACACACACACACACACACACACACACACACACACACACGCAGCCCGAATATAAAGCAGGATCGTTTACTTTTTGAAGAGATGATTCACTTGTTCTTTTCTCCTCCAGGTATTGCCGACGCATTGTAAAAGGATAACTGTTGTTATGTAAGAGATATATCATTATTCATTATCTGCTTATTGCATTGGTGCTTTATAAATATGCATAGGAGTTGTTAGGTTATTGAAAGGATCATTAGATTTGCTAAATTTTTCTATAAGAAAAATGGTCTGTTATAACAAAGGGAAAAAAACAACAGGCAGAAAGAGAATAAGATGAGTAACAATATATGGTAACACTTTATTTCGATGGTCCAGTTGAGTATTAGTAGACTGTCTACTTAATATCTCGATAATGACATTCAACAGACATTTAACCGACTATAAGAAACTTTGCAAGTACATGTCAACTTGCACTAACCCCAACCCTAACCACAACCCTAACAGTCTACTTATAATCTAATGAGAATTAGTTGCAATGTAACTTAAATTCAACAAACAGACCATCAAAATAAAGTCTGACCCAATATATTAATACTGGCAAATGTAATTAATACACAAATGTAAATATTAATAGTTATCATACATTTAAAATCAACAAAATATTTGTTATGCATGGAGTATGAAAGTGATCTGCCATCTTAATGTAATATTTTACTGAATTAAACTGTTTTAACTCATAAACACACAAAAAATAGTTTAGTTATTTGATATTATCAATAGATTTGCTTAAAACTTTTCTCTAAGAAATAAAACTGTTATAACAAAAAATGAGCAGCAACAACACTACAATATTACAAAATAAATTAAATTATAAATTATTATTGTTATTTTTTTATTAGGAGTAGTAGTAGTAGTAGTAACAATAACAACATCACCATTGATTAATCATTGCTATTAATATGATTATGCATAGCTAACATTTTATTCAGATATGCTTTACAAATTTGGTAACACTTTACAATAAGGTTCATTAGTTATTGCATTTACTAACATGAACTAATCATGAACAACACTTGCAAAGCATTTATTAATCATAATTGAACATTTACTAATGCATTATTAACATCCAAGTCAGCAAATACAGCTAATATTAACTAATGGAATGTTATAGTAAAATTTGTGGTCACACTTTACAATAAGGTTCATTAGATAATGTTAATGCATTTACTAACAGGAGCAAACATTGAACAATACATTTACTACAGTATTTGTTCATGTTAGTTAACGTTAGTTAATGCAAATACAGTTGTTCATTGTTAGTTCACGTTAACTAATGGTGCATTAACTAATGTTAACAAGCATGGACTTGGATAATAATGCATTACTTAATGTTCAATTATGATTAATAAATGCTGTACAAGTGTTGTTCATGATCAGTTTATGTTAGTAAATGCATTAACTAATGAACCTTATTGTAAAGTGTTACCATATACTAAAAGATAGAACATATTACTTTACAAACTGTATTGTAAATACATCACATGAACATTTTGATATTACTATTATTTTATTAGAATAATATTAGTGAAATGAATTAAAAGACTGAATTTATAAATTTAAATATAGTATAAATAAGTAAAAATTTACACACACATGTGCACAAGTAAACACATTCAGCCTCAACGATGGGCTAAAAATCTGCCGATTTCTGCGAGCACATTCCGTGTGGGCCTACCTATACATGCTATCAAACTGCAGGTTAACTATGTATATAATAACTTATATTTCATAGTAATGCAATAATAGAAAAAGCGCAATATAAATAAAACTTGAATTGAATATACGGTGAGCACTGTACATTGTTTTTAGCATAAAATAAAATTAGACCTGAGTGTTCTCAAAACTAAGTGACTAAGAGTGTTTATATCTAGTTTGTTGCTGGAGAATCACAACTTCTGCATCTTAATATAACGCATCACTGGATGCAGCTCCATTTTGATGATGCATAATGCAGCATAATTACTAGCCTCTAACTTCCTCTCCATCAGCAGCACATTGGAAATTAAATGGGAAACCACCATTGAGCAGTGTTGCGTATTATGACACAAAATGTCCAAGTAGTTGGCCTGATTCAGCCTTTTTTGCATAATCATTATGTAAGGCTACGAATGCAAATGAGGCGCTCTGCTGAAGTTTGTAGAAAGCATTACTGTGATGCAGGCCAGATCCAAAACCAATCATTATTCACCTGGGGCCTTTATCCGGGTCTGTCTGGTAGCTTTATATTCCACGGTTGGATATTAATCAGTTCCTTCAGATTCTGAGTAAAATAGATGGTGAATAAATGCTTTGAAATTAAAAATGAGTCTTAAAATAATCGCACTGTTTACTTTTTACTGATTTTTTTATGTTTATCTGCGTCTGATTTCTCAGCAAAGCATTCATGACGCAATGCTCTTCTGAATTATTTATATTCTTTAGTGTGACTCCCACACTATATTCACTAGACATATACACACTTAAAATTTCAGTGGCAAATGCATTTAAATATGCATAATTACATAAATTTACACAAAATTGCCCAAGTCATACTGACAGATTTGTAACCATAGTAACTGTCAGATACTTTCCATGTTTGTCATCCATATTTTGTAGATTATTTTTATACAAATTAATATTATAGCATCAAATCCTTGTTAAAATCAGTTTGATTAAAGCATGGTTGAAATATTTACACAGCATGTCTTTGTGTTCATAGATGTCAAACATAGATGTCTTGGCTAGACTGTACATAAAACAGTCCAAAAATAGACTAGTCATTAAATAGACAGGAATGAATGATTACGCGTGTGAAGTCTGTCTAATCTGTCTGTAATGACTAGTCCAGTTTTGGGCTATTCTTGTCACAATCACCAGCGATCTCCATTGTCAGAGATCCCTGGTTCACACACACACACACACACACACACACACACACTTCCGTGAACTACAATCAGCCATGTTTAAGGACTACAATTCCAGCCATGCAACACACACACACTCCTGTTCCTGATCTCGACTGATTGCACACACACACCACCGGAGGACTGTTTGGAACTGATTACACACAATACATAAGCAGCACACACACACACAGTCGTTGCTGAGTATTGTTAACTGTTTTAGTGACTTACAACGCGGTTTCTTTGTCTAGTCTTTGTGTTTTGATCCTGTTTGTTTATCTTTGCCTGCTTTGCCTTGTTGACCCTCTGCCTGCTGTACGACTATGATTCTGGATTTCCTATATACATCTGTTTGCCCCTGATTGACCGTCGCTATACTGACTTTATTAAAATATCTGCAACTGGATCCTCGCCTCCGTTGTCATCGTCACACCTTCCGTAACAATTCTTAGATGTCTATTAGATTTCAGCCCAAATTTAGCCTTGTTTTATCCAAGTCTCGTTTGAAAATTCAGCTTGTGTGTTCTATGATGGCTGTTTAACAGCACACCCTTGCAGTGTTGCCAAGTCTATTTACTATAATCATTTTGTTGTTAATGATTGGCAAGTGGATGGTGTTATTAGATGGAGGTATCAATATTTAGATTCTATTTTCCTTCTAAAGTATTTGGATTTATTTCTGTTTATTATGGGATTGTTTTTGTGTGCTCTATTTGTCTAACATGACCTGGCAACATATGAGTCTAGGTTTATACCTCTTGTTATTTCTGTACATTATTAACCACTGAATGCATACAAAAGAGAGACATCTATAATGTGTGTCAAAACCCAAAACCCACTACCCATTACCATTACATCTATAATGTGTGTCAAAACCCAAAACCAATATTTGGTTCTGTTCATAGGGAGTAAAATGTTAGCAAAAGCATTACAAGCATTTTTTTTTTATTATTATTATTTGGTTGTAAAATGCATTGTTGTTCCAATAATATGTCTGGATTGGGTCTGTGAAAGATGAACTGACAACCAAATCTAGCTGTATAGTGTGTACACTGCAAAACAAGATGGCACAAGCAGGTGCAGCATTTTAGCAAATAACTGTTTACTATCAGCACCAGGATTGCCAGGTTTTTACTGCAAAACTAGCCTAAAACTAACTGCATATCCAATCAAAACTATCCTAATAATTTAAAAACTCAAAATATGTAAGTTTTATGTGACTGTATGGTATCAGAATATGCAGTTATTTCAAAGAAGAAGCTGTGCATGATGCATAAAGTCTGTCGATCTTAAGGTAAAATTGATTAAAATTACGAAACCAATTTAAGTGAATTCAACATAATTAATTAGCCCCACAAAATTGCAAGAATTGTGTCGCTCCAGATAATTTTTTTAAATAAGTAGTTTAAACCATAGCAAAAATATAAATTCTGTGTGTTGTTTGCATTTTCTCCCAGTGGGTTTCCTCTAGGTTCTCCAGTTTCCCGCACAGTCCAAACACATGTGCTATAGTTGAATTGATGAACTAAATTGGCTGTAGTGTATGAGTGCGTGTGTTAATGAGTGTGTATGGGTGTTTCCCAGTAATGGGTTGCGGCTGGAAGGACATCCGCTGTGTGAAACATATGCTGTAATAGTTGGTGGTTCATTCTGCTGTGGCGACCTCTGAAATAGAGACTAAGCCGAAAGAAAATGAATGAATGACATATACTTTTGCAGTTATTAAGCGGCAATCTTGGAATGTCCTGCCAGTCTGTTACCATAGAAACGAAAACAGCTGCACGTCTGTATAGTCTCTCCTCTTTAAATCTCATAAAAGTGTGCCTAATGGTTCATTATCCTAGCAGTTTTAATTTTCATTGGTAAAATAAAAATTTGGTAGAGTAAAAAATTTCAAACGCAAAATATAATTAATGCAATGTGTCAAACCTTTAACCTGCAGACGTTAAAAAATAAAATAAAAAATAAAAAACAGCCAACCAAGTGAAAGGAAGCAAGTGGTTAAAAAGCGAAAACTGCAGATCTGGCAACTTCAGTCAGCAAATATATTTTATGTGCTCCATCGTGCAAGACAAAATTGTATTCTATTTGTTATGTTTTAAATGGCTGATTAAATTGTATGGAATACGTTTTAAACCCAACTGGAACACTATTGTTTGAAAGTCTGTGGTTTTAAGATGTTACAGTTGTCTGTGATGCAAATCTGAAGTTTCAGCATCATTTATCCCGTCTACTGCATCTCGTTTTCAGCATTATTTATCCAGTCTTCTGCATCTCATTTTGTCAGAAATCATTATAACATGCTGATATGTTGCTCAAGATGCATACCTTATTAATAAAAAAAATATAAAAAAAATATAAATAAATAAATAAATAAATAAATAAATAAATAAATAAATAAATAAATAAATAAATAAAATTCGCTGTACTACTACATGTTCTTTTAGAATTCATCCACTCGTTCATTCGTTTTCCTTTGGCTTAGTCTCCATTTCAGAGGTCAGCGGAATGAATTACCAGCTATTCCCAGCATATGGTTTTAAACCCACACCAACACGGGGAGTACATGCAAACTCTATACAGAAATGCCAAAAGGCCCAGCCAGGACTCGAACCTGCGACTTTATTGCTGTAGGCAACGGTGCTAACCACTAAGCCACCTTGTCACTTTTAGAATTTTGAACTGTGTTTTAAATATAAATTTTACTTTTGAAACAATTCATTATAATTTAACTAGGCTACGAAATGTATTTTTATTTTCTGTATGTGAGATATGACTTAGTTCGAAATAGGGCAGTGCAATATGAACAAAATAATCATATTGCAATTTTTTTGAACGAATATTACTGTTTTTGCTTTTTTTAAACAAGCTACATACATGCATTCTTAATGTATTCAACAAGAAGTGCATAACAAAATATTTCACGATGAAATAAGAGTATTAAGTTTAATAAATAAAACTGTAGTAAAAATGTCTTTAAAACAGACAACATAAAATAAATGAAGATTAACTAACCTCAACTCTAGTTAAAAACATACTGTACACAATAGTACTAACTGCTTGATAAACAAAACTGTAATAATTGTCTTAAAAACAGACAACATAAAAAAAATGAAGATTAACTTACCTCAATTTTAGCCATAACAATAAATAAAAACTAACGAAAATCAAAACCACCTATTCGGTTCTCCCGCTCAACTTCATGCACGGAGTGAGCTCTCATTGGCTAACATGTCTCTCCCACTCAGCTTAGCTGTAATTGCCCAGTGTGCTGCGTCAGCTCTGATTGGTTAACATATTAAAATCATGAGCACAAGAACGTGAACAAAAATTTAAATGAATTAATAGATAAAATTGCAGCCTTACGTGATTTAGAAATTGCATGTGCTTAAATCTTTTTTTTTGTGATTGCAATTAATTGCACAGCCCTAGTTCGAAATCAGATGTTAATTAAAAACATCTAAATCATCTACAAAAGCAACAACAATGGCATTTTTCTCAAAGTTAAAACAGATATTTCCCCAATACATAAACAATACATTAATAAACAAAGACCTTCCCTCATTAATAAATAAGACCACTGAACTAAGAATAGGGGCGACGCAGTGGCACAGTAGGTAGTGCTGTCACCTCACAGCAAGAAGGTCGCTGGTTCGAGCCCCGGCTGGGTCAGTTGGCATTTCTGTGTGGAGTTTGCATGTTCTCCCCGTGTTCGCGTGGGTTTCCTCCGGGTGCTCTGGTTTCCCCCACAAGTCCAAAGATATGCGGTACAGGTAGGCTAGATTGTCCATAGTGTATGTGTGTAAATGAGAATGTATGGATGTTTCCCAGAGATGAGTTGTGGCTGGAAAGGCATCCGCTGCGTAAAACAAATGCTGTATAAGTTGGCGGTTCATTCCGCTGTGGCGACCCCTGGATTAATAAAGGGACGAAGCCGAAAAGAAAATGAATGAATGAATGAATGAACTAAGAATACTGCTTGCTGGAGTTCCCCAAAACAACTAAGAAACACAAGAACCCACCCACACGTCCTGTTTCAACTGCATCATGTACACAGAATCCATCTGGAAACTTTCTGTAATTTAAGTTTAAAAAGCACAAGTGTGTGTGTGTGTACGTACAGTACATCTGTATCCCCATACACCTTCATGGACGCGCTCTACGGCACTAATACAGACACATCTGGTATCCAGCTACATCCTCATGTTTGTTGCCCGCCCGTCCATCTGTCTACACTTTTTCCAGTACGTGCTTGAGTGGGCACTGTGTTTTCTTGCCTGAGTGTCTTCGGGGGGTAAGGAACAGCAGGCTGTACACAACACAAACAGTTTACTCGTTCCCTCAACAAGGTGAGTAATGTTAAAGCTGAGGCCCGAGGCTCATGCCGTCCTCTGGTGAGTCAGCTGTTGATGTGGAAAGGGCGATTTCTCACATGTTTCTGCTTCTGCTTGATGTTCGCATTAGTCAGCCATCGCTGAACCGCACATCACTTGATGAACAACAAATCTCGATTAACTGAAGATGTTACTCATGTTTCGGAAACTTTCTCTGAATGGCCTGAAACATCACCACATGTGAAGCTCTAGCTGGGTTTCCAACGTGAAGACATTTTCTAAATTCATGAAAAAAACAAAAAGCTTTTCCAGTTTTCCATCAAGTTGATAAAGTGGCTGACTATAGTATTGGTAACCTAGTAACCAATAGTAAACAAGACAACAATAATGGAGACAGCTGATCATGGTCATGTGGGTGTAATATTCACTACAGAGTTTATTTGGCAAATCCTTTTCTATTATTCACATTAAGCCCTTCTTGCAGTCCAACCACCTCAAGGAAGCATAAACATATTAACAAAATATGTTAAAAAATTGTGTTAAAATCAAATTATGTTTTGTTTGTCGCATATAGTTAACTATTTATGTCCTCAAAGGTGTGTCAATGCAGGCCACCATCGCAAGTGTACTTCAAACCTGTGGAAAGCACTGGTATACTGTACTCTTTAATAGATGCATTTATTTGGCTTTTTTTTCTTTTAATATATATTTACATAAAATAATATATTATTTTTAATATTTATTTTATGTTTTCGTTCATTTTAATAATTTCCATAATCAGATTGCAGACAAATTACATTTATATTTTTAAATCAGACTTTAAACTGACTTTTTTGCAAGTGTTCAAATCAGATTTCTGCACAGACAGACAGATAGATAGACAGACACTGAACAATACGATGGATGGATGGACAGACAGACAGACAGACAGACAGACAGACAGACAGATAGAAAGAAGGATTTGATCTTGACTACAACACAGACATCTCTTGTTTGTCCATGAATACTTTCAGCATTTCCATCAACAATGTTTCTTAACATGCTGTGTCACATAATAAGTGTGACGGTGAATGGGTTTTCTTTCGAGCTATGGTTGAAATGTTATTAGCATAATATTATAAGTTCATCTTTGAATCAATCTCTCTAGTGCCACCAACAGTCCAAAGACTTCAATTGTACAGTTCATATTCAGATTGTTCTCTGAATCTCTGGGCCAAAATGAACATCTTTCATAAACACCAAAAGCTATTCTATGGGCTTCTTGACTCATGAGCAGAAGACGAAGAAGAAAAAGAAAATAAAGTATATTAAAAGCCTTCACAGACCCCAATAATGTCATTCTGCAGTCTAAACCAAGATGCACCCTGTATGCCTTCTGATCCTCCTATACGATTGCTGCTTGTCAGACTGTATAAATGTTCCCAGCAGTAAGCAATGCTACATAACGAGATCTCAGTGGTCATTAATGCCAGACTATAATACAATCAATACTTTTTAAAACATAAGCAAGAAAACTCATTTAAAGTTTATACAATCCATAATACATTTGCATTCATACGCAGAATTGTAATGCCAGCTAGCAAACAAAAAATCTCTACCATTCATTTTGATCATGGCTCATCTTGAAAAGAAAAATAAAAGACAATGTGCTTAAAGAATGTGTTGGCTTTTTGTTGTCAAACTATGTGTGTTGTCAAGTTCTGTGCTTCTTGCTGGTTTTTGATTATCTGCTGTTTTATGGAAAGCCACATTGCAGATCTGTGCCTTAAAACCCTCAAACACTGGATGAATTTTATCCAAAGTGAACAAAACAAGAACAGAATACAGATTTTGGCCTATAGGACCAGATGAGTCTCAGATACCCCAACATTACAGCATTCATCTAACCCATATGACCAAAAATGTACTTTCATCTGTGTTTATGGCTGTAACTGTTAGGCTTTTATCAGTTTAAAATAAAATGGGGTTAACTGAAAAGTTGTGCTGTAATCCAGACATGTTTAAACGAAGATTTTACCTGTGAAATAATCGAATGGACGGATGATACACGGACCATGGTTGTTTTCTCTTTGAAGCTGCTCTAAACTGTTTCACTGAACATAATGATCTGCAAGAGAAATAATAAATATAAATATTAATAAATCTCTATTATATATTCAGAAATGTTTCCCCCAAGTTTATCAATCTATCTGTGTACATACAATACAAACACACGCGTAACAAATCACAAGGTCTCAACATGCTTTGTTTTGGCACATTACGTACCAATACTTAGCATGATAATGTGTTTTTGTATCTTTAATAGCACAAAAACCATGCCGTCAGCATGCTATTTTTCCACTGAAAGCTGTTGCTACTATGAATCAAAACATAAGTGACATTTCATTTGTGCAGTCATATAAATAAGTTAAACAATCTGCATGTGGGACATCAATATCTTCCTTGGTTAATAAATAAATAAATAAATAAATAAATAAATAAATAAATAAATACTTTAATAATCCACAAACATGTTGTGATGGGATTTTATCTGATAAATTAGTATGAAAATGGGCAAGCTGTGGTATTGAAAATGAGATGAATGAATCATCCAGTGTTTAACTCTGATGAATAGTTATACTCAGTATAGTCAGTGAATTCTGACACAGCTTCGTGTATTTCCAAGCACCTTACTGTTTATTAATGATGAAGTCATGCTGCCTCTTTTACAGCATTAAATTACAGTACTCTACACGTTTAAAACAACTCAACATATTGTTTATAAGTAATGAAGTACTTAAGTTAACGTTTGATTTTAGCTCTGTTTGACTGGCTTTCTGTCAGCACGACTCGACACTGCCATCTACAGTACACAGTCAGCTGATCAATGTTTAAATAAAACAGCATCCATACTTTGATCAACAAATACTTTAGACTGAAACAAAAGCACTCATAACAAATATTAATAATTGAAGACAGAAACAATGGCGTCATGTTGTGCCCCCCAAAATAAACAACAAACTTTTTAGTCAGCCAATTACCATTCCTGGCAGCCTGAGTTACTAAACTTACTAACAGTGTATGAGTTTAACGATTGTGTATTATCAAAATATTGTCTAGACTTAAATACCTTCACAAAATACAGCAGATTTAATTTAAATACAGCTATTTTAATACTGAATTATTCATTTAATTTACCTTTATCTGTACTGTTTGTGTGGAAGTGTCTCGTTTTTCCGCCTCACCTGGTAATCAGGGAATGACTTTCGATAATACTTAAAAATTCCAAAATATTTACATTTATTTATGTATTTAAATTACTTTTATCATATATTATACACCCTTGTT
>CAIGQQ010020494.1:0-17473 GCA_903798035.1 Danio albolineatus
ATGTGTTTCCCAGAGATGGGTTGTGGCTGGAAGGGCATCCGCTGCGTGAAACAAATGCCGGATAAGTTGGCGGTTCAATCCGCTGTGGCGACCCCGGATAATTAAAGGGACTAAGCCGAAAAGAAAATGAATGAATGATGAGTTTGAACAAACAGCAAAATGTTACTGTTTTTTGAGTGTATGACAGTATATTTATAGGATACTCATTCGTCAATTTTCCTTAGGCTTTGTCCCTGATTTATTAGAGGTCTCTATTATAGTATATTCAATTAATTATAACACTTCAACAACAACAAAACGTGCAGTTTTGCATGTCCTGCTTCAACAAAACCTAGTTTGGGAAGGAAGGAGTTAACCCTGACCGTGCGCGCGCATGAATTCTCACAGTTTGATAAATGTCAGCCCGCGCGCATCTTCTCTCCATGGCAAAAACTCGCGGAAGATCCGGACTATGCATTTGACGCACTCCAGCGTCTCACATCCAGAGGAGCGAACCACACAGCTTTAAAAATGGGTCTTACCATTTCAAACTTCATTTTCTTCTTATATTTACTCCAAGGACTTAACAGTTTAATCAGCGCGCAAAACTCCCCGCCATGGAGGAACCGGGTCCGATGGGTGAATAACGGCCAGGTGTTCAGTTTAATGAGCACCGGCTCAGAGTTTCACGCTCCGGTTCCGTCAAGGAGACATTCCAGGGTGTATCAGAGCAGCAGGAGAGACGCTGTGCCCGACAGAAGCATGCAAATTCGGCTTGAAGCGATGGAGAGACCCGCTAACAGCGCGCCGGATAGTGCGCTTTTGGGTCCGGACCGCGCGCAATACATAATGGCGAACAGCCGCGCTCCTGGAGCAAGACAAATGCAGGTCATCCAGAGACACAGAGCTCAACAAGCAAGCAGAAATAACTCTACAGTCCCGTCTGAATATTCGGGAGGTGGAAGAACTGGGGAACACACTCGGAGAGCGCAAGCGGTTGCGAATTTCCAACAAATTGTCGCACCGACGGACAATTCAAACACCGTAAATTCAGATCATGGAAATGAAGCGCGAACTCCAACTGTGCCAGCCGAGCAGGGAACTACGTCTGAAAGTATGCATGGAGATGATCCGAGAAACAGGAATACAGTTTTTTATAACATTTATCCACCCGGCGGCAGGGCGATTATACCCCGCCGACCGCCACCTGGCACCGGTTATGGCACCAGATTTTTCCAAAATGGTGAGATATGGGCTATTAAATTTTAACATATGTGAGGGAAAGTGTACATCATGTTGACAGACCGATGTATGTTTGGGTTGTGCTTGTCTGC
The DNA here is from genome assembly GCA_903798035.1 of Danio albolineatus. NCBI lineage: Eukaryota > Metazoa > Chordata > Actinopteri > Cypriniformes > Danionidae > Danio > Danio albolineatus. The sequence continues at coordinate 1,314 of CAIGQQ010020494.1, forward strand.
AGGTCTCCCGGATCTTGTGCCAGATCTATACTCCATCCAGGCGGGTTCATACATCCAGCGCGTCCAGATGTACGCGCTCCGGTGCGCGGCGGAGGAGAACTGCCTAGCGCGGTGTGTAAAGACAATTCAATAGTACTACCAAAGTTGTAACAACTGTGTTTTTATTAGCTAATTTTAACTAGCATGAACAAATGCTGTAGTAAATGTAGGTTCATTGTTTATCTTAGCAAATGCGTTAACAAACATTAACACTAAAAAGTGATTAGTTACTTAAAGCGAGTAAATCAGTTGCCTTAAAAGCAACACGTTGACTTCACAAAGATTATCTAAACACATTTCAGTAGTTCCGCACTTTCTCCTTCTGTCATTTCATTATTACACATTATTTATTATTGTTACAATGTCATTTCATTGTTACTAACTAATGTTTCAGATTTATTTTGTTTTGTTTTATTTTCATGTTTATATTGTTTGTGTTTTTACTCAAATCTGCACAGCAAAAATTCCAGTGTTAAATATACAGTGTGATTTGTTTTGGTGTTAAAACCGGAGTACATTTTAATCCACGAGTGTGAAAGAACGTATATTTAAGAGTTTTTCTGTTACGTGTTAATCTTTAAACCCAATATCCAAAGTATTTCCCACTAGTGATGGAAAGTCCATTTTTTTTCCTCGAACCAGTTCTTTCGGACAAACAGTGATAAAACCAGTATGTTTTACGATCATATAATAAGTTAATTCTCATCAGAAGCAGTGTACTATATGCACTCATTAGCTTATATACACATTCATAATCCATTAATGAATGAAAAGATTAATGAACATTTAATAAATCAAAGTATTTTCGACATATTTGATCACTGTTATGTCACACATACTATTGATAATATAGGAAAAAAGGTAATATATTAACAGTTTAAAGGGTAACACACTCCAGTTTGATGTAAGAATAAACTCTTACTGTGTTAAAATGAACTCTGTGAGTAATGTACAAATTTCACACTTTAGAAAGTGTTATTTTAACTCAAACATGGAGGGAGTCATATGTACACCCAAGGAGTGTTAAGTTGAACTTAAATTAAGTTAAATGTACACTGATTTTTTTGCTGTGTGGTTCAATCCCACGTCAACAGCTCATTTAGAGATATTATTTCCAGGAAAAAAACATGACAATGTGTTCAATACTTATTTCCCTGCTGTATATCAAAACCTATATTATGATTAGTAGTATGCGTTGCTGAGAACTTAATTTGTTTAATATTAAAGGTAATTTTCTTAGTATTTAGACTTTTTAAAACCCTCAAACTCCAAATGTTGCATCTCAGCCAAACATTCTCCTAAAAACATACATTAATTTTTAATTGACTATATTTAGTCGACACTCCGACATGAGAACAGGTTTTAGTGTAAGTGAAGAGCGGGTGGGGTGTAGGCTGAGTGCACGACGTGTGTGGTGAAGAGCGTTGAGGGATGTGGTGGAGAGGGGTGCGCGACGTATTTGAGGAGTGGGAGGGAGACGCACGATTTCCGGGAGATTATCATTTGCTTGCGGGCATCCGGGAGTCTCTGTGCATCTGCGGGAGACTCACGGAACTTCCGGGAGACTTGGGATGTCTGCCTCAGGACTGAAAAAAGGAGGAAAAACAATCTGGCACAACTTAAAATAGCATGGTAAATAAATGAGCTGGTACCAGAAAAAAAACAGGTCATAAATAATGTTCGCACATCAAATGAAACGTGAAGTGGGCTTGACATCAAATCACAATGCTGAAACGAGCTACTCACAGTGCTTAATCAATGGCTAAAGTTACATTTCCCCTTGTTGACATGAGTTGAGGCTAAATATCCATCACTCCTAGTGGTTGACTGTGGTATAGGCGATGGAGCCTGAATTAAACGCCTTCAGTTTTGTAATGAAATGGAAAAAGTATAAACATTAAACATAATGTTAAACCAAAATTAGATTTTTATATGATTTTCTTCTTAGGGGTCCAACCCCCAAGGAGACAGTCTGGTAAAACTCTGGCCCTCTGGCCAGACAAATGGCCCTGACAAATATTGTTGATGACCCCTGGGGTAAACTGTGGTGTATTGTGATGATTAAAGAAAACTGATACCAAGGACCAGACAGAATCTGCAGACATTTTTTGCTATTTCCGAGCAGAGTTTTGTAAAAAAAAAAAAAAAATAAATAAAAAATTATAAAAATAATAAAAGTAAATAAATCTGCGGATTTATGCAGAATCATTTTTCGGAAGTATCATAACTAAAAACCTAATTTATTAAATAATTTTTTTTTAAATGTATTAACTTTTATTTAATGTTTACAATGCGAATCCAGTTAGATCCACTTATTTGGTAAACAAAGCAAGTCTCTCATATAATATATCTACTAAAATACAGAAAATATTACTTTACAAACTGTGTTGTAAATAAATTACATGAACCTTTTCATATTAGTCAATAATATTACTGAGATTAATTTAAAAACTGAATAAATACACATTTACGCACATTTACACCAGTAAATACATAGACTCAATGATGGATTTAAAATTTGTGGAAATCTGCAGATTTCTGCGTGCACAGATTCTGTGAGGGCCTACTGATACATATTGGATCATTTGTTTAACTACGACAGTAATAATGACAGATAATTCAAGTAATTATCTATAGTGTGCTTCAAAACACTATAGTATGTTTTCATGTGGTAGCTTACCGTATCAACCTCCTCGATGACAGCCAAATATATTTTAGTTCGGTCAAAAACTCAGCCCTCTTCATGATATAAGGACCATTCCCAACATAAGTGGTTATTTTCTAATTTTATCTGCTTTGAAATATGGTATAAATCGCAAAAATACAGACTTTATGTCTCCCATTCAGTTTTTACTTCCTGCCCTCATCTAAATTTTGCTCGTCACCAGAACATAATGTTAAACAAAATTTCGATTTTTATATGATCTTCTTCTAAGGGGTCCAACCCCCACGGAGACAGTCTGGTAAAACTCTGGCCCTCTGACAAATATAGTTGATGACCCCTAGATTATAGGCTTTACATTATAGAGAGAAATAACAGATAAACCAAAACTGCTGTTTTGTTAATTTTCCTAACGTATAAACAGCTCTCGTTAATAGTTCACATGTTTTCACTCTTGTTTTCGGCATGAAACGCACATTTGCCGGTATGACATCAGAATCAGAATCAGAATCAGTTTTATTGCCAAGTGTGCTTCACACACACAAGGAATTTGCTTTGGCTACAGAAGCTTCCAGTGTACATAAAGTGACAAGTGACAACACAGAATAAATATTATAAAAGAAGACAATAGACATTAAACAGAGATGCAGTCCAACGATCTGGATGTTGAAATGTATGTACAGATTTGTTATAAATATACAGGTTATAAGGTGCTGTGTGCAAAAGAGTAAGTATTGCATTATATATTGTTATAAGGTGCTGTGTACAAATGCGTAAGGAAAAGTATTGCATTGTATATTATTATAAGGTGCTGTGTACAAGTGCGTGTGAGAAAGTATTGCACATTTATTGCACGATAGGAGAAATATTAACTGTTCATGAGGTAGATGGCCTGAGGAAAGAAACTTTTCCTGTGTCTGGCAGTTTTTGTGCTCGGTGCTCTGTAGCGCCGGCCAGCCGATAACAGTTCAAACAGGAAGTGTGCTGGGTGCGAGGCGTCCAGGGTGATTTTGCGAGCCCTTTTACTCACTGTGGAAGAGTACAGTTCTTGAATTGTAGGAAGGGTAGTGCCAGTGATTCGTTCAGCAGTCCGGACTATTCGCTGTAGTCTACGGAGGTCAGATTTGGCTGCTGAGGCGAACCAGACGGTGATTGAAGTGCAGAGGATGGACTGGATGACAGCTGAGTAGAACTGCACGAGCAGATCCTGTGGCAGGTTGAACTTCCTCAGCTGACGGAGGAAGTACAGTCTCTGCTGGGCTTTCTTTACAATAGAGTCTATGTGAGTGTCCCACTTCAGATCCTGAGAGATGGTGGTGCCCAGGAACCTGAATGACTCCACTGCAGCCACAGTGCTGTCCATGATGGTGAGCGGGGGGAGTGCAGGGGGGTTTCTCCTGAAGTCCACTATCATCTCCACCGTTTTGAGCGTGTTCAGCTCCAGATTGTTGTAACTGCACCATAAAGCTAGCCGCTCCACCTCCTGTCTGTATGCAGACTCGTCACCGTTCCGGATGAGGCCGATAACAGTAGTGTCGTCCGCAAACTTCAGGAGCTTGACAGAGGGATCTTTTGCGGTGCAGTCGTTGGTGTACAGGGAGAAGAGCAGTGGGGAGAGAACACATCCTTGGGGGGCACCAGTACTGATGGTGCGGCTGTCAGACGTGATTTTGCCCATTCTGACTAGCTGTTGTCTATCTGTCAGAAAGCTGGTGATCCACTGACAGACAGAGCTAGGAACAGAGAGCTGGGTCAGTTTGTGCTCGAGCAGTGATGGGACGATGGTGTTGAAGGCAGAGCTGAAGTCCACAAACAAAATCCTTGCATAGTTCCCTGGTTTGTCCAGATGTTGTAGGGTATAATGCAGTCCCATGTTGACTGCATCATCCACAGACCGGTTTGCTCTGTAGGCAAACTGCAGGGGGTCCAGCAAAGGTCCGGTGATGTCTTTCAGATATGCTAGAACCAGTCTTTCAAATGACTTCATGACCACAGATGTTAAGGCGACAGGTCTGTAGTCGTTGAGCCCGGTGATCTTTTGTTTCTTCTGGATTGGGATGATGGTGGAGCGTTTGAAGCAGGATGGAACTATGCGCTCATCCCGCCCTACTCATAATTCTCTCTTCATATAGAAATATATGCTTATTACATATCCATAATAGACTGTGATATAGCCTGCTTTGGATCGTTTTGCTTTCTCACTACAATCGATCCGCTCCAGAGTTCGTTTCAATCGAGCCGAGACCACCTCATTCAGGCGATATTACATCGATTGATTTGGCGCGGATCTGAACGCGATTGCTGGATTCACATATGCCAAATGAACTGGGGAAACGCGCCAGGTTTCTGAAACACAAGTCTAGGCATGAAAGCACCCTAGGAAAGTGTTTATAGTCCAAATGTGCAACAGCATCTTTTCTACAGGTGCACAGCAAAATCCTCTGAGAAAAATGTACTCAGTTTAGAGTGGTTTTGCTCCCTCTCTAAATTGAGTAAAAGTTACTCAGCAGGAAAGTTAAAATTAATGAAACAATGAAAGGATTACCACCTTGTTAATAAGCAAAATCAGAAGAGAAACACATTTACCTTCAGTAACAGCCATAGATGAAATAAACTGAAATAAAACACATTTAATCTCTCAAAATCTCAGCAGAGGATCATTAAGCAACACCTCAAACAGCAGCTTTACTTGTTACCAGCCTGTTTGGCCTTATTTCTGCCAAACTAGAAACTTCCATATAGTGATATTAATGAGAATTAACTAATTAAGTAATTTTTTACAACAACAATAAATAACACCACCACTTTTTGTGTGTGTTTTAGTGATAAGTGAATTGGCTGCTGCTGTTTGAAGTCACATTGAGTACATTTTACTCAGAGGATTTTGCTGTGTGGTTTGTTAAGCCCACTCACTTGTATTGGACATACCCAGGAATGTATGAGGAGAGGGTAAATTGACTGGCGTTAAGGGCTCTCAACCTGTTGAGCAGTCTAGCCGAGCAGGCTCTAATACTTCGAAACCTTCTTCCTGATGGCAGCAGATGGAAGAGACTGTGGAAGGGATGAGGAGAATCTTTCACAATCGCTTGTTAAGTGTGACGTCACGCGAAGGGGCTTCCAGGTCCAAGCGCTCTATCAGACTGTATGGGGAGACTCATCAAATGGTAATAATAAACGTTTACAATGCGCTGTAATACTTTCGAAAATCACGATCGCAATATATATAGCCATGCCTAATGTCCGATAGGCAGAAAGTGATTCATTCGTTATAAATAGTTAAAATGTATTTGTGATGCAGCAAGCCCGGAGACTGTTGTGTACACCATTATTTAATATAAAAATCACTTTTTTTATGTGTGATAGGACTAAATAGGGTCATAAACGAATATTTTCTCCATTCAAATGAGTAGCGGCTTGGAAACGGAAGCATATTCCATACGTCACCGATACGTCACCACTTAACAAGCGGATACTGTTACACTGTAAAAAAAAAAAGCCAACAAACGAAAAGTTCTCTGAATACAATTTCCAAAGTAAACTGAACTAAAATATTTTTATTTGAAATGTTTACAATTAATACTTAGTTTGTCCAACAAATATGGTGCTTCAATGATAAAATCTTGCATTTTGCATTTTTGTTTTTGTTGACCTTCTTGCTGTGAGGCGAACGTGCTACTCACTACGCCACCGTGGCGCCCCCCTTCTTGTTGTATTTTATTTATTTATTTTTTAAACATTGTAATGTGCTGTAAAATATTCAAATCTTAAGCATACTAAGCTCTACTAAGCTTTGAGTTCTAATACGTGATATTATTGGATTCTGTTTTGATCGATCAAAAAATACTAAATGGTTTGAACTGAGATTTTTTTAAGGTGTACTCATACTTTTATGTCTGTTCTGAATTTATGTTCTTTGTTGACCTGCCAAAACAGTATAGTATGCTTTACATTGATTCAGTGTAGTGTAATTTAAAGTTTACTCAAATTAGATGGGTTTTTTTGTGTGTATGTGTGTGTTTTTAAACACTAATAACTGTTATTTTATGTTTTATTTATTTACAAATCAGTGGAAACATTCAGTAATAGCTGTGTCCAAACATGAATAATGCTGAAGGTTGCTTACGTCAAACCTTTTACTGAATTTGTATTGTGTTTTGGATTTTTATTTGAGCCTTGCGTATTTCATTTGAATTCTAAACATTATTATTAAATACATTATGTATCATTCATTCCTGCATTCAGCAAACATAAAATATGTTGTTCTGTTATTTGTTAGATAAGCATGAAAACGTTTGTTGGTAGAATTAAGAGCTTTAACAAAATATTTTCAGTTATGTGGTCTTCAGACCCTGTTTGTTGAGTTTACTCAAAAACGTGTGTGTGATAGGTTGCCTTGTTATTTTAAGTTGGTTCAACTTTTTTTTTTACAGTGAATAGCTTTGCTGGAGCACCGTGAGTGGAAAATGTCCTGAATGGAGTATAGAGGGAGGATAGAGGTACTATTATTCAGCTTTAAAGGCTTAACTAGGTTAATTAGGGTAAAGTTAGGGTAATTAGGCAAGTCATTGTATAACAGTGGTTTATTCTGTAGACAATCCAAAACAAATATTGCTTAAGGGGGCTAATAATATTGACCTTTAAATGGCTTTTAGGCTTTTATTCCAGGCGAAATAAAACAAATAAGACTTTCTCCAGAAGAAAAAGTATTATAGGAGATACTGTGGAAAATTCATTAATCTGATATTTTGAAAAATATTTAAGAAAGAAAAAAATGTTTGTGAGGTGTTTGTAATGCAGTGTAAGTTTGACATTATTCTCTCTTCTGTCTGCCGTTACTACCGTACGTTCACACTGAACGGAAAGAGCGTCAAAGTAGCCGGAAGTCATTCATTTTCAATAGGAGCTGGCGGCGAGAAGCAGCGCTGCACGTCTTCGCCGGTGTGAGCGTCGAGGAGAGTTGAAATCAAGTCAACTTTATTGTTATGAGCTATGACGTTGTTCGGTGGCAAGCAATCAGAATGTAGAAGTCCACCACTTGAGAGAAGTCCAGAGAACACAGTCACTGTGAACTTTGATTCTGACCACACTTGTTCCCAAGGGTTTTAATATTAGCGTCGCCGGATTTCTAGTTACTTACAATTTTGTACGTTTTCTTACAGGGACATACATTAAAAAGTTAAAGACAAGTTACTGATGTGCATTAATGTTGTTACATTTTTTTTTCTGGAATTTCATGCAGCAAATCAGTATTGCTGCTTCAGGATATTTCAGACATATGGACACATACTGTAATAGACGACTTAAACAACTTGATCTTCCATTGTTAAATTAATCTGATAAAAGCGGGCAACATTTTACGCCAGAAAGCATGTTTTATGTGGAAATGTCAGTGATTTGCTGATAATGCTGCAACGGCTCCTTTAAATACGAGATCAGTGTAGCGAATGTTGATGCTCTCACGCCGGAGCTCTGAAGGCAGACAGCGTTGTCGCCAGGGCGGCCAGAGCGAACTTTGATGCTCTCACCTACGGTGGCCGAGAGAGGTTAACGCGCTGCAATTTAAGAAAGCACATGCAATAACAAAAAACACCAGCAAATAAAGAAACGATCTTCATCAATTTGACAACACACCTGTTGCAAATTCTCACAACACAGACAACGGAAGGAACGCGCAGCAAATTGGTCAAAACACAAACAACAAAAGAAACGCGCAGCAAATGGGTCAAAACACAACGGAAGAAACGCGCAGCAAACAGTCACATAACACAACGGACTGTTGTTCAGTGAAGTGATTGGTGGTCTTTGAAAGGCGAGTTGTTTTTCGTTTATTTTAACATCCTGATTACACGATTCCGTTGTCTTTTGTAAATTATCAGTCTAATTAATGATTAACTGAAATGTTGCGTTATTAAATAAACTAACTACATCCGTATCTTAGCTGTGTCCGTCATGTTTTTGGGTCCTCTTGAAACATTTCCGTTGTGTTATGTGACTGTTTGCTGCGCGTTTCTTTCGTTGTCTATGTTGTAAGAATTTGTAACAGATGTGCTGTCAAATTGATGAAGATCGTTTCTTAATCTGCTGGTGTTTTTTGTTATTGCATGTGCTTTCTTAAATTGCAGCGCGTTAACCTCTCTCGGCCACCGTACTCACCGCCTTCGGTGTGAACATACGGTTAGTCTCACACAATTCTTTTTCTCTTTTCTGAAAGTCTTAACACCGTCACTGAGTTTTTCTTTTACTATTCGAGCGAATAGCGATGCAAATAATGTATTTTCAATTCAAAGTTTACCAACTGGTGACTTCTGCTACTGTAAAACTCGAAAATGTGAAAAGTTCCATTGTAGAGTCATCGGTATTGGTGCTAGTGTGAGTTCTGGTGCTCATCTTTGTCTGTTTTGTCTTTCAGAACCGCCTACAGACCCTCAGTCAGAGATCTGGACTATAGAGTTCTGCTCCGATTCCCGCAGAAGGTGCGAAACATGGGAACGGCTGACTTTCTGCCCGTCAAACCCAGGCATCAGTGGGAGTGGCACAGCTGCCATCAGTGAGTCTTTGAGATGTAAAATAGGCCTTTCGTCTGTCCAGATGCTCAAAACTCTCATCAGATCATTTATTTTAACCTGCTGAAAGTGTCAATTTTTGGGCCAGAGGGATTTGCAGCTGTTTTTGTGCCTGTGCCTTTAAATAAACATATTTTATTGAATCATTTTATTTTACTTTTTTATTGTTTTAACAAGGGTCTTTATGGATTTTGAATGTTAAAATAAGGTGGCACAGTGGTTAGAAGATAAGAAGGTTGCTGGTTTGAGTTTTGGCTGGGCCAGTTGGCATTTCTATGTGGAGTTTGGACACCTCTGTTGGCATGGGTTTCCTCTGGGTGCCCCGATTTCCCCCACAGTCCAAACACATGCAATATAGGTGAATAGGATGAACCAAATTGGCCATAGTGTATGAGCTTGTGTGTGTGAATGTGAGAGTGTATGGGTGTTTCCCAGTACTGGGTTGCAGCTGGAAGGGCATCAGCTGTGTAAAAAATATTGGAATAGTTGGTGGTTCATTCCGCTGTTGTAATCCCATAATAAATAAGGGACTAAGCTGAAGGAAAATAATGAATGAATGAATGCATTGTAATGTTAGGGTTGGGCGATTTGGCCTAAAATCAAAATCTCGATTGATTGAACATTTTAATTCGATTACGATTCATAAACGATTATTTTATTTAGTCCACTGACAAGTTAGTAATTATGCTCACATATTGAAAGTGAGAGATTTTTGAATGTATGGTGGATCACTTGATTTTAAAATAATCGAAGTAAACACTATCTACTAACTATGATTATTTATCTGTGATTATAACATAAACGCTGAACATCTGAAATTAAAACACATTACCTAAAACGCGGCTCTCTGCACCGGCCACCATCATCACTGCTACCAAACCAACCAATCACAAAGCTTGCCATACATTGTGATGTACATGTCCCCTTGGGAGAAGTGTAATATCATAATAATATAATAAGCATAAATCATAATATAATAAATGTAATTATATATATATATATATATACAGTTGAAGTCAGAATTATTAAGCCCCCCTAAATTATTAACCATCTCTCCCCCCCACCCCCCACCCCCTGATTTTATACTGTACATTTCTGAACATAATCGTTTTATTAACTCATCTCTAATCACTGATTTACTTTATCTTCTTCATGATGGCAGTAAATAATATTTGACTAGATATTTTTCAAGACACTTCTATGCAGCTAAAGTGACATTCAAAGGCTTAACTAGGTTAATTATGGTAACTAGGCAGGTTAGGGTAATCAGGCAAGTTATTGTATAACGATGGTTTGTTCTGTAGACAACTGAAAAAAATATATATATCTTAAAGGGGCTAGGGCGCCACGGTGGCGTAGTGAGTAGCACGTTCGCCTCACAGCAAGAAGGTCGCTGGTTCGAGCCTCAGCTGGGCCATTTGGCATTTCTGTGTGGAGTTTGCATGTTCTCCCCGTGGTTGCGTGGGTTTCCTCCGGGTGCTCCGGTTTCCCCCACAGTCCAAAGATATGCGGTACAGGTGAATTGGGTAAGCTAAATTGTCTGTAGTGTATGTGTGTGAATGAGAATGAATGGATGTGTTTCCCAGAGATGGGTTGTGGCTGGAAGGGCATCCGCTGCGTAAAACAAATGCTGGATAAGTTGGCGGTTCATTCCACTGTGGCGACCCCGGATTAATAAAGGGACTAAGCCGAAAAGTAACTATTACTTTTTTAAAAATGTTTTAAAAAGTAAAAAGTATTACTGTAAAAAGTATTACTGTAAAAAGTGATTTTTTTTTTTACTTTAAAAAGTGAACAAACTCATTGGCTTAATAGCAACAAGTTAACTACTTAAAAAAGTGAATAAAGTCAATGTAACTTGAAACTGTTAGTTTGAAAAATTGTTATGTAGCTGTGAGTGTGTCAGGATTGTGTGTGTGATGAGGCTGGTGTTTAATCTACAGGCATTATCACAGCATGGACGCGTTCAGTCACTACAATCTGCTGGACATCAGCTCTGGACGGAAGGTTGCAGAAGGACACAAGGCCAGTTTCTGTCTTGAGGACACCGGCTGCGATCCTGGCTTTCACCGCAGATACGCCTGCACCGCACACACACAGGTACACACGCTCATTTACTGTAATTCATTCATTCGTTTTCCTTCAGCTTAGTCCCTATTTATAAGGGGTCGCCACAGCAGAATGTTCTTTTTAAGTAATGAATTTGGCAGTCTTAGTTTGAGTTCTGGGTTTGTTTTGAGCATAACATGCATTAAGCCAATCAGAGTCGCATCTCTCATTCCCTTTAAGAGTCAGTTGCGTCACGCCATGGCACATTTGCTATTTACATGATGGACTTTGTTAGTGGAAAAACTGAACACTTGACTAGCGAGAAAACAGTTAAACGGAGCATCTGAAGCCTCTTCCATTTAGCCTCTTTACTTTCTCTTTACTTTTACTCTTTACTCCTTTACTTTGGTGGAATAAGGAAACAGTGGAAACTCACTCCACTGAACACATCCATCAGCCTACATATTTCATTTAGTTTGTAACATGCACAGATTTGTTTCAAAACTATTTCTAAGTTCAGTTCTAGTCTCCAGCAAAGGAATAAATGAACAATAACAGTGAAGTGTGTTCAAACAACTGAGTTATATCCAAACACACGTCCTGTGCCCCATATGGTGACGCAGAAGTCTCCAAAACCCCACAGGTGGACAAAACTAAACTTGTTTTTATTAAAACAAATATAAATATGTTCATCAATAAATGATACTGCAAATAATAATAACATTATACTAATACAGATTGTCATCAATAAACAAAAAGCCCCCCGAGATGAAGAAGGCATGGAGGCAGTGGTTTTTATAATTATCTGGAAAATAATCATTTTTGTAATATTTTAATCCTTTAATTGCATTCATATGTCAAGATATTTGTGTATTGCTGTACATCCTGTGTGTATTAAGCAATGTGTAAGCGTTTGGACCCGCATAGGCGCATAACTAACATGCTCTACACTGGACTTCAGAGCAGCTTTCAGTTGGTCAATGGAGCTGTCTATTTCAGTTCCTCGAGATAGCAACGCACCTCAACACACCTCCTTTCTAGACTGGAACACCCATGAGTCCACAAAGCAGCGCAGTTTGGATTTACTATTTAAACAACGTGACGCAAAACAGGAAAATTAGGTTTGCGTTGGTCTAAAAATAGCAACAAATGTCCCAACATATCTTGCACCTTATTGCGTCGGGTGTATGATACGGCCCCTTAACTCATTTCCTGTTTTCATTAGTCCTCTGATAATCCTCCATGAGACAATTCTATACTCATCACACATTTAGGTCTTTAGACATAAGATATTATATATAGATATATTATATATATTAGATCAGTGGTTCTCAAACTGTGGTACGTGTACCACTAGTGGTACGCGGGCTTCCTTCTAGTGGTACGCGTAGGAATCGCTGTATAATTAAAGTAAAATAAATGAACACACTTTTAACCCTTTGACGCATATTATAATGCCGATGAGATCAGTAAATTGACTTTATTAGGCTAAACCTTTTATTTAAGTGGCAGACAATAATAAATATTCTTAATTAGAAGAATTAATCTGCTTTGTTTTTGAACTGTGCAGTGCTGTAGCTGCTTCATTAGACCTACTACGCTACTGTACTTCAACACCGGTTATTATGGTGGTACTTGGAGAGACAATTTTTTTCTAAGGTGGTACTTGGTGAAAAAAGCTTGAGAACCACTGTATTAGATAATTAAATATGGGCCTCACAGTGGCGTAGTGGGTAGCACAATCACCTCACAGCAAGAAGGTTGCTAGTTCGAGTCCCAGCTGGGTCAGTTGGCATTTCTGTGTGTAATTTGCATGTTCTCCCTGTGTTGGTGTGGGTTTCCTCCGGGTGCTCCGGTTTCCCCCACAAGTCCAAAGACATGTGGTGAAGGTGAATTGGGTAAGCTAAATTGTCCGTAGTGTATGAGTGTGAATGGATGTTTCCCAGTGATGGTTTGCAGCTGGAAGGGCATCAACTGCATAAAACACATGCTGGATCGGTTGTCGGTGTGACGACTCTAGATAAATAAAGGGTCTAAGCCGAAAAGAAGATGAATGAATAAATAATTAGATATTATTGCTGTGTTTCAGGGTTTGAGTCCAGGCTGCCACGACACGTACGCTGCCAACATTGACTGTCAGTGGATCGACATCACAGACGTCCCGCCAGGAAACTACATTCTCAAGGTGCCACAGAAGGATCTTTGAGCATCCTGACAAACATACAGAACATTCACAGCCACATAAAACACATTTTCACTCTTTCCTCTCCGGATGCACCAGACACTTTCCTATAAACACTCCATGTTACAAGGACACAATAAGGTGCATGTAACGAACAAATTATCACTAAATAGAATTTCAAGAGTTCACACTTAGCTGATGATTTGATATAAGCTTGTTTGGCATGGTGTCCCGAGAGAGAGCCCTGAGCTCAAAGGATCCTCGAGCCCAGGGCTCCCTCCCGTTCGTAGAGCGAAAGAGGAGCTTGAGCTTAGGTAGCTCTCAAACTCCCCGGCTGCCGCAGTTAAGGGAAACACCCGAGGAGGAAGGGAGTTAGACCAGAGCCTAAATTGTTTAGTAATAATAATAATATTATTATTATTATTATTATTAATTGTTTAATCTGTTATGAATTATGTATATCTTTGGATGGTGGGAGGAAACCGAAGAGCCTGAGGGAAACCTACGCGGACATGGGGAGAATATACAAACTCCACACAGAAACACCCACAAGCCTGGCGAGGACCAGGGCTGGTGGTGTTCTTGCTGTGGGGCAACAGTGCTAACCACTGGGCCGCCGTGCCGCCCGATCTAAGAGAAGGAGGAGAAGGGGGAGGAAAGGAGGGTTTTCTTCCGTACGAAGATAGCTGTGGACTGGATCTGTGGTTATTTATAGTGGATGGGGACTTATATGATTGGGAGATCGTGATTAGTTAATGAGCGACCAGCCGTGGTGAATTGTAAGCACGTGATCCTCTCGAAATTAGTTTGTAAACAAACTTCACACATCTCAAACTTCACGAGTTTGATCGCCGTGACTAATCATTAAATGTTAGAATTCAAATAGAAATTTAGGCAAAGATTAACAAGCTTGGTGACACGGTGGCTCAGTGGTTAGCAGCAAGAAGGTCGCTGTTTTTTATCCCGGCGGGGCTCTGCTTTTATTATTATTATTTATAAACTGTAGTTTTATTTTCTGACTCCATTGATTGATGCTTGTCTTGTTTTTAGCACAAACTCTCTCAAATTATTCATTTTTGGAAGGGTTTTTGAATGTAATTTAATAGCATGCTCCTTTTTTGAAGCTACTGTGGATCAATAAAGATTGTGAAAAGTGCTTTAAAGCTAAACTTGAACTGAACTAAATTTTCAGGTGACGGTGAATCCGGATTTCCTGGTGCCCGAGTCTGATTTCTCCAATAACGTCGTGCGATGTGAAATCATTTACACCGGCATTTACATCCAGACCAGAAACTGCATCATAACTGGGTGAGGAAATGTGATTTTAGTAACGCTGGCAAAAAGATTTATCATGATTAAACACATTACAAAATAAAAGTTTGTATTTACATAAAATAATGTATGTAATTTTTGTATGTATATATAAATACATGCATGTTTATATTTAAAAAAGGTTTATTTATATTTATTTATAACATATTTATATCCACAAAGTAAATCTAAAAATAAATATGTATACAAATAGTTTAGTTTTGTATATTTTTATGTATGACTGTGTTTATATATACATACTAAATATACACAGTACACACATATACACTTAATAAATATGTGCATATTTGATTATTGGGCGCCACGGTCGTGTAGTGAGTAGCACGTTCGCCTCACAGCAAGAAGGTCGCTGGTTTAAGCCTCGACTGGGTCAGTTGGCATTTCTGTGTGGAGTTTGCATGTTCTCCCCGTGTTGGTGTGGGTTTCCTCCGGGTGCTCCGGTTTCCCCAGACCAAAGACATGTGGTATAGGTGAATTGGGTTGGCTAAATTGTCCGTAGTGTATGAGTGTGAATGGGTGTGTATGGGTGTTTCCCAGTACTGGGTTGCAGCTGGATGGGCATCCGCTGCGTAAAACAAATGCTGGATAAGTTGGTGGATCATTCCGCTGTGGCGACCCCAGATTAATAAAGGGACTAAGCCGAAAAGAAAATTCATTCATTCATTCATTTTCTTTTTGGCTTAGTCCCTTTATTAATCCGGGGTCGCCACAGCGGATTGACCCGCCAATTTATCCAGCATTTGTTCTACGCAGCGGATGCCCTTCCAGCCGCAACCCATCTCTGGGAAACACATCCATACATTCTCATTCACACTCATACACTACGGACAATTTAGCTTACCCAATTCACCTGTACGCAACCACGGGGAGAACATGCAAACTCCACACAGAAATAGTAGCCGGGGATCGAACCAGCGACCTTCTTGCTGTGAGGCGAACGTGCTACTCACTACGCCACCGTGGCGCCCCACGAAAAGAAAATGAATGAATTAATTATTGTATGTATACAGTATATAAATACAAACATGCATGTATATATTTAAAAAAATATATTTATATTTATATATAACATTGGCGACCCCGGATTAATAAAGGGACTAAGCCGAAAAGAAAATGAATGAATGAATGAATTAATTAATTAATGAATTAATATATAACATAGCTATATTTACAAATTATATCTAAAAATAAATATATATGCAAATAGTTTAGTTTTGTATATTTTGTAT
Source organism: Danio albolineatus (assembly GCA_903798035.1). Lineage (NCBI taxonomy): Eukaryota > Metazoa > Chordata > Actinopteri > Cypriniformes > Danionidae > Danio > Danio albolineatus. Next base: position 17,370 of record CAIGQQ010020494.1, read on the forward strand.
AGTTTAGTTTAGTTTTGTATATTTTTGTATTTTATGTATGACTGTGTTTATATATACATAGTAAATATACACAGCACACACATATACACTTAATAAATGTCTGC
>CAIGQQ010020522.1:0-23425 GCA_903798035.1 Danio albolineatus
AACATGCACTATAGGTGAATTGAATAAATTAAATTGGCCGTGTGTAGATGTGAGAGTGTATGGGTGTTTCCCAGTACTGGGTTGTGGCTGGAAGGGCGTCCGCTGCATAAAACATATGCCTGAATAGTTGTAAAATAAATTAATGAATAAACATAATCATGCAAATGTTTACTGTTGTTGTTTTATTACTTCAGATACTTGTTTATTCAGTAATATACATATGATACATGATTCAATAAACAAGTATCTGCATTAGCATAATAGTAAATTAATGACACGATTTAATTATTTATTACTAATTCTTATCAGTAGCCCAGTATTTTAGTTCATCATCATCAAGACGCACCTGAGGAGTGTTTGAAGGTCTTGTCGCACATGTCGCAGGTCACGTGTTCGCTTTTCTTCTTCTTAGCCGGAGGGCCGCCGTGTGTTTCCACACAGTGCTGATGGAGACTCTTGAGTGTTGGGAAGGCCATTGAACACTCGCCACAGCGCTGCTCTTTCCCCGGTGCCAGAGGACAGCCTTTCTTATGCTTTATCAGACGACACTTAAAGTCAAACGTCTTCCTGCACCAGTCGCAGCTGTAGGACACCAGCACAGCTTTCCTTCGGCCTGTGCTATTACAGTCTTCATCTTCCTCAGAGTCTACAGCAGATCCTCCTCGATCATCCTCAGCTTTACCAGGACACTCCGAGTCAGACACAAGCCCTGCTTTAAAAATATGAATATAAAAGATGATTTTGTTTTGTTTTTGTTTTACAATGATCAAAAATATTCTTCAATTATCAAGGCACATGTAAAATACAGATTTTACTCAATATATTAAAGAAATACTTCACTTATTCAAAGTAAAAATAAGATGATAATTATATAAAGGAGTTGGAATAAGAGAAATAATTATATAAAATGACAATCAGCCACTAACGCACTCTTGCTCAGTTAAATTAAAGGGGTAGTTCACACAAAACTGAAAATTGTCATCATTTACTCACCCTTCACTTTTCACAAACCTGTTTTGTTTGTGTTATTCTGTGGAACACAAAAGAAGCTACTCTGAAGAAAGTTGGAAACTGGTAACATCCATAGTGTTTGTTTTTCCTACTATTGATGTCAAGGGTTACCAGTTTCCAACTTTCTTCAAACTATCTTCTTTTGTGTTCAACAGAATAACAGAAACTCAGAAAGATTTGGAACCACTTAAGAATAAATAAATGAAAATGTTAATTTTTTTTAGGTGAACTGTCTCTTTAAATATTTTCCTGGCTCTTTCCAGCATTGTAATGATAGCAAGTGGTGTTTTTGAAGCTCAGAAAAGCACATCCATCCATCAGAAAAGTAATAGTATTATTATAGTCATTATTACTATCTTTGTTGTTATTCTAACCACTAAGTTTACCAATATATTCAAGTTCTTATTGATCAACGATCTTATTCTTCACCACTGATTGGTTTTGTTTTATTATTTTTGTTATTGAATTTTTCAGAATGAGTTGTATACACAGCAATGAGTAGAACTTAAACAGTATACAGTATTTTTAAGGAAAGGAAGAAAGAATAAAAATAATAATAATTAAATAATGAATAAATAAATAAAAATAAACACAAAAAATAGCAGTGTGGTCTAATTCAAAACATTATTACAATATTGCAGTGTGCAACAGTTAAGAATAAATAGTAGAACACCAAGTAAGCACATTAATGGGGAGGCTGTAACCTTTTGTTGATGTATTATGGACAGTTTGTCACAAACATCATTCCAAAAATCAGCAATCAAAGGACATTTCTCAAAGACAATGAAAGAACGTGCCGATACTATAATTGTGTTTTGGACATTGAGGTGAAACAGTGTTATTTATTTTACTATATTTATTTGGCGATATATATATATATATATAGGCTCTATGTGCAATATTAAACTGCATTTCTTTAAATCTGTTGCAGATTGAAATATTCGAGAGTAGTCTGATAATATCATCCCACACATTTTCATCGATGTCGCATTTTAAGTTCTTATCGTGGAGTAAAATTTGGAAATAAAGTGCTTAACTTCAGTATTCTTAAGAAAGAATCTATCCAAAAAGAACATTTAAGCTATTCAAGATAAGACTGTCGTGTCTAGTATAAACAAAATGTTTTATTTGCAGATTAAACAAAAGAAATCATTTTTAGGCATATTATGCTTTAAATGTAACCCATCAAGGCACCACGGTGGCGTAGTGAGTAGCACGTTCGCCTCACAGCAAGAAGGTCGCTGGTTCGAGCCTCAGCTGGGTCAGTTGGCGTTTCTGTGTGGAGTTTGCATGTTCTCCCCGTGGTTGCGTGGGTTTCCTCTGGGTGCTCCGGTTTCCCCCACAAGTCCAAAGACGTGGTACAGGTGAATTGGGTGAGCTAAATTGTCCGTAGTGAATGAGTGTATATGGATGTTTCCCAGAGATGGGTTGCAGCTGGAAGGACATCCACTGCGTAAAACAAATGCTGGATAAGTTGGCAGTTCATTCCGCTGTGGCGACCCCAGATTAATAAAGGGACTAAGCCGACAAGAAAATGAATGAATGTAACTCATCAAATGACATCAAAATATCCTTATGGAAGAGATTTGTTTTATTGTTTGATTCTATTTATTTATCTATTATGTCCCATTTATATCTATATTATTCTTGCTTTCTAAATTGTTTGACATTATTTAGAAGTCACAATGTTTTCTACCATTATGCATGTTGTATATATTTTAAGTTCTCTTGCTCATATACTTTGACCTGTCCACCCAGTTACCTTTACATGTACAAACACACAGACACGCACATGACAGTCTTTTCTGTTCTTTTTCTGTTAGTTGTTTTTCTGTCGTTTCTATTTGTTTTCATGTCATGTAATTTGTGCATTTCTTTGCATAATTAAAAATATAAAGGTATTTATACAAAAAATAAGAAATGTAATAGTTTTAAATCTGGATATTTTTTCACACAAAACCTATCCCTTGGTCTCAGAAGGCATTCACTAACATACTGGAACTGTGTGGATTAATTTTATGATAGATGGATATGCCTTTTGGAACTTAAACAACTTGGGCACCATTCACTGCATGCATCAAGCTGGAAAGAGCCAATATGTTTTTTAAAGATTTATTTTTGATGTGTTTGCCTTTATTTTGACAGTCCATAGCTAGACAGAAAGTGATTTCGGAAAGGGAAAAATCCACAAGCCTGGACTTGAACTCAGGACACCTGCAGTGGCACTTTATGTTTAGAAATTTTTAAATATAACTCTGACTGTGCATATATGAAATGAGCACAGATTTGTGAAATGTTCATCTGGTTGAAGTATTTATCATGTTTTGACAATAAAAGAGTCTGGTAATTACAAAAAATCTGCCTTGTGAAAGAAACATTTGTATTTATTTATATCTTTTATATTTATATTGATTTATATATACTTTATCTACATATATTTATACAAAATATTTATACTTTAAATTAATACCTTAATTTAAAAAAAATTATAAGTTAATAATTCCATCATAATTTCTGAGTTATTTTTCTTTCAGCCCTAAATAGAAGGAGCAGAATGATTTTACTATAATATCATGACATGAACAGAAATATCTATGCACTGAAAGGATCTTCACCGGTTTGTTTGAGAGGTGACAGCTGAGGGAAGCTCTTCAGGTTGGCACACATCAGCTGGCACAGAGGACTGGCAAACTCAAAGTCACGACTCAAAACTCTGTCCACAGTCTGAAGAACTGACTCCAGCTCTCCATCAGCTCTCCGGCAGCTCTGCAGAAACTGGGACACGCAAAATGCTCTTATATGATAATGCTCTATTGTGGTTTATATTACTTTTACATTGCATTAATTCATAACTTACATATTTAGACAAAAATAGTGAACATTAATTAAATATGATAATAAACATTAATAGTATGCAAATAGACTTGGTACAGACTGCATAATTTTAGTATATTTTCCTCTATTTCTTACCTCAGTAACTTTCTCTGTCCCATGATCCACTGCATTCAAACCCCGTTCGAGCAGTGTAAAATCGCTGATCGTTTCCAGAATGAGTGACTTGTGCTTAAACAGCACATCTATGTCTTTAACTACAAAAGAACAAGAAAAACATTGTGGCACAAACAGTATACTTAATAAATACGCATATTTTTTCAGGACTCTCAGTGACTGAAAAGCTGCTTGACTCTCACTGGTTTGGAGAAGTTTCTGAGCCTCTGGTTTGTCCTTGAGCTCCTTCATGAGGATCTGCAGCTCTGGATTGTGTGTTTCTGTCCAGAAGAGAATCCTCCACACAGTGACCGCCTGCAGTGAACCGCCCAGCGCTGCCGATATTACCCTTTCAAACACCTCAGCATCTGCTTTCTCTCCCAGCAGACCTTCAATACACTGAATACATATAAATGCAGTCAAGACACTGCAGGCAAACATCCTGTTTTAAACCGCTTTTTGTTTTTCGGTGTAGAAAATGTAAAGAAAATCACAGCTTTTTCATGCACTTTTTAATGTGTGTGGGCTTTTTTGAAAGTACTTGTTCAGTCTAGTGGGAAAAAACATCCAAAATTCACGTGCTCAAGGACATCAGTTTACCAAACTCACCGCTGTTTACTCAGTGTAATCACAGATACTGGGACACTGAAGCGTTTCAAAGTCACGTCAATCAGCTGGTTTGTCTATAAGCAGACACACGAGCGATTCGCTGATGAATTGCAGCTTTAAAATGCACCAGTGTCCCTGTATCTGTGGTTACACTCAGTAAACAGTGGTGAGTTTGGTAAACTGATGAACTTTACGGCCAATCACAGTCATTTCTGTTGAGCATGTGAACATAATGGCCAATCAGCGCTGATTAAAAACGTGCTCCACAGCACTTAAATGTTCGCGTTTTTTAAATATACTACATCATAACTGTAACAAGAGGCAATTCAATCATATTTCACGTTAAACGGCTATCATAACATTATTTGTCAATATGTGGCTGTTTTTGGATTCTTGGAAGATTCATCCTTTTCGTTCATTTTCTTGTCGGCTTAGTCCCTTTATTAATCCGGGGTCGCCACAGCGGAATTAACCGCCAACTTATCCAGCATTTGTTTTACGCAGCGGATGCCCTTCCAGCCACAACCCATCTCTGGGAAACATCCATACATTCTCAATCAGACACACACACTACGGACAATTTAGCCTACCCAATTCACCTGTACCACATGTCTTTGGGCTTGTGGGGGAAACCGGAGCACACGGAGGAAACCCACGCAACCACGGGGAGAACATGCAAACTCCACACAGAAATGCCAACTGACCCAGCCGAGGCTCGAACCAGCGACCTTCTTGCTGTGACGCGAACGTGCTACTCACTACGCCACAGTGGCGCCCCTTCTTGGAAGATATTGAAATTAAAAATGTTAAACAGGAAATACATTAGGACCACTGTTATTGTTTACATTCCTCAAAATCGTCTATAGGACACAATAAAAAAAACAGCATTTGTCTGTAAGAAGAAAGTCATATACACCAAGGATGGCCTGAAGGTAGGCATGGGCCGGTAGAAGATTCTGACGGTATGGTAACCTTGGATAAAAATACCATGGTTTCACTGTTTGGCGATATTGTGATTACTGCTCTAAAATGTATTCTCATTAAGTATCTGGGTAGAAAACACATTATATTTTACTTTGAGAAACATTTAATATATTTTTGGAGCAGTAAACATGTCAGGCTAAATAACGAAAATGAATCATTGACTTCTGCTGTTTTCATTTGTTTCAAAAACACAGATTTCTTTACAATTTAAAATGGCGTCTTTGGATATCTTTTCTGCTGGAGATACTGTTGTCTTAAAAAAACAACAACAACAACAACAAGAAACGTAAATAATAATCTCACACATACCCTAGGAACGGTATTATAGAAAATGTTGGCGGTTTTAAAACATTGACTTTTCCAAACCTTGAAAACGGCTATCGTCCCATGCCTACTTGAGGGGGTGTAAATGCTCATTTTCTTATTTGAATGAACTATCCCTTTAAGAATTCCAAACATTCCAAACACGATCTTTATAATGTTATGTTTAAATATGCAAATGAGGAATTATTATTATTAATATGGGGTCATTTTCATTTTTGGGTGAACTTTAATGTCATCAATCATGGTGATAACTATTATTTATTCATTCATTTTCCTATGGCATAGTCTCTTATTTATCAGGGGTTGCCACCGCAGAATGAACCACCAACTATTCCACTATTTCTGAATGACTATGTGACACTGAAATGACGAAATGCCATTCTATTTCGGAATAAGCCTATTTTGGATCATTTTATATTTATTAAAATAGAATAAATAAGTTTTACGCAGAGGATGCCCTTCCAGCTGCAACCCAGAACTGAGAAACACCCATACATACTCATTTACACACACACTTATACACTATGGCCAATTTAGTTAATTCAATTCACCTATAGTGCATGTGTTTGGCCTGTGGGGGAAACCAGAGCACCCGGAGGAAACCTACGTCAACACGGGGAGAACATGCAAACTCCACACAGAACTGACCAGCCGGGATTCAAACCAGCAACATTTTGCTGTGAGCAAGACTCTTCACTTTATTCATTGACATTGAATACACAGTAAAATTGTACAGTAACAAAATAATCACATCTACCACATGTACCTGTCTGTCATTTGCAGGCATGTCTGGACCCATTTTAAGGCTTTGTTTGATGACCTGGGGGTCCAAATTGAGCTTGGCAAGTCTGTTCTGATACACTCTCAACAAATCCATTGCACTGCTGTCTTTTGTCGTAATACCTGACAGAAAGCAGCAGTGATTAGAAATATACATGTGGTATGATGAAATGCACTGAGTGTTTTAGCTGCTCATACCCTTGGTGTTTTTATGAGTGTCGAGGAGTTGAAGCAGATCTGTGGACTTTTCCTTCACCTCATTCAGCAGAATCAGAAATGTTTCTTCACTTATGGATGCCTCTCTGAGTTTGCTTAACAAGTTTTTCAGCACCTCTGCAGATGACGGAGCAGAACAGCACTGCAGAAGCACCTAAAGAAAAAAACAAACACACTCAAAACCATTCGTTACGCTTCTCTTTACTAGAAATAAGTCTCAGAAGTACACAGGAGAACTGAGGCCAAGTGTGCACCAGCTGTACTCATTTATAGCTTATCCTAGTTGTGGTTTAAGTGTGTACAAGGTTTAAACTTGCGTACTAGTTAATATTTATTTAGCTGCACTATTAAGCTTACAAGAAATGTAACCACATGTATAAACTAGATATTTATAGAAGCCTTCAGTTCAATGGAATATATCAGTGAGGTCTTGCTTTGTGTGAATTTACATTACAAAACGACTACATTTATGCATCTAATATAACTTATATACATATTTATATATTAAATCTATCCTGAAATGAACTATTTAAATTGTGTCCTTCATCTTTTTAAATATATTTTTAATATATATTTTGTCATCTGTTACATTACACAGCAAGATGAAATAAAGAATAATGCAAAAACAAATCAAGCAAGACAACTATAATAATAATAATAATAATAATAATAATAATAATAATAATAATTCATTCATTCATTCATCGTCCTTCGGCTTAGTCCCTTATTTATCAGAAGTCACCACAGCAGAGTGAACCGTAAGCTATTCCAGTATTTTTTACGCAGCAGATGCCCTTCCAGCCGCAACCCAGGACTGGGAAACACCCATACACTCTCACATTCACACACACACACTCATACACTATGGCCAATTTAGTTCATCCAATTCATCTGCTATAGCACATGTCGTTGAACTGTGGGGGAAACTGGAGCACCCAGAGGAAACCCATGCCAACATCGGGATAACATCCAAACTCCACACAGAAATGCCAACTGGCCCAACCAGGACTCAAACCAGAGACCTTCTTGCTGTGAGGCGACAGTGCAACTGTGCCACCCTAATAATAATAATAATAATAATAATAATAATAATAATAATAATAATAATAATAATAATAATAATAATAATAATAATAAATAAATAAATAAATAAATAAATAAATAAATAAATAAATAAAAATAATAATAATAATATTAAACGTGCATGTCTGATGTTTGTTGATCAACAAATCAGCATATTAGAATGATTTCTGAATGATTATGTGACACTAAAATAATGAAATGCTATTCTATTTTGGAAAAAGTCTATTTTGGATCATTTTATATTTATTAAAATAGAATAAATTAATTAATAAACTAATTTTAATGTGTGTGTTTATTGCCTGTAAAACAGAAAGTGTTCAGAAAAGTGCTATGTAATTAAAAATGATAGACTAAATTTATTTATTAAAACATTTTATTTTATTTTTTAAATAAATTAATAAGCTACACGAATGTACTCCCTGTGTTCACGTGGGTTTCCTCTGGGTGAAAGTTTCCACAGTCCAAAGTTATGCGCTTTAAGTGAAAAGTGTGGGGTTGCAGCTGGAAGGGCATCCACTACATAAAATATATGCTGGAATAGTTGGCGGTTCATTCCGCTGGGGCGACCCCTGATAAATAAAGGACTAAGCCGAAGGAAATAAATGAATGAATGAATGACTGACTGAATGCATAACTACATATAGACACACATTAAACAGAAAACCTTAATTTTACACAGTAATATCACCAAATTAATATTAAAGCAAACACTGATAAAAATAATTCTAGTGTAATCTATAAATACAGCTGTTTTGTTTTATATATCAAACTCCTATAAACAAATCTACCTCTTTCTCCGCTTGATTTGTGCAGTTGTTCACCGCACTGGTCAATATTTCTGAGAGGTTGCTGACACTGGAGAGATGAGGAGTTATTTCAGATAAACGATCCAAAATCCCACTGGACTGCCGAACAGTTTCTGCGGATCAACACACATCAGAGGAAATACATCACAGGAAAAGCTTGAGTACAATCACATAGAATCTGCCTCAAACTGTCATCTTAATAAACACTTCCCACTTTGACTGAACCCATGTCAGTACCTTTTGGTTGAGGGCAGCTCTGATCTCCCTGCTCCTCCAGATCTGAATGTTTTAGCTGCTCAAGCAAAGTAAGGACTGTCTTCGCTGACAGAAGTCTCTCAACTTTCAGCAGATTCAGTAACCGCTGGTAAAGCTCATCTGCTGATGGATCTCCTCTGAACATCTCCAGAATGACCTGCAGAAGATCACGGTCAGGTCTGAAATCAGGGTTACAGTCAAATTGTGAAACAAAGTGCTAATTGCTTCTAAAATTAAGCCGCAAATAAACTTGTGAAAAGTTTATAATTGATTGAGGAAGAAATTTTTCACAGTATTTCCTATAATATTTTTTTTTATTCTGGACAAAGTCTTATTTGTTTTATTTCGGCTAGAATAAAAGCAGTTTTGATTTTTTAAAAACCATTTTAAAGTCAATATTATTAGCCCCCTTAAGCAATTTTTTGATTGTCTACAGAACAAATTAACACTATACAATGACTTAATTACCATAACCTGCCTACCTAGTTAAGCCAAACTTCACTTTAAGTTGAATACTAGTATCTTGAAAAATATCTAGTAATATTATGTACTGTCATCATGGCAAAGATAAAAGAAATCAGTTATTAGAAATGAGTTAACTATTCTGCTATAATGCTAATAATAAGCCTTATATGCTCATCAAGACTGATGCTGTATACCCTCATTCACTATTCCCTACATTAGTCCACTAGTATAGTCCACTTGAAACACTGAATGAAACGAGTGAGTGATTGAAGCACTCAGTACAACGGAAAGAATGCCATTTGTTTGAGTTTTGCTGTTTAATAAGATCCTCATAGGATTGGATTTTACTTCTTGGTCAAGTTTTGTGATAGTTATTTAACACTTTAACGCTAAATTGTCCGTAGTGTATGAGTGTGAATGAGTGTGTATGGATGTTTCCCAGTGATGGGTTGCAGCTGGAAGGGCATCCGCTGCGTAAAACATATGCTGGATAAGTTGGCGGTTCATTCCGCTGTGGCAACCCCAGATTGATAAAAAGACTAAGCCGAAAAGAAAATGAATGAATGAATAATATAATATAATATAATTGAAAAGATAGCTTTCTAATATAAATGTCTATGCTGAGTGTACATTGGTTGTTGACTCATTATTGGAGTGCATTGTGGGATTGATTGAACGCACTTCATAACATTTTTCAAAAATCTAAAATCATTACAATATTAAGTAAAGATCATGTATGAAGATATTTGTAAAAGCAACTAATTTTTGATTAGAATTGCTGAGCACTTTATTTAGACAGCTGCGAAGGAGATTTCTTTAAATGTTTAGATTTCTTTGGACACTCAGATTGATGATTTTCAAATGGTTGAAAAAAAATATTAGCCAAATATTATCCAATTCAAAAGAATTACTTATACAGCTTACACATGATGTGACAAAATAGCAAAACATTGACAATTATGACTTTTTTGTGGTCCAAAGTCACATACAGTTAAAGTAAGAATTATTAGCCCTCTTTTGATTTTTTTTCTTTCTTAAATATTTCCCAAATGATGTTTAACAGATCAAGGAAAATTTCACAGTATGTCTGAAAATATTTTTTCTTCTGGAGAAAGTCTTATTTATTTTATTTTGGCTAGAATAAAAGCAGTTTTTAATTTTTAGCAACCATTTTAAGGTCAAAATTATTAGCCCCTTTAAGCTATATTTTTTCAATAGTCTACAGAACAAACCATCGCTATATAATAACTTGCCTAATTACCCTAACCTGCCTAGTTAACCTAATTAACTCAGTTAAGCCTTTTAATGTCACTTTAAGCTGTATAAAAGTGTCTTGAAAAATATCTAGTAAAATATTATTTACTGTCATCATGGCAAAGATAAAATAAATCAGTTGTTAGAGACGAGTTATTAAAACTATTATGTTTAGAAATGTGTTGAAAAAGTCTTCTCTCCGTTAAACAGAAAAAAATAAACAGTGTGCTAGTAATTCAGGGGTGGGCTAATAATTCAGACTTCAACTGTATATTAAAACAATAAAAATGGAGATAATGTGTAGTATTTTGATCAAATAGATGCAATTCGTTGTTGGTTTCATTCATGAAGTCTTAATTATTCTTTACTAAGTATCTCTTCTAGCTAATATTTTACCTGGCGCTCTTCTGTGGAAACTGCATCCCAGGCCTCAAGAAACTGAACATGAGACCTTCCTGTCTGTAGGATCTTCATGATACCATCTTGATCATGCGAAATCAACTCCACCGCATTGTCCTCTAAACACAGACATCAACACAATTCCTTCAAAACACCTCAAACAAAGTGACCTCACACTCAAAATCTCATTCTTTTACCTTGCAAGTTCCTCTCTTGTCGTTTAACCTGCTCCACAACACAGTCAGGCTTTATAACCTGCGTGTCCATGGGCTCAGTCTGCTTCATGAGGTCAGTGAGGATGTTTTTACAGCCGACGGCCACATCAAACATCTGCAGACTGTCTGCGGCGGCTATGAGGCGGGTCAAGTTGTGTTTTCCGGGCGGCAGTTTCCCAGTGTACACCAGATCCAGAAGAGAAGAAAACTCCTGAGAGGACAGCAGGTCCGTGTCGATGGAGATGCTGTCAGAACTCTCCAGAACAGACTTAAATAAGAGACTGGAGGCTGCCAGCACCAGTTTGTGGGCAGGGTGAGGGGTTTCGCCCACCAGGATGGAGCAGTCGCAGAATTTTTTCTCTTTTCGTAAAGCGTGAAGCTGCTGCATGAGCTGTCGGCTGTAGTTTGGCAGCTCCATCTTTGACCTGTTTACAGATGGATAAGTGGAAAATATGTTTAGAAGTGAGATAGTGGTTTTACATTTAGTCATTTAGCAGACGCTTTTGAGTTGGAGGCATTCAGCGATTCAACAAGAAGAGGCAATACACACAAGAAGTGCTAATTATTATACTAAGTAACTAGTGATCAGAGAATATAATGCTAGAGTAAGAAGGGGGAAGTGTTTTATTTAATGGCAGTGGGTAAGACAAATAATAAAGTGCATTCCTCCAATAGTATCTGGATTAGACTTTAGCCGCCTTTCCATTGCATACGACAAACGACAAGCGACAGACCGGAAGTCATTTATTTCCAATGGAGAGTGGTCCGGGAGCTGCGTGGAGTTCCGATCATCTCTGTATGCGGAAAATTCGGATCCGATTTGAGCTGCGGATCGGTTAAAATATTTGAACTCCTGTGACTAGACCGTATGCGACCGGCCGACCGGATGTGATGTATTCCAGTGTTGTCCGAGCAGGTCCATGCACGCGAGATGAGAAATAGGAGTTTTTCGTTCTTTTTTGAATCAGAAAAAAGTCTATATTAAAAAAAAACATTTATATTCATAAATGAGGAATACTAAATCTAATTTTTAATGCTGTCTCCACATTCCCTCCAAAAGTTTTTGAGGTCTATGAGCTTCTAGCATTCATTCAACCATGGTGAACGAAAGGCTCTTTTTGCACTTTATTTCGGACACCACGTGAATCATCTTCTCTCCCATGGTGCATGACAACACTGAAAATTCTGTGCGACTGCCACAGGAGGACGTATTCCGACAGTCGTGTCCAAATGTCGTGTGCAATAAGGCGGCTTTTGATTTGAAGCTGAGACTGCAAATCTCAGAGATATAACAAACATTTTTAAACGCACTCCCCCTTTTAATCCTCTCTTTAGATTAGGAATTTACAGCTGATAATAACTGAAGTTGAGTAAATGGGGGAACGCGGGCAGGGGCGCCGCTAGCAATTTTGGGCCCCATGAAAAAATATGAGGATGGGCCCCTTATTACCAAGCTAGCTATCTAAACTCTTTGTCTGCATTGTAGTTATACTGACCGATGGATTTTATTATTGATTTTGTCCACTACTTATCAGTATTTAGTAAGAGAACAGCCATGACTGTAGCTAGCAGATGAATTATTGTTCAAATGTAAATGTAGTACAAAAAGAGAAACAGTAATCAAATATTCACTGAAAATTTTACATTTCTAAACACACAGAAACACCAGTGTGTAACTATTTAAATAACTGTACTGCAATAGTGTCGAATAGTGCGTAAGAATGGCATAGAATAGTGCTTAAGTATGTGATTGAGCTGATGTTAACCTCAAGGACATCGCTGCTTTGACAATTTACCTGACGATCACACTCAACAAATCATCAACTCTCTTCCCGCTACTGACGGACTGAACTTGTTTTACTTGTAATTTAGAGATACATTCATAATTTATATTACATTATTGTACTGTTATTAATTATAAAGCAGATCTCTGTGGGCCCCAAGAGTGCATGGGCCCTTAAAACCACTTTTTGGTTTTGGGCAAATAATGAACAAAGTAATGGGGTTAGACATATTTTTTCACCAGCAACACACAAGCCTCTCCTACAAATGAGCACTGGTTGTATGATAGCCGGACATATGGTTTCTATGCAGTATTGCCAAAAGTGCCAGGAGCAAAAATGTTACTATTTACCCCTCCTGTGAGGCAAGTTGTAACAGTAAGAGGGTTAGTTGTAACACATGCTTAAAAATGCAGATTTTACACAATTAATTTAAATCAGGATCCCCATCAGCCACTACCATTGTAGTGGCTATTCTTCCTGCGGTCCATTGAACACAAAACAACATTACATTAATACATAATAACAAGACCAATAAAAAACATTAAAATACAAAATTCATACATAACATCCAGATAGACAATCCACTTAATATTGTGCCATTAAATATTTCTTGCACCATTTTTTAAACCTCATTTTACTTGTTACAAAGCATGTAATGCCTAATGGCAATTCATTCCACATTTTCATTCCTCTATATTACTGTCCGTTGCTTTGCTTTAGTTTTTAAAACAGGAAGCAAAAAATTTCCTTTTGATGCATGCCTGGTGTTAAAACAATGACTAGCATTACTATACAAAAGTTGACAATACAATACACTTGGAACTCTTGACACAGAAATAAGTTTATGACATTTAAATTTTTCAAGCAATAATTTATGATCCAGTACAGCTAAAATCCAACAATACTGTTCCTACTAAATTACTATTATCAATCTGTACTAAACAATCATCAATTATCTGTGTTAATGCTGTTCCTGTTGAATGTCCTACTCTATATGCATGCTGAAAGTCAGAGGATAAATTGTTTTCTTTAAAAAATAACTGAATTTGTTCACACACTATCGTTTCAAACACTTTACTAAGAACAGGCAATAAACTTGGCAAAGTACTTGGCTCAATTTATTTTTTATTCTACATAGCACAGTATGTTTATTTATTTATTTATTTATATTGGATAAACATATTTGGATGTATTTGCATTGCTATACATTATTATACAATGCTTTTATTTCTATTAAAAATACTTTCTATTAAAAACATTTTATATAAAAAATTTCTCTGTTACACTCAAAATTCAACAAATATTTTGTTAGTTCAATTGGTGTTCAACAGTGTGGCTTAATTGTAACACAACTAACCCCGCGGTGTCATGTTTTCCTCAAAACTGGCTTTCAGTCACTGTGTGTGTTTTTTACTTTCAAAACGGTTTCATCTTTCAGCCTAGAAGACGGTCATCACAACAATATACGATTTTACGTTCATACTTTCATAGACTTGTTTAAAATAAAAAAAATCGACTATATTATAACAATATTTTTATGCTGCAAAAATGGTTTCTCCTGTGTTTCTCATCCAAATTTCGCTGAACTTTTCCCAATAATTGGCAGGAAGACATCTATCGACATTGTGGTGAAAATCTTGGAAGCATGCCATGTTTAACCCTGAGTAAATACCTTAAAACTCTGTGTTACAATTCACCCCGCATTACTTTGTGCCCCAAGCTCCTCTAAATCAAGATTCGACCCTCTCTGACCTATCTATATTTAGTTATTGATATTGAGTTATCATTTTATTGTTAGTTATTTTCATATAATTTATTTTATAAAACGTTTTGTTTTGTGTTGTGTTCTGTGACTTGTAGAAAAGAAAAATGTTTAGCAATGGGAAATGTACACTCTCTTCAGTGAAATCATTGTACTGTACATATTGCAACTGTAAATAATAATAAAAAAAATAATAAAGAAGCAAAAATACTAAGAAAATAATCATAATAATGTCAAATTACAGTGCTATAGTACAGTAACTGCTTCATAACACATCTGGTCTTCTAGTCATAACTGATCTAATAGTTTATAATATTTAGACAAAAAAGAGAGAAAACAAACAGTACTATATGAGATGAACCATTATTTGTGGGTAGATATTTCAGTCTGTATATTCCAAATACAATTTAAAGGAAGGCAATATACACATTATTTAACAAAATAAGTATAAAAAGACGATTATAGGACTTTATCTTCACCACAATACTTAATATTTGGCTACACAGGCTGAGCTAAATGTGATATAAGCACATGTAACGAGGGATATTTCGGTGCTCGGCTAACATGTGATGCTAACGTTACCTAATGCTAACAATAAAAGTGCTTTTAAAAAGAGCTTCATAAACACAAATGGCTCGATTTCGGAGCCAAATACTGTGACTGGCTGAAGACTACAGCTAGACACTTCTACGCCTTTACCTTTAAATTCAAATGATCCGGCTCTTTATTTAAACTCCTTCGAAGGACAACATTCCGCCGCAAAATAAAGATTGGGGAACAAACGTTTTGGTAATGCGCATGCGCGTGAATGTCTGCGCATGCGGGATGTGGGTAAAGTCTAGATGGGATACAGCTGCGGATACGCACGGTTTTTGTTACATCGTATAACAATAATTAACATTTTTACAGTACTGTGGCGGTTGGGTTTAGGGTTGGGGTGGGGGTAGGCGTTAATAGAATGCAATTTATTGGGTAATTCAATAAATAACAAATAATACTCGGTATAACTACTGTTTTTTCATTACTGTGACAGTTTGGTTTAGGTTGGGGTAGACGATAATATAATACAATAAACGGGAAATTTAATGAATAACATAAATAAATCTCGTTAACTTACGGCCGACACCGTAACTGATTTAGCGCGTGTGCGTCAGTATTTGTGGCGCCTTTGCACGCATGCGTATAACGAACAGCTGGTTTTCGGGAAAGGTTTGAAAGGGTCATTAGAAAGACACAAACACTCCATAGTCGTCAGTCATCGTGTCACGTCCCTGAACCCTGAAACAAATAAAAACAAACATTAGCCACAGAATAACATATAACTTGTGAAAATACATGGACGTTTAGTGAAACTAATAATTTGGGATTTTTCATAACAGGTAACGTATTTTATGTAAAATGTTGTATTTGGGAGTTCTGCAAAATAGCATCTTGGTCATATCCATCCAAATTTAAGACAAAATTATTTACATACAGACCTCTAGCCAGTCTGGTGAAAGGGCTGGTTCTTTTTTTTCTCAAACGTGGACCTTTTAGCAGGTATTCACCTCATTTTCTTTTCATTTGAGGTTCAAATACTGGATTTTTGTGAGATTTTAAGCACTATTTTTTTCTAGCTGTACGAGTGGTCATCATAACCACAATTTTTAACATACCAAAAACATTTACTAAAAATTTAGAATAAAGAAATAGATATTAAAAAAAAACGTATTTATACTATTAAATAATTATAATAGTATAAATATATTATATATTCATTCAGTTTCCTTTGGCTTAGTTCCTTTATTCATTAGGTGTTACCCACAGCGGAATGAATCGCCAACATCTCATCTCATTTTCATTTGCTTATCCGGGGCCGGGTCACGGGGGCAGCAGTCTTAGGAGAGATCCCCAGACCTCCCTATCCCCAGACACTTTCTCTGCGAAGGAAACTCATTTCGGCCAATTGTATACGAGATCTTGTCCTTTTAGTCATCATGACACAAAGCTCATGACCATAGGTGAGAGTAGAAACGTAGATTGACTGGTAAATCGAGAGCTTTGTCTTTCGGCTCAGCTCCTTCTTTACCACAAAGGACTGGTACATCGACCGCATTACTGCTGAACCAATCCGCCTGTCAATCTCACGTTCCATCCTTCCTTCACTCGTGAACAAAACCCCAAGATACTTGAACTCCTCCACCTGGAGTAAGGACTTTCCTCCAACCTGGAGATGGCAAACCACCTTTTTCTGGTGGAGCACCATGGCATCAGATTTGGAGGTGCTGATTCTCATCCTAGCCGTGTCACACTCGGCAGCAAACCGCCCCAGTGCATGCTGAAGGTTTATGTTTGATGAAGCCAACAGAACAACAGCGTCTGTGAATAACAGGGATGAAATCCTGTGGTCCCCAAACCGGACCCCCTCCAGCCCAAGGCTGCACTTTGAAATTCTTTCTATAAAAATTATGAACAGATATGGTGACAAAGGGCAGCTCTGCCAGATTCCAACATGCACTGGAAACAAGTCTAACTTATTGCCGGCAACGCGAACCAAACACCTACTCTGTTCATACAGGGATGAGACAGTCTTAACAGAACACCTCTGACCCCATACTACCAGAGCACCCTTCACAGAATGCCACGAGGGAACAGCAAGTACGTTCAATGCTAAAAACAAATTCATAAGCAACGTAGCTAATCATTCCTACAAGACGATACAACTAATATACTCATATAAAACAAATGTACGTAGATGTAAAAAGAATATTTATTGCCCATATGAAAGAACATACAGAAAAGTTCACACAAATGCCTGCTTAATATTTCAAGTAGCAGAACACGTCTAAACTATTTAGCAATGCTGAGACATCTCACGCTTCCGGAAACGTCTCCTAGTTATCCTCATCTTTCTAGACGTCTCTTCACTGCAGTATTTTCGATGAGGTTATTTACATTAATGAAACAAAGACTAAATTTTTATTGTATTATTATTTTTTTAATATTCAAGTTGCTCATGCACTCTTAAATATGTACGAGCTCTATTGCAGTGCCATCACAAGCTTCTTCTCAACAAAGGATTTACAGAGACGTACTGTTTCACACACAAAATATGATCATAATCTCTGAACACGACATTGCGACAAACTAGGAGGAATTCAGATTTTCCTTGAAACGGAACATCCTTTGAGGAAATGTCGACCCGTATTTTTCACAGTCATGGTTAAGCACGACCACAAAACCTTGCAGAATGCATCAACACCTTTCAATATTAAAAGCCAGCACGATGTTTCTTAAAGCAAAACAACATTTTTGAAGTTGTCGCAACTTTCAAAAACAAATAAAACGACCGAACAAAAGGAGACTTCATCCCATGAATGAACATCTATGTTTAATTCAAGCTTTATCCTTGCTCAGACGCCGTCAGCATTGTTGCTCAGTGTCCTAGAAGCCCAGTGCCTGGCAAAAGAAAAACAAATATGGCAGAGTGTGAATACTGCTTCATGATCTCGTATTCCTGATACTTTCATAAAGACTTTAAAGGTGCAGTGTGTAAGTTTTTGACTCTTCTAAAGCATAAAAAACCCATAATATGTTTGCAGATGACACGGTGGTGCAGTAGGTAGCGCTGTCGTCTCACAGCAAGAAGGTTGCTGGTTCGAGCCTCGGCTGGGTCAGTTGGCATTTCTGTGTGGAGTTTGCATGTTCTCCTTGTGTTCGCGTGGGTTTCCTCCGGGTGCTCCGGTTTCCCCCACAAGTCCAAACACATGCGCTATAGGTTAATTGGGTAAGCTAAATTGTCTGTAGTGTATGTGTGTGAATGAAAATGTATGGATGTTTCCCAGAGATGGGTTGCGGCTGGAAGGGCATCCGCTGCGTAAAACAAAATGCTGGATAAGTTGGCAGTTCATTCCGCTGTGGCGACCCCAGATTAATAAAGGGACTAAGCCGAAAAGAAAATGAATGAATGAATGTTTGCAGATGTTTAAGAAACATGCGAACATTCTTGTTTATCTGAAAAACAATGCTAAAAGAGGGTCCATATTCTGCTTTGAAAATGTGTTTTCCGTGCTGGAATGCTGTCAATGTTTTGGTTCTTTTAACCCGCCCAATGCCACTTTAGCCAATTATATTTCAGCACACTGGGTTGATTTCACAGAAAACAGTGCATTACATTCAGGATGCTTTCACACTAGTACATCGATTATTTTGTTCCGAAACGGGTTAACATTGTTACATTGTTTATTTTTGTTCTTGGTGCGGTCAAGAAATTATTAAAACAATAGGCCTAATACAAAATATTATAAGATTAAAATATGGAAAAATTATCAGATGGTAATTAATGTAAATTTTACATATGGATTAACAGCACTCTCAGCATGCTTTCACTTTCGTATTGAACATGAAACGCACATTTACTGGTTTGAATGACATCCCGCCCTACTCTTAATACTCTCTTTGTATAGCTGTATATATGGCTATTACACAACCATAATATGTTGTGATAAAGCCTGGTTTGTTAGTTTGTTGGATCGTTTTGCTTTCTCTCTACAATCGATCCGGTCCAGAGTTCGTTTGAATCAAGCCGAGAAAACCTCATTTAGGCGATCTCGGACTGATTGTTTTGACATGGATCCGAGTGAGGTTGCTGGATTCACATATGCCAAATGAACCTCGCTAACTGGGCAAACGAGACAGGTTCCGAAACAAATGTCTAGGTGTAATAGCACCCTCATTGAGTCAGAAAGACTCTCAAAGTATGCGCCCATGACCGAAATTTTGAGACTTCGAAATGAGACGTAGATTCAGAGTTCCACTTGAGGTTATTAATAGGCAAATTATATAAATGTAATGAACGTAAACATTAGGTGAGCAGGTTACATTATAACCGCTTGTCCTAACAACACGCTATGCTAACCCTAACCCTCTTTACATTATAAAATATATGCTGAATCATTGATATGTGTTGGTTTTGAGTCAGTTCTAAAGTTCAATTTCAAACGGTTTATTTTATTTTCATGATCTGAGGTGAACTGCTGCTTTCAGTATATGGCAATAAATGTCATGTAAAATGGGATTCAAACTTATATTGTTAGCATTTAACACTGTATAAAGCACGCTGGGTGTACCTGAGGTGATCATTGTCAGTTTTCTGTTGTTCAGCTGCTATAGAAGCTGTTCATGGAAATATTCCTTCTATCGCATGATGTTGTTTTTATATAGAACACAACTTAAATCAGCCTTTAGTCTCGATCGTCAGACTCGCTTAGGTTGGTCCTCAATCTGCCAACCTGCGCTTGCTTTTGTTTTGATCCAGGAATGCAATACCTAGTTTAACCACTGGGCGTCAAACTTACATACTGCACCTTTAAAGATTAGACTGTATTTAAGAAATCATTTAAGCTTCTACATACCTTTAAATCCTTCTTCAGGCATACAGACTGAAGAAAAAAAACAATAGGGTCAAACTTGTTCAGAAATAAAATGTAGTAATAAGAAATTAAGCTAATGTTAACAGCACTCACCTTGATAAACATCATCCATCGCAGCATAATCAGCAATGGGTTCATCAGCCTGTAAAACACTTTTAGAAATAAATAAATGCTGTTCTCTGAAGTTTTTATTTATTAAAATCAAGTCATTTTTAAAAAAATGTTGGAAACCTGTAACCATTAACATCCATAGTATTTGTTTTTCCTGCCATGCAAGACAATGAGTCTAACATTTTTCAAACACCTTCTTTTGTGTTTAACAGAAAAGAGAAACTCATAACGGTTTGTGACAAGTGGAGGATCAGTAAATGATTTTCAAGTTTGGGTGAACTGTCTCTTTAAACTGTCTGGCAAAACTTTAAATGGTTTCTGAGCATCTAATGAAAGCATCTTAAAGGGAAAGTTCACTAAAAATTAACAATTAATTATTCACACTCATGTCATTCCAAACCCATAAGATATTATTTTAGGAAATCTGAGAACTTTCCATAGACAACAAGGGTCATGAAATATTCAAAGTCCAGAAAAGTATCAAGAATATCATCAAAACAGTATTATCAGTGGTACAACTATAAACTAAGTGAAGTTTACAGAACTAATTTCGAGAGGAGCACGTGATATGATTGACCTCAGCAGGTCTCTCATACAATTATTAGTCAGACAATCAGATTAATTCAATCCCACTATAAGTAACCCAGCAAATAACACTCCCTTTTCTCCGTTTTCCGAAGTAACCCCCCCATCCACCCCCTCTCCCCCTTCTATCTTTAACACGGGGAGCCCTCGAGAACTACCTGATCCCGTACTCCCCTTTACATGCTTATTCTACCAGGCGGGAGCCCTGGGCTCAACTATCTCCGAGCTCAGGGTTCCCTCACGAGACTGCATGCCAAACCTGCTAACATTTGTCAAACAGTATCTAAGTGTGAACTCTTGAATGAAGCTACGACAATACTTTTGAGTATTAAAGAAAACAACAAAAAAAGTCTAATTAACAGAATAATAAATAATTTAAAAAATTCTCAACATTAGTTGAGGACGTGTTTCCTGATTTAACCAAATATATATTTGTGCCCCCAAGATGAATAAGGCTCTCAGGGGATTGTAACGACATGGGGGTGTGTAAATATGACCTGCTTCTACTGAGCAGTATGGTTTGGTACAGGGTGGTACTCATTTATTTGTATTACCACTGTCAAAAATTTCAAAATAGTGAACCGTACCACTTTTTTTTGTTATGGTAGCTAATACAACAGAATGTTTCCAAGAGGGAGAAGCTAGACTTGTTGCTAAATGCTTCTGACTTACAGAGAATCATCACCAACGTGTACAACAAGACCAGAATGACACAGGAAGTGGCATTTTTAAATACACTGCTGAAACACAACACAGCAATAATACCATGACTGCGCACAGCAATGAACCATGGTTAAACAAAGAAAGAACAGTATCTGCTGTTGTTGTTTACAGAACCGTTCCCATTTGTCTAAATATGGGATAAACGGCCAGACTGCAACTCTGCACAAAAGGTTTGGCCAGAGGAGAGCTGGTCATGCCCAACTGAGCATGTTTTTTCTCGACATTTGTTTTCCTTTCACCTTCGTCAAATGGTGAAGTTTGTTCCTCACCACTGGCTTTGGGACTACGAGCTACGGACTTTTGGGACAACAAGCAGCACATCGTTGGGTTTGTCCTTTAGTGATTGGGCTTTCAGCAGTGACAATTAAAGTATATCACACTGAATAAATCTGAACCTAAACTCTGAAAACTGGACTGGCACAGTTTCTATTTACTAGAACTTCAATGTTAAGCTGTTTTGACACAATCTACACTGTAAAAGTGCTGTAAATATACATGAATTGAACTGAATAAAGAAATTAAGCTTGAAAAATACATATTTGAATGATCTGAATGCTTTCTTCTAGCTTTTTTGCATGATAATGACATCAATCGCAAATTTCTGGCATGTGCCACACCTCCCAAGTAAGGGTACTGTTGGCAGTGGACACATATCGTACCATATTGACCTGTACAGTACTGTACCGTTCAGGAGAAATGAGGCATTAATGATAGAATTTACATTTTTTGTGTGAACTATTCCTTTAAAATGGTTTCTAAAAAATCATGTCTTAGCAGACAGCTAAAAAGCCAATGTATCTGTTGTCCAAATATCGAGTTGTACCTTAAGGCAAATGATGCTCTCAGGTATGACTCCGAGACTTCCCAATGTGGCAGAGTCGTCTTTTAAACAGCGTCCGTCTATGGAAAGGTTTTGATCGAATGGAGCCACTGAGAACGCGTGCATGATCTGAGGAAGTAATCATTTGAAATATGATACCATATTGCAACACACACACATAAAAAAAGAAACATTTCATTGTGGTCTGACCTGGATCTTGAGATCTTTGAGCGTCTGATTGGCAGAGACGATGAGGGCTTTTTCACCGCGCAGTTTTCGGTGCCTTGTGCTCCTCCTGATGCCTGACTTGGATGTAGTGGTTACGACAGCCGTAGGAAGAGAGACCGTATCGTTCAGCTTCTGCCTCTTGGCTCCACCCTCAGTCTGATGGATTAGGAGCATTAGACATACAGATGGATAGGTGAACAGACAGATAGTTAAGATCAGTCAGATAGATTCAGTTGGACAGACAGTTGAAATGAAAGAATATACAGATGTACATTTTGATAAATAGTTAACAGTTGGATAGAACGTAAAAATGATAGAGTTGAATAGTTAAAGAGTTGTACAGAAAGATAAAATAGACAAACAGAATGACAAAATAATGGCCAGAGAGTTGGGTAAACAGATGTAAAGTCAGTTTAATGGATGGATGGATGGATGATAAACAGTCAGGTGGACAGACAGTCTGACACAACTGAATAATCAGTCAGACTGATGATTAGACATTTAGATAATTGGAACAACATATAGATAATAAAGCAGTTGGAATAGTTGGATGATAGATAGAACAATAGATAGATAGATAGATAGATAGATAGATAGATAGATAGATAGATA
>CAIGQQ010020524.1:0-12816 GCA_903798035.1 Danio albolineatus
ATATAATATATATATATATATATATATATATATATATGTATATATATTCAGATTTATCAAATTTAAACATACTTTAACTGCTCAGCTTTAGCAGCTTTAGCTGCTCATTCTAAGAGCGCAATATAATGAACTATCTGCAGCAAAAGCTAAAGCCAGTTAAATCCATCTCGAACAAATATTTTATGAGTATGGAGAGAAGGCAAGCAGACTTTCTTTTTGACAGATAAAACAATTACAATCAAGTAAAGCAATACATAATATTTATACAACAACTGGTAATCTGACTTCAGACCCAGTGGAGATTAATTAAGTTTTTTCCAAGTTCTTCCAAATGTTATTTAAAACAGAATCATCAGAACGCAGTATGGACCAAACTTTATTTTTTGATAGTCTTTTGATCCCTTCTATAAGCATTGAAGCCAAAAAACAACTAGAGGAACTTCTAACTAGTAAAGGAATTTTGAATGCTATAGTGAATATAAAAAGTGGTTAAACAGCTGGACTAGACGGAATACCAATTGATATATATACAGCCTTTAAAGATAAATTAGCAGTTCCTTAGCAGTAAGAAATGTATAAAGAGTCGATGTTGGAGGGCTGTCTTCTTCTCTATGAGTTGCATTAATTACACTCATTCCCAAACCCCATAAACCCTTGGACAGATGTGAATCTTATAGGCCAATTTCGATAATGAATTCTGATGCCAAAATTATAGCCAAGATTTAAGCCTCTTGATTGGAAGCTCATCTACCTTCCCTAATAGGAATTGACCAAAATGGCTTTGTTCGAAACAGACAGGCCTTCCATAACGTCAGGCAAGTGTAAATATCGTTCATGAGATGGATGGCTCTAAAGATACATATGTTTTAACATTAGATGCAGAAAAGGCATTTGACAGAGTTGAAAGGTCCTATTTATTTGACATGCTCAGTCATTTTGGATGTGGACAAACTTTTGCCAGTGGGTAAAGACCTTATATTATAATCCAACTGCAGAAGTAATTACCAATAACTTTATCTCCATCCATTTAATCTATATCGTGGCACATGTTAAGGCTGTCCACTTTCTCCGTTATTATTTGGAATGACTCTGGAACTTATGGCAATAGCAATTAGAACTCACTCATCATTAAAGTGTATTGAAATTGCAGGTGTAGTGCATTGGATTTCACTATATGCAGACAATATTGTTTTATATTTAACAAAACCTAAAGATTCGATAAAGAATCTTAACAAATTGGTTAATAAATTTTGAATATTTTCAGGTTATAAAGTTAACTATTTAAAGTAATCTATCCTCTTTCTTAATGAACAGGAGAAACTGATGGAGATGGATTTAGGTATTTGGAAATCAAAGTTACTCTACAAGTAAAAAATCTTATGTCAGCAAATTATACTCCTCTGATAACTCAGATTTGCAGTTTTCAACATCAAAAAGATCAGACCCTTATAGTTCATGATGCACAACTTTTAGTCAAAGTTTTTGTCATTTCTAGGATGGACTACTGTTATGCTCTTTTGATTAGACTCCTGTCTTGCATTCTTAAACCTCTACAAATGATCCAGAAAGCTGCAGCTTATCTGGTCGTCAATGAGTCCACGAGAGCCCATGTCACTCCTCACTTTATCTCTTTGCGTTGGTTAGTGGTTCGATGCTTGTAGCAAGTTCAACTCATTGATGCTTTATTATAGAACTGACATTGCACCCTCTTACCTCCACTTGCTCCTGAAGGTCTCAATCCCCTCCAGGAGTGTCTGGTCGGCAAGTAAGCGCCACCTTGTGGTACCATCACAGAAAGGCTCCAAGTCTTCTCACACAGACCGCTGATTAACTGGCGTCGTTCAAATAACATCTAAAAAGCCATTTCTTCTGTGAACACTTGAGCACTTAGAAGCAGTTTTCTATTTTTTTTTTTTTTTTTTTTTTTTTCATTTTTGTTGCCTGTATGGTTGACCTTTTAGGTGAAGATGTAACAAGTACACAATAACAGTCTGTGTAAGTCAGTTGAACTTCACACTCACCTACACTCCTTCTTCATGTTCACCACAGCATGTGTGCTCACTGGCCCACATATACATCTGCTTCCGTCATTGCATCTGATGCAAAACATAACACAAATCAGTGGAAAAAGTCATATCAGTATACACTTCATCTTTATTCAGTTTAATTCATCTTTATTTCTACAGCACTTTTACAACGTAGATTGCGTCAAAGCAGCTTAACATGGAAGATTTTTGCAAATTGAAAATGTGTCAGTCCTGTTTTCAGAGTTTAAGTTTAGTTTAGTTCAGTTCAGTGTGGTTTATTTTTCACCGCTAAAAGTCCAAACACTGAAGAGCAAATTCATCGATGCACAGCTCCACAAGTCCCGAACCAAGCCAGCCGATGGCGACAGCGCCGAGGAAAAAACTTCACCAATTGATGAAAGTGAAGGAAAAAAGAAGAGAAACCAGGTTCAGATGGGCACGATCATTTCTCTTCTGGTCAAACTTCGTGTGCAGAGCTGCAGTCAAGGCACCACAGGCTGGAGAATGCTGGACGTCCATCATGCAGAAGCTCCAGGTGATAAGGTCAACAGCTGGTGAGATATGTACTTTTAAATATCTGATTAATAATGGCACCATCACCTGCTTTATTTCTATCCGATCTACAATTTTCATACAGTTTCATAAACACAAACCTCTCAAGACACTTGTGTTTGTGTTTGCCAACCATCAGATCAGCATCTCAATATAGAAAGATTATGTCATTGTAATGGATTAGAGAATGTCTAACCCATAAAACTTACCATCTTAGAGGGCTAGTGAGAATGATTTTTGCATTTGTGCCAAAAACACTGTACAACTTACATTTAATTTCAAAGGAATATGTGGTTTAAGCTATGCATCCTTAATCTTAATCTATTAGATTTGTTTTTCTTAACTCTGAGCCCGCTGCTTTGCACTTTTGGCATGTCATCATTATTTAACACACCTGATTGAGATCATACGTTTGTTAAAATGTGCAGAACAATGAGTCCTTAGAGCTGGTGTTTAAAAACACTGCATTTGATTATTTATTGTTATTAGATGTTTAAGATGTTGACAGATTAAAAGAATACTGAAATCTGATTCACATATGGTTTGTTGCAAAGTAATCAATAATAATTAACATAACATTTAATAATAAATTATATAAATAAATAAAAAACATATCAGTGTCGAACTCCAATCTCAGGAGGTATTCTAGGGATTAATTGATGGAGAGACACTTCTATACCATAGAGTACAGCTTCCTAACTCTGGAACACTACAGGTCTGTCCTCTCCAGCTGGTCCCTGGCTCAGTACCACACCAATCCCTCTGATGTGTCCACTTGTACAATGAAAGATCAGATGAAATGTGGATTTTCAGCACAGAATGTGCACAGAGCCTAGTAACAGAACAAGCCCACAAACCTCAGGAAGAAATGTCCATCCTTCTTTGTTCTGGATTTAGGACTTAAATTACCTCCACCTTGTCCACCTGAGGTCTGAGTTCATGATTCCTTTATTAGTTTCTCCTACTTGACCTACTTACACTTTGCAACATTCAAGGACAGGCCCAGCATTGAATCTTCTCCAGGTTCTGCCTTAGGTGCTGTAGATGTTCCACAAACTTGTCACTATGAATCTCAATGTTGTCTAGGTAAGCAGCTGGCTAAACTTCACAGTCCTGGAAAACTCTGTCCATCAGCTGTTAGAAGGTAGAAGGTGCCCTGTGTAAACCGAACTGTGAAATGGTAATACCCAAGTATTCTGAAGGTGGTCAGGGGTTTGGGTGCAGAATGGAAAGGTACATGCCAGTACCCCTTGGATAGTGATGAAGGGGACCTGTCCAATCCTCCCCAACTGGTTATCAATGTGGGGCACAGGGTAGGCGTCAATCCTTGAATGAGCATTAAGCTTATGGAAGTTGATACAGACACTCAAGGATCCATTAATCAGCTCTGTTCGGCTTGACCTATTCTGGAATGTAGATGTGTATGTATCAAGTATGTACAACTTTACGTGTGGCTTTTGTGTGGAGGGGTGAAGCTTCTGGATTTTGTGTGGTGTAGTCACAAATTACTAGTATGTAACGGTGTCCAGCACTGCTTTGCTCCAGAGGTCCCACAATGTCCATGATGGAAAGAGGTGGATATGACTGGAAGTGGGTTGAACAGGGTCTTGTCTGTCTGAGGTACAGAACTAGTTTTCTGACATCTAGTACATGTGCAGTGTGTCTAAATGTCAGTACACAGGGTAGACATGTAGAAACAAGAACTGATGTATGTGCATGTCTTTGAAAAAAGTGTTTTGCACATGCAATTGTGTGTGAAATATGTAACACAAGGGGATGAGAGGATAGGGGTACAACCATCCATAAAATATCACCAGCTTGCAGATGTGACACATCTTTCATCACATGTAAGACACTTTTCATCTTTCTAGTTAGTGTTTATTCAGTTTCTACAAACTGGTTTATGGATATCATTGTTTTTTCTGCAGTTCAGACATTCTGGAATCTACCGGTCTCTAGCCTAAATACCAAAAGGCAGCATTTGCCTTTTTTTTTTTCCCAGAGAACCCAAAATATCAAAACCCAGTCATCTCACAAACTGAAAGCTAAACTGGAACAGTATGTACTGGGTGTGTATTTTAATAATATATGGTAGATTTAAAAAATATATATTAAAATAAAAACTGTTATTCGCATTTTTCCTTGAACACTTCTTAGAGGCTAGAATACTTCTTAAAAGTAAGCACTTAACTGAAATGATCTAGTAAATGTTCTTGATTATGTTATAAATGTTTTTTACATCCTCAGTCGCTTTGAATAAATACTGTAATTATTATTTGAAGAATATTTTAGACAATTATTTTTATTATTAAGCAACTTTATAACCAGGCATTTGTGCAATGGTAACAATCTGTGGTCTCTGTGCAGGTTTGTGTATTATATAGATTTGTATTTTAAACTGCAACCACAACATTGAAGTGAGTTATCGCTGATGATGGGTGTGGCTGGGACCTGAAATCTCCTGGTAGTCAGTAAGTTGTGACTGGCCCTGGTCCAGCCCAATCGCCATGATCCTGAAACCTTATAGCACCCTGTGCTTCTGAAATGATTTAATTTGATGGATATCCCATCCACTGGATGGAGCTTCTCAATCTGCTTGGCAGGTCTCGTTTCATCTTTATGTTTGACCTCTCTAAAGGGTACTGGCAGAGAAAAGACCAGAGAGAAGATCGCTTGCACTCCAGAAGCTATTGGCAGTACTGGTTCTTTTCTTTTGGACTGCACAGGCTCCTTTTTTTGTTTGTTTTTTTAATTATTATTATTGTTTTCTACTTTTAATATAATTTCTAGAAAAAACTTGGCCTTGTTGTGGTTGCATGTTCACTTAGTTATCTTGCAGAATAAAATAATGGGGCTTGTGCACAACAAACATAAAGTACATATTCCTTAAACAGGATGCATTGCGTTTGATTTTTTGTATTCCTTTGTATATGCGTTGTTAATTATGGAGTTGTTTTACTGGTTGAAACTTCCAAAGATGAAGGGCATATGCTAAAATTTAAAGCATAATGAAGTAGAAAAGTCACCAGCAGAGGTCACTGATGCAATCAACAAATAGTAAACAATACATTTTTTTAAACTAACATTTAACTACAGCAACACGTAGATGCAGTGACACAGTGATGATGCAATAATGTCAGCGATTTAAGCAACAAGTTCAGCTTAACCAACCACAATCAGTAACCAAAAATTATGTAGATCAAAAGTTATACTTTTTATAATAATAGCTGTCAAACACATATGACTGCAGAGCTTCCATCACAGATTCTTTTTGTCAAAGACTGCATGTTGCTGTAAAAAAAGATGCAAATTAACAAAATATCCTTAATGTTTTAATTAAAAATGTGCTGTTAATATTTGTAATATGTAAATATCACTTTTAAAATAAAAATGGAATGCTATACAATAAATGTAGTCACTTTGAAACAGGCCAAAAAATGTCATTTATACATTCACCTTTTTTTTCATAGTTTCTTCATGTATAATGTTTGGTGGTGTGGTAGAGACACCGTGTTCTCAAAAGCTTCTCATCTCAGGATGTATGTGGGTATTGTCATGAACAGTCACTCTCATCACACTCTCCTGCAAGGGTTTTTATTACAGCACACCGTGCCCACATCTTTTTCTCAAGCTGATGGCAATACAAAGATAAATTATTCAGATCTGCATGCTCATGTGTTGACATATTAACATAATAATTGATTGTAGATGAATTTGCAGATGATGCTGTATTCCTCCTGCCAGAGTGCAGAAAAACATAACAGGTCAAAGTTACTTTTATACCACTCCAGCACTAGCTCAACTATAACTAAACAGTGTACTTTTAAAATGTGCAAAAAACACCTTGTCTCAAATTCTGAATTCTGAAAAACATTGTTGCAGCCTAATTAAGATTAACAATGTAATTAATATTATTTTTTGTTACAACAATTTATGCATTCATAATTTTTTTTACCTTGTCACAAAGTGTTTTGTTGTTGTCTTTGCACTAGCACATAGCACTTCTGACTTGTGGTTGAGGTGTAAAATCATTTCCACTGAACAGATGCATTTAAAAACAACACGATTTATTAACATACCTGTGTGCCTAGAGAAGGAGACATTTTGACCCAGTGTTATTTTAAACACAGAGAGTTTTACATACTGAATGCAACATAAAAAAAGACAAAAAGTATAAATATTTATTTATTAAAACAAGTCTGCAGCATTTACAGTATTTCTTCTAACTAATCATTATTGGAAGAATCATAACAGTTTTTAAACCACTTTACATCTTGTTTTACAATAAGATAAGAAAACCCATATTCTAGCAAGAATGGCATGTCTACAAACTGTTGAAATATCTTTTTCACAGTTGGGTGCTAGTTTGCAATTCATAACATCTAAAGGAACCACTGATTCCACTATGTTTGCACGTATTACGGTGCTGACCCTCATGAAGGTTCTTTTACTGATTCTGAAATTGTTGATCCTGTGGCTGCAGTCGCATTATCCAAGTGTATGCTGCACTTTCCTGGTGTTTGTCAAGCTACTTATGGGCACCGCCAGGGTGGGGATAGTTAGGACGATTCTAAGGACTCGCAGCATTTTGGTACCTACAGAGTTACTATTGGGGGGCCCAATCAATTCCCCTCCACCGAACAGCTCTTCACTTTTGTTCGCAACCACCAGTGGTGTAAAGTAATTCAAGAGTTCGCCCTTAGATATGCTTAGCGTTTATAGCAGGTTTGGCATGCTGTCCCGGGAGAGAACCCTGAGCTCGGAGATATTTGAGCCCAGGGCTCCCGCCCAGTCAATAAGCATATAAGGGGATCCGAGATCAGATAGGTCTCGAAGGCTCCCCTTTTGAAAAGAGAGGAAAAAAGGAGGAGATGGGGTGGAAGGGGGGATTCTTCCAAAACGCAGATAGAGTGGTAGGGAAAGAACTGATCCATTTATAGTAAGCTTGGATCGCTCTGATTGGATTATTGCTGATTACAGATGATCAGCCAGGCGTGCTAATCATATCACGAGCTCCTCTCGAAATTAGTTTATGAAACTTCACCTAATTACAAATACTCAAACTACTGTAATCGAATAGTTTTTCTCAGGAATTGTAATTTACTCAGTAGTTTTAAAAATGTGTACTTTTACTTTCCCTTGAGTACATGTTTAGTGCAGTATCGGTACTTTTACTCCACTACTTTTCTTCAACCTGCAGTCACTACTTTATTTGTTTTTTTATGTCTATGGTCATTGTCTAAGGTAGAAAAATCAGTCCCGTGATTCTTGCCCAATTAAATCACACATAGAAAGTAAATCACATCATACTGAACAACCTCAAGACATGGGCGCTTTATAAATGCAGCAAACCTTTTGGAAACATTCAAAATGTCCAAGAAGATGTTCAAAATCTTTACACGCAATGATCCAGAGACTTTTTATAGACTGCATTTCACTGAAAATGATGGATGTCGACTGTATGATGACTGAAATCACCAAACAGTCTTAAACAATCACTAAATGGAACAAATGAAGAAGTGAAGGAAGGGCCAAATAAAAGGAAGGACCGAATGGAAGGGAGGATCGAAGAACCAAATAAATGAAGGAAGGATTCAAGGAATGACTGAACAAACTAAGGAAGGAAAGAAGAAAAGAACGAACGACTGAACAAAGGACCTAATGAAGAAAGGAATAAAATATTAAAGAAAGAATTAGAGAACAAATGAAGAAAGGAAAGAAGGAAAGACCAAACGAATGAAGCAAGAAATCAAGGAAGGACTGAACAAACTAAGGAAGGAACGAACAAGCGAATGAATGAACAAAAGGACCTAATGTAGGAAGGAACAAAAATATGAACGAA
Source organism: Danio albolineatus (assembly GCA_903798035.1). Classification (NCBI taxonomy): domain Eukaryota; kingdom Metazoa; phylum Chordata; class Actinopteri; order Cypriniformes; family Danionidae; genus Danio; species Danio albolineatus. The sequence continues at coordinate 8,422 of CAIGQQ010020524.1, forward strand.
CGAAGGAAGGAGGGAACAAAAAAAAAATTATGGAAGGAGAGAACAAACAAATAATTGAAGGAAGGTTGGAAGGAACAAATTAAAATAGGAAGATTCCTAAATACACTACATGTTGTTTGTGCAGGGATGTGTAAACATAACATTCTGTAAACGCATCAACTTTTCTACAGTGTAATACTCACTACTCTTGAGTACTTCTAAAAGGTCTATTTTTTACTCAAAGTTTGAGTAATATTTACAACAGATACATTTACTCTACTTGCACTACATTTTTGGGCAAGTAATGGTACTTTTACTTGAGTATGATTTTTCAGTACTCTTTCCACCACTGGCGACCACAAACCCTATCCCTCCCCCCGTCGCTCTTCACTTCCGTCCGCGACACAAACCCTTCACCTACCCCCCAACCCCCACTCTTTATTTCATGTCCACGACACAACCCCCAACCCCCCTCACCCCCCAACGGCACCCATGCAAATTGTAATAAATACACTAACCACAGCAAAGGCTGGTTTCTAAAGTACCCTATTTAAACAACATGGCTCAAAATGTGAAAATGACAGTCTGAAAATAGCACAAACTTGCCATATTTCAGAGTGTATGATAGGGCCCATTGTGTTGGCCACATAGTGTTGTTGTTTCAGTTCATCCCTCCTTTCATTTAACAGTCCTTTCATTTTACAGTCCTTGTTCCAGTGCATTTGGAGATCAAGACAGAATTTATTGCAACTCCTCATGTCTTTGTAAGAGTTCAAAACATCACTAAATTTATAAAGGCTACTAGAGAACATCAGCAGTATCTAACCAACTGTTGAGATGTATGAGAATAAGCTACAGGTTGATTTATACAAATTCATTATTATTTTCTTATTATTGTTATTTTTATTAACATTTTTTATTGTAGAAAAAACACTTGAATGGGCTATACATGGGCTAAAGCAAAGAAAAGCATAATGTATTCCACATACAAAAATACACATATACAAAAATTGTATAAACAGATCCCAAAGTTTATGGTACTCCTTTAATTTGCCCTTTATACTGTAAGTGATTCTTTCCAGAGCAATGCAATGTGTCAAATCTTTCAGGCAGGGGTCAATAGATGGACTTTCTATGTTCTTTCAATAGAGTGCTATCAAACACCGTGCAATAACAAGACACATATCAATCATTTTAGTTTGATAACCTTGTAATGACAAACCTACAGGAATTAAACCCAAAGCACATATTTCAGGTTTAACTGGAATTGGTTTTAAATATTTAAAGAGATTAATGTAATTACGTTTTGCCAGAAAAACTTAATAACCTCACATTCCCAGATACAATGAAACAATGTGTTTTTGGCCTTTTTGGCATTTGAAACATATATCTGGGATGTTTGGGTTAAACTTGTTTAGTTTTTCAGGTGTGATATAGGTGCGCATTTCCCAGTTCTATTGGATCATTTTAAATAGCATTAATTGACAATAATTCTAAATCTGTCAGGTCATATTGTAAGTCTGTACACCAAGAATCTTTCTTAGATTCTGATGTTTCTTTAGAACTATTGACCAATTTGTTATAAAACAATGGAATATAATTTGTCATAGAATTCTGATAAAACTTTTTTTCTAAATCAGTTTGTAGAGGTCTAGCTAGTGAGTAATGTTGTTTCACATTAATATAGCTGCGAATTTGCAAGTATTTTTAAAAAATGCGTCATTGGGATTCCAAATTTTTCATTAAGTACTTTAAAGGACATCAGTGTATTGTCACGATCACCAGCGATCTCCTCAGTCAGAGATCGCTGGTTGATTCACAATTCAGCACAGCTTCCTTCACTCAGTCACGTAATCACTACTAGCACCTTCACATTTATGTTAATTGGTCACAGCTGTTTCCCATCACCGTGCACTCCATTTAAGCTCACTCCTCACAGCACTCAGGGTCCGGGCTCGTTCCTACGAAGCGGACTCTGAGTGTACTCCCTCCGAACACTCTCCTTAAGAATTTCCCTGCACTTACCTTATCGCTGTATTATTATAGTTGTTCCAAGTCTCCAGTCTGTGGTCTGTGTAATCATCTGTCTGTCTGTCCTCAGTGCATTCATCTGTTGGTCCAGTTTCCCAAACCTCCAGTCTGTGTGCATCCATCCGCCAGTCCAGTCTTCCAAGTCTCCAGTCTGTGGTCTGTGTAATCATCTGTCTGTCCTCAGTGCATTCATCTGTTAAGCTGATGCTAGAGGAGCACTTTTCCAACTCTGATCCTCGGCGCATGTGGCAGGGCATCCAGGCCATCAGCAACTACAAACCCAGCCATTCCACACCCACAGCCACAGATGTCTCCTTCCTGAACGAGCTAAATGACTTTTATGCCCGCTTTGAAAGAGACAATAAAGAACCCAACACCAAGATCACTTCCTCAATCGACCACTCACCCATCACACTTACCTCCTCAGAAGTTTGCACCGCACTGAGTCGGATCAATGTGCGTAAGGCTGCTGGACCAGACGGTATTCCTGGGCGCGTCCTCAAAGCATGTGCAGAACAGCTCGCTGGGGTATTCACAGACATTTTCAACCTGTCCCTTAACCTAGCAGCTGTACCTACATGCTTTAAAACCACCTCCATCGTGCCAGTGCCGAAACACTCTAGCCCAACATGCCTGAACGACTACCGCCCTGTAGCACTCACACCCATCATCATGAAGTGCTTTGAGCGGCTGGTCCTGACACATCTGAAAGACTCTCTACCACCCACACTGGACCCACATCAGTTTGCCTACCGTGGCAACAGGAGCACAGAAGATGCAGTCTCCATAGCACTGCACTCTGTACTCACACACCTGGACAATAAAAACACTTATGCACGAATGCTGTTTGTTGACTTCAGCTCAGCATTCAACACTGTCATACCCTCTAAGCTGCTGATCAAACTTAGAGAGCTGGATATCAACACGTCTCTCTGCAACTGGGTTATGGACTTTCTGACTAACAGACCTCAGAATGTTAGATCAGGCCACATCTGCTCCACCACCGTCACACTCAACACTGGTGTACCTCAGGGCTGTGTGCTGAGCCCCTTCCTCTACTCCCTTTTTACCATCGACTGTAGGCCCATGAACAGATCCAACACCATCATCAAATTTGCAGATGACACCACAGTGATTGGTTTAATCAGCAACAATGATGAGACTGCCTACAGGGAGGAGATACAGCATCTGGCCACTTGGTGCACCAACAATAATCTGCTCCTTAACACCACCAAGACCAAGGAGCTCATTGTGGACTTCAGGAAGGGACGAACAGGCTCACATGATCCCATCAACATCAATGGGATGGCCGTCGAGTCTGTCTCATCCTTCAAGTTCCTGGGGACCCACATCTCAAGGGACCTCTCCTGGACCACCAACACCTCCAGTCTGGTCAAGAAGGCTCACCAGCGCCTATTTTTCTTAAGGCAACTTAAGAAGAACCAGCTGTCATCAGCCTTCCTGGTGAACTTCTACCGCTGCACAATAGAGAGCATCCTGACCAACTGTGTTACAGTCTGGTATGGAAACTGCTCTGTTGCTGAGCGCAAGGCCCTGCAGCGGGTGGTGAAAACTGCCCAACGCATCACAGGGACTCCACTTCCTGCTATAAAAGACATCCAGGAAAAACACAGTCTGCGCCGAGCTCGCAGTATTCTTAAGGACTCCTCTCACCCTGCTCACAGACTGTTTTCTCTCCTGCCTTCCGGCAGGCGCTTCAGGCTTCCTCGGACAAAAACCAGCAGACTGAGGAACAGCTTTTTCCCCAGAGCTGTCTCCCTTTTGAACTCTGCCCCCCACTGACTCTTCTGACCCCCACACACACCCCCACTCTCCTCATAACTTATACTCCTCACAGTCACTGCACTACTGAACATTTGCACATTTAAAAATTGCACATATTCATTGCACTGATTCACTTATCATTGCACTGATTCACTTATCTGAACTGTACACACCCACTGTACATAGACATCTGTAATTATGTTTATCTGCACACTTTTGATTATTAATAAGCAACCTACACTGCACTGATTCATTTATGTGAACTGTACATACTCACTGTACATATACATTTGTAATTATGTTTATCTGCACATTTTTGATTATTAATAAGCAACCTGCATTGCACTGATTCATTTATTGGAACTGTACATACCCACTGTACATGTACATTTGTAATTATGTACACACCCACTGTACACATACATTTGTAATTGTTTATCTATCTGCACTCTTATTATTAATATCAACCTGTACGTACAATCATTTATTGTAAATCTGGGCTCATAACCAAGTCAACCTGTATATAATGTTCATAGTACATCCATCTGTAAATATCACCATAGTTTTTCTATAACTGCACCTTATAATTTATACCTGTAT
>CAIGQQ010020527.1:0-10937 GCA_903798035.1 Danio albolineatus
ATATATATATATATATATATATATATATGCATGAATATGATACCGGTCAAAAGTTGGGGTCAGTTTTATTAATTTTTGTTAATGTTTATTTTTAAGCAAAATGATTCAGTTCATCAAGGCGACATTTATTAAATGTAAAAAATTATAATAATATTTATTAAATATTTATTACAAATTTAATTAACCGCTTTCTTATTGTATGTAGTTTCAAATAAATTTCTTACTCCAGTCATTATTGCTTTTATTACTATTAACATTAATAATAATAATAACAACAATAATAATTAATATTAGAGTGATTTCTGAATGATCATGTGACTCTGATGACTGGAGTAATGAAGCTGAAAATTCATCTTTAAAATCACTGGAATAAATGATTCAATTAAATGATGAACTACTTTTAAACAGTTCTCTTATAGTGCAATACCATTGTACAATGTGTGGTGAATTTATGATGAAATAAATGCAGCCTTGGTGAGCAGGAGAAGCTTATTTTAAAATATTTAACAATCATACTGACCATCAGATGGTAACTTCGGTCAATTTTCCTAATGGATAAACAGCACTTTGTAATATTTCAGCATGCTTTCACTTTCGTTTACGATATGAAACGAATATTTGCCGGTAGGGATGAATTCTCTATTCATATAGCCGTATACATGGCTATTACACAATCTTAATACACTGATATAGCCTGGGTCACTAGTTCTTTGGATAGTTTTGTTTTCTTACTACAATCGATCCGCTCATACGAGCAGAGACCACCTCATTCCGGCGATCTCGGACTGATTGATTTGGCGTGGATCCGAGCGTGATTGCTGGATTCACAAACGCCAATCGAACGGCGCTAACAGGGTAAACGAGACATATTCTGAAACAAACATCTATGTGTGAAAGCACCCTAAGATTGTATTTGCACGCAATTGACAGACAGTCGCAGCCAAACGTTAGTGACAAGGCACCACTGGCCCGAACGGGCCAGTAACACTTCTGTATACTGGCCCGAGCGTGTCGCACGCTGGCCCCGGGCCATTGGGCAGTCCTTATTGTCGAGCCCTGCATTGGAATAGTCTAAGGCCCAATCCCAATTCTATTTTTGTACCCCTACCCCTACCCCTTCCCCTTCTCCTTGGCCCTTACAAGCAAGGGTTAAAGGGAAGGGCTTCAAAACTTACCCCCAAGAATTGGGACAGCACTTCAGCACCTGCACACGTCATCATATGTCATTGCGATCTCTTGCTTCATATGAGATCAGACGATCACGACTGCTGTAGTTATTCCAGTTGTTATGTTTTTGGTGTTTTATCTTCAGGAAAGCACTGAAGGCATACATTATGTTATCTTAACGATCTAATGTGGCGATAAGATCGGAACTGTATTGTGCATTTACACAGTGGCCATATTTATCAATGTAAACACACGAAAACAACATTAACATTATAGCAGACACTGTAAAAAGCTCATTCCCAGCCACTAGACATTACTGACAGGGTATTCGAGTGTCATCGTGTGTCAGAATGTTGTGTGACTGCTGTACAACAGTTATGATTATGGATCGCGAAATTTAGCGTTTTTTTTTTTTTTTTGTTTGTTTGGTTTTTTTTAAACATGAGGGTAAAACATGAACGCGGTTATGAGTATATTAAAACATTTGTTTGTTTGTCATAAAAATTCATAATAATGACAAAAAATACTAATTTGTGGATCTCCTTCCGGGTTCAACTATCCTGCCTTTGTGACAGTTGTATTCTTGGAAATTTTCTTACCCCTCAGTTTTAAGTCTGGTCCTGAAAAATCTTTGTTCGAAGGGGTGTATACCCCTTGCCCTTAGCCCTATGCCTTCAAGCTAAAGAGAATTGGCACACCACTACCCCTTGATGTGAATGCGCAAAACGAGGGGTAGGGGTAAGGAGAAGGGCTAAGGGGTAGAATTGGGATTGGGCCTAAGACTAGTCTACTAATCAGTGTTGCCAACTTAGCGACTTTGTTGCTATATTTAGTGTTTTTTTAGACCCCCTTAGTGACACATTTTTAAAAAAGCGACTAGTTACAAATCTAGTGACTTTTTTTGGTGTTACTGGAGATTTTTATAGACTCTCGTGTGTCCATACCATTTGGTTCCTACTCTTCTCAATGCTGTCGGCCTCTCCCTCGCCTCAGAGCACTGACAGGTGGCCCAGTCCTAGAACTGCAGTCTCTCCCACCTGCAGCCTGAGAGCAGATCATGATTTAGAAATGATTTTGAACCGCGAGTGTGAGGTATTTCCCTTGTACGGTCAAACCGATCTGCTTCTCTCTTGTTTTAAATTAAAAAAATTAATTTGACCGTATATTCTTTTCGTGTTCACAATCACAGATATAGTGACAGTTTCAGAACTTCATACATTCATTTTCCTTTCGGCTTAGTCCTTTTATTAATCTGGGGTCACCACAGTGGAATGAACCGCCAACTTATCCAACATATGTTTTACACAGCAGATACCATTCCAGCTGCAACCCATCACTGGGAATCATCCATACACACTCATTCACTTACATACACTATGGACAATTTTAGCTTACCCAATTCACCTATACCACATCTCTTTGGACTTGTGGGGGAAACTGGAGCACCCGGAGGAAGCCCAAGCAAACACGGGGAGAACATGTAAACTCCACACAGAAATGCCAACTGACCCAGCCGAGGCTCGAATCAGCGACCTTCTTGCTATGAGGCGAAATCGCTACCCACTGCGCCACCGCGTCACCCAGTTTCAGAACTTGTCTGAGTTTATTACATCTGAGAGATTAGGCTACTGCAAATTCACTGCACATCTATACTTATATATTGTAACAGCATTAAATTTAGTTACATACATAAAGCGTAGTGCAAATATAAAATCCCCTTGTTAACCATAAGCTGTTAAACAAACAGACACATAAACAGTTATACGTGATGACGTCAATGATATGCAAATTGACGTATGATGTAATCTAGGGACATTTAGTGACATTTCGGGTAGAACTTGGCACCTTTTCATTGAAAATAGTTGGTAACACTGTTACTAATGAGACGGCGCTCTGTTAAAATCAAGGGGTTGAGTGTAAACTTCACTACATATACATATCTTTGAATCACATGAACAAACACAAAAGTTTAACTAGAAAACCACAAAGTTATTTTCAATTATAATAATATTTCACCTTGGGGCGCCACGGTGGCGTATTGAGTAGCACGTTCGCCTCACAGCAAGAAGGTCACTGGTTCGAGCCTCGGCTGGGTCAGTTGGCATTTCTGTGTGGAGTTTGCATGTTCTCCCTGTGGTTGCGTGGGTTTCCTCCGGGTGCTCCCAAGACATGCGGTACAGGTGAATTGGGTAAGCTAAATTGTCCATAGTGTATGTGTGTGAATGAGAATGTATGGATGTTTCCCAGAGATGGGTTGCAGCTGGAAGGGCATGCGCTGAGTAAAACAATTGCTGGATAAGTTGGCGGATCATTCCGCTGTGGCGACCCCAGATTAATAAAGGGACTAAGCCGACAAGAAAATGAATGAATGAATTTCACCTTGGTAAGCAGAAAATAACTTTTTTTTAAGTTCGGCATGAACCAGATGTTCATGCAGACTCCATTTCATCAAGATGACATATTTTCATATTTTTATGGCTAAACATATTTAATAAGTCATCAAACTGATATCACTAGAGAAGATCTGCTTTTCCAGATTGAAAGAAAATAATTAGATTTTGATTAAAGTTTACCAAAACTGTTTTCAGCAGATTAACACGCTTGCTTAGTGTTCACCTTAATGCTAGCAAAATAAACATTACTGTATAACATTTGATTTTAATATGGACTTTAAAAGTATACTACAAAAAAAATAAAAAATCATTTATTTCACTATATTTGTGAAAAACGGCACAGCTGAACTTTGGTTTGTCAAGTTGTTGCAGAGAGAAAAGCAAAGAAGGCAAAGTGTTTTCAGAGTCATTAAAGTTTGTGCCTTTCAGCCCACTTTATTATTATGCTGAACACAGGGGGTAAAGTAGGATATTTACTCTGCAAGGGAATACATTTTTTCAGGACAACAGGGGGAGTATTAAATGTCACCGCTTGGAACAATTTCGGATGTCTTGAAGTGTCACAAAATTCATTTTGCATAATGTAGAAGTCGTTGTCAAGGTGCAGCATATGAAATTAGGCAAACTGACAGTTTCAAGGTAGACTTTTGCTTTTAATTTTCCTTGTTCTATCACTCAACATGGTGTGTTGTGCTTTGGTCTTTGTTGGAAATGGAAAACGAAAAAAAAAAAAAAAAAAAAAAAAGCAATGTTCCGCTCCGTTTGAACGCCACACAACAGATCTTGACTGCTTAACCCTCTGTCATCGTTTCCTTTTACTTCAAGGTTTCATCTCATTGTGGTCTGTCTTGCATTCACCCCTTTTAGTGTCATATTCCCATCTATTTCCTTCTGGAACACTCAATTTTCTTTTTTTTCCATGCGCACATCTCCTTGGAGAGAAAGGTGAGCTGTGAGTTACCAATTATAGAGAGTAAGTTGTGCCTATCTGTCAGGTTTGTGTGAGTGGATGAGTTAGAGGCTCAATTTATAGGGCTGTCACACTTTCGTATACATTTATTTCCCTAGTAGACACTTTCATACCAAAATGTCCTCTCGCCATCTCTATATCTGAATACATAGATGGAGCATATCATTTTGTTTCTGCTTTATATTGATCATATGGATGAAAAGGTTACACAAACCAATAATTTTCAAAATTTTCAAAATTCCTGAACTCTTTTCTTGCTGAAAGCTCAGAGGCCATAAACCAACTATTTTGAAGTATAGTATAGCTGTGGAGAAAAAAAACGAAATACTTTCTCAGTTTCTCTGTATTTACAATGTATTTATACTTATTCATAGACACTAAAGCACAAAACTAGTCATTAGTGTCACAAGTGTATCTAAAAAAAGGTCATTTATGCATTACTAAAACTAAAAGCTGATTAAATAAACTTCCAATTGATTAATTGTTTGTTAGAATAGGACAATATGTGGTTAAGATACAACTTTCTGGAATCTGAGTTCACCAGGGTCACATTTCAGTAAAATATTCTTTTTATTCTATTCTGTAAACTACTTTTTTACATTTTTAAACAAATGAAAAGCAATCATTTAATTCCAAACTAGTAAAAAAATATTTAGCTGATGTTTGCAATTTAAAATAAAATTAAATCTAATAAATAATACAAGAAAAGTATAAATAAATAAATAGTTGATAAGCACATAAAAAATATCAAAACTTGTAATTGGGATTCATAAAGCTTTCATTACAATATGCAATTATCAAGTGGTTGCTTTATGAAATCATGCAAAGTTCACTACCATCAAGAGTTGCAATTTTTGGCTAAGATTGTATATTTGTAATGAGAGCACCTCCACTATCTGACCCTGAGGCGTTCACTGTCTACTCCAGCACATCACAAGACGTTCGATGGTGTTCAGGTCCATTGGTGGCCAATTTATATGTGGAAATGAAGTCTACTCACAGTTTGAGCTCTGTGAATCTTGCCATTGTTGTCCTGGAATATGACCATGGAAACTGATACTGCATCTTTAGAAATAAAACAACAAAATTCACCAACTGAGTTCAAATTATTATTACTGAACATATAATAATACAAAAGTGTGGATGACAAAACTTATACTGCACAATACATATTTGCGAAAAGAAAAAAAAAGTTATAGGGGTCAAAATGATAGATTTTTATTTTATGCCAAAAATCATTGAAATATTAAATAAAGATCATCTTTCATCAAGATATTTTAAAATATTTCGATTTTACATTCATATTACATTCAATCATTTTCTTTTCGGCTTAGTCTCTTTATTAATCTGGGGTCACCACAGCGGAATGAACTGACAACTTATCCAGTATTTGTTTTACACAGTGGATACCCTTCCAGACACAACCCATCACTGGGAAACATCCATACATTCTCATTCACACACATATATATGCTCCAGACAATTTAGCTTACCCAATTCACCTATACCGCATGTCTTTTGGACTGTGGGGGAAATCAAAGCACCCAGATGAAACCCACACGAACACGGAGAGAACAAGCAAACTCTACACAGAAATGCCAACTGACCCAGCTGAGGCTCAAACCAGCAACCTTCTTGCTGTGAGGCAACAGCACTACCTACTGCCCCACCCTCATATTACAGATATTTAAATATATGTATATCAGACAAATATTGTCATGTCCATATGTTTGGTTTGTTTGATACTTATGACTGGTTTCATGTCCCAGGGTCATAAATATGTTAATCACTTTAAGAACTAACCAATTATAGACTGCATTACATTTTATAATATCATTATTGATTGATTGTCAGTCAGTGTATTGTACAACCCAAAATCAACCTCCAAAAATATGTTAGGTGTCACACGAGGAGTGACACTTACAGCTGAAGGTGTGGATCCAAATGCAGGTTTAATAGAGATGTCAGGTAAGCAATGGTCAACGGGAGTAAATAGATGCACAAAGACAGTTCAGAATCGTAGTCAAAAACAGGCAAGGAGTCAAGATGCTGGCGGCAGGCAGGGATGAACAGATTAACAAAGCGAGGGTATAAACACAGGAAAACAAGATCAAGGAAACACGTCGTAATGTCACTGGAAGCAAACAAGACTCAGCAACAGTGAGAGTTACTGTGTGGTTTAAAAAGTGTGTGTGTGTGTGATACGTTCTTGACGATCCTCAGGTGGTGTGTGCAATCAGTGATGACTTGGAGCAGGAGTGTGTGTGTGTGGTGCATGAGTGGAGATGTAGTCCATAAACAGGTAGATATGTAGTTCTTGTGTGAATGTGTGTCTACCAGCGATCTCTAGAAGTTTAGATCGCTGGTGATCGTGACATTAGGTGTAATTTTCTACCATTATTCCTGCAAAGTCTTGAGGTGGGCAACAGTACAGGGTCTTCATTATTGCATATAGCACTTCAGAATGTGGCACACATTCTTTATTTGAGACAGGTAGGGACTGCAGGCAGGTTAGCATTGTCTTGTTGACATATGCTTGGGCATCCCTGGAAAAGGGATGCCCATGCATCTCTTTTAATTGATGCCATCACATAAGTACAAATTAACTTTGCCAACCGCACTGACACAACCCTAACCCTGGCTTTTGGACTTGTTGTTGGTAACAGTCTGGATGATCTTTTTCTTCTTTGATCTGGAGCACACAGTGTTTATTTCAAAATACTTGAAATGCTGATTCAGCTGACCACATTACACATTTCCATTGAGTGATGGTCCATCCCAGATGGCTCTGAGCCCAGAAAAGTCTGCAACACTTCTGGACACTGTTAACATAGGGCTTCCTTTTGTCGCAATGCAGTTTTAACTGCTGTTTGTGGATGTAACTTTGTATTGTGGTACTTGAAAAAGGTTTGCCAAAGTAGTTCTGAGCCCGCGTGGTGATATCAGTTATAGATAAATGACGATCCTTGACACACTGACATTCCTCCAGATTCTGTGAATTTTTGAATGATGTTATGCTCTGTTGAAGGTGAAATTTTCTAAATCCTTCCACCATGATCTTATTGTCTGCAATGAAAAGCAAGTCAGAGTAAATTGGAAAACATTACTTTTTTTTTTTTTTTTGCATTTTCCATACTGTGCCAACATTATCTGATTTAGGGTTGAACAATAGGATAAGTCATGCTAAGAGAAATTCATCCTTATGAAACATTTATTGTGAATAAGTCTTAATAAGTCAAAATAAACCATTATGATTGTGTTAATGTTGTCGCAAGACTGGCATTTATATAAACACTGCTAATATTTTAGCCATTGCAAGGTACATATCATCATATTGTCCAACCTTTCTCTATGCCAATACAAAGAATAACCCAATATTATGAATGTTTTCTTAACATGCGCCTCCAAAATGTCACTCTACGTCGTAAGGGCCGTCAGTTGAGAAGCGCTACACCTTCTCCTTTCCATATCCCGTTCTTTTCACTTACCACACCAATCACGCTTCATGGCCGCCAATGACAAAGAGCTCAAATTTAGTTATGCTAAAGTGGCACAGGAGAAAACGAGCAGGTTTGAATAGGAGGTGCTGCGTAATGGAGGCTTGATTGATTGGCAGAGCCATTCTCTCCTGCGCGTGAGTGACAGAGTCGCGCTCGGCATGGTGGAGGAAATGAGAGTGGAATTACAATACAGGCCTGTCACTTCCTCGGGGACAGAGAAAACACAATCAGGCTTTTTACCTTCACATCAAACACACAACCTAAATCCAACACACACACACACACACACACACACACACTCACACATACACATTCACGGCCTCACACAATAGCACTTGCCACAATGGGCTCCACATCAAAAATACACTCGGCAGCCGTGCTTTTACCCGATATTATACCCCTGACTCTCTTTGCCTTTAATCTGTCACCTCACACACAACCCACAAGAGCCATTATGGAAATACGGCAAAAGGGCTTCAGTGGCTCTGACTAAAATACGGCCCTGAGTGATTTGCGCAAGGTTCTGCCCTGCAAATCGTCTATTAGCTGGGTAATACAGTGATACTGTAATCATGTGCACAGACACTGTAATAACAAATTGTTTTTTTCAATAGGGTTGTGGCTATAAACAGAGGAGTTTAGTGTTTGATCTGTGTATGCTGTAGAAGGATAATTCTGCACCTGCGGGAATGTCACGTATTTCAAGGTCTAAAACAAAAGGAGTATTCTTTTTAAAAACATGTTTGTCTTCTTGTTTGTTTTTTTAAATAATTAAGCATTTTATAAGACGTTTCAAGTGCAACTTTCCTCATTATTGCGGCATCTTGGTTTATTATTTTTATTAATTTGAATAATTGTTTTCATTAGATTAACATTAATTAAAGACATTATTTCTTCATTAAACCAACACAAATGTAGTTGCATTGTATACTATACTATGATAGAAAACTTTTTCTTTTCCATTTAAGTCATTTATAATGATTAATTTGCATTACGAAAGTGAGGATTATTCATTTTGTCATTAATTTATGAAATGGGGGAGAAAAAGTTATCTTTAAATTACTTATAATAAATATGTTCTCATTAAAATGATAAGAATAGTTTTTTTTCTTCATTTTATGATTAATCTTTTTCTGATTTGCCTTGACATGTTTTGTGAGTTTGCTTTTGTTTCACTGTCAGTTTGTGTCATTTGATTACTTGTGAGGTTTTAGCTTTTAAATACTTTTTTTTTAATCGTTGTGTTTTTTTTCCACTCTCCCAAAATCCCTTTGTCATTCCCAGCATGCGTCAGCCGTTCCCCCTAAGGCATTTACCACTCTCGATTCCATTTCTTTGCTTCATTGTTAACTTTTTACAGCACTGTTCATCCTCATGTGACAAAGCATCCTTCAATTACAGTCAAATGTGCATTTTTAATTGAACCCATTATCAATTTGGAGGTTGAATATAAAGTCGCATGCCTGACGCTCCGTACCTCAAAAAGCTTCAGATTATGAGCTCTGGTCATGTTTTATGTCCTATTTTTACAACCACTGAATCTTCTGTGGGTGTTTACGACCGCATGAAGGGTCTGACGTTTCATCTATAACACACTTCCGATGTGCTGCTTTCTTTCGTCAACACACAGAAGCGTTAAACCCCGTTAAACACTTTTAAAGCTCGGCAGCTCGGGGCCCGTTACACGCAACAATAACCTCTAACTGGAAATTCATTCCTGGTGTCATTTAATAGGATGTAGCCCTTTACATCAGCTCCAGTTACCAGCCTTAGGGCAGATGAAACCTGAAAAACAGGCACTTCAGGAGGCTGTGGTGAGAATTGCCCTCCTGCACCGATCAGACGAGTCTCAAAATCTCAGATCATCTGCACTATTTGAACAATCCAGGCTTTGAAATGTTATTATACATAATACATATGCAGACAAACCTAATTAATAGCTCTAGCTCTTGATGGTACACTGAGGACTTATGAAGTAAATGATTGGTCTGTGCAAGAAACCAAACATTATTTACTAACGGACATTATTAATTTAATTAAAGCCTATGCAATTCATACAAATTTATTTTTTTTCTAATATTTTTATTGAACAGGCTAGAAGTGGGGGGACAAAAATCTCTTTGATTTCATGGAAATAATCAATTGCGTCGTGAAAATGTGCACATTTCTTATGGGTGCAATGACATGAGGGCAAGTAAAACAGAATTGAAAGTGTTTTGGGCTCAAACCATCACTTTCAGATGATTTGTTTTGAAATTAAGAATATTAAAGCAAATGGAAAAACGTCTGCACACTATCAAAAATCTAAAAGACAAGCACAATTTACTGAAAAAAGCATTGTCAATGCCAAGCTGACAGTGTTAGAACTGGGAATCATCTTAATATTAAGAGTTGCATGATCATGAGCAAGGTGGCTTAGTGGTTAGCACTGTCACCTCACAGCAAGAAGGTTGCTGGTTCAAGTCCTGGCTAGGCCAGTTGGCGTTTCTGGGTGGAGTTTGCACAACATAGGCTCATTCTGAAAAAGCTCATTGGTCAGTCAGTCAGTCAGTCAGTCAGTCAGTCAGCCATTCAGTCAGTCAAACAGTCAGTCGAAAGCAGCCTCTGGTAGATTTACGAAAGAACAGCAGGCACGAATGGCACTCACGAGAGAAATTTGAGATCTCAAAAAGTGTACACAGCGGCCTCTTTTGGATTCACATTAACAAAAACTGCAGATAACGTATATAGAGGTACGTTTTCAGAATAAGGCTGGGTTGAGTTTGCATGTTCTCCCTGTGTTCACATGGGTTTTCTCCAGGTGCACCAGTTTCCCCCACAGTTTAAAGCCATGCAATATAGGTGAACTATATTAGTTTTGAAGTAAACATTCAAAAAATCCACATTCTAGCCATATAGACCCTTCTT
>CAIGQQ010020530.1:0-12200 GCA_903798035.1 Danio albolineatus
GCATAATATAAAGTAATAATAATAATAATAATATATATATATGGCCTATGTTGTTTACTTTTGACTTCTTAAATTACAATTGCTTTATTTTATTTCCGATCAGACACTTTGCTCTGTGTTAGTTGGAACATATTGGTACTATATGCTGTTTTTTTTATTCGTTTAACAAGTAATTTAACTAAGTGTCTTTGAATAAAAATATTATGCAAACGATCACGCGAAAGGCCCAATCCATGCAGGATTTATTGTATTTCTGATCATCCTCTGTTGTACAATTATAATGTTTTATGCTGTTGTTGTTGTTTTTTTAAATCGTTTAACAAATATTTTAGAATGTCTAAAATAATTAGATAGGTGAATTAATAAACAGTAGTTTATGCAGACAATACACATGAAAGGAACTATTTACAAATCTATCTGAAAACACGAGTTAGGCGCTTCATGAGCAGTTTGGAGAGAATACGCAGACGAAATGTTTATTTTATAACAAACATGGACTGGCAAGATAATATTCTACTAAACTTATCAACAGCAGAATTTAAATCAGACTGAGGCACAAAACGACTGGAAAGAACAATAGCAACATGAGTTTAAAGATAATATATGCACACGAATTTATCAATACACAGATCGTCCGAGCAAGATATTGAGTTTTTAACCTTTCCCCTAACATATTTTACTATATATATATATATTACATTGTCGTCTGCTGCTAGGGGTTCGTTGCCTATTGCCGTACGTAGTCTTGCAAGTGTACCACGAAGACTATTGTGTACCACGAAGTTTTAATGACAAAAATATATCCCCAGATGTTTCTGTTTTTATTCTCTATTCATCGTCTTTCTTGAGAGGTCTTGAATCTATCAAAGTCAAGCGTGAACCCAGAGTATAAATGCAATTTCCTGGTGAAAAGATTGGGCAGATGACATAGCCTCATCGTAACCATTGCGTAATGAAACGTTTTCGCGCATCACCACATTAATATTCACGAGAAGGATTACGAGCTTTTACGACGGGACCAGTCATCGTGACACCACACCTACGTTTTACTTGAATTATTCATGATTCCGTGACTTAAGCACTACGCTGTACTTACCGTGAGCTTACGTCATTAACCAAGCTGATGACCGGACACCAACGCACGCGGAAGTGCCGTAAGAAATACAAACCAAATGCAACTAAATGCAAAGCGACATAGTTTTGCTGTTATTGAATATCTGGTTTAGTTATTTAGCCAAGTAAGGGAAAAATTATCCTTAGAAATCGAAATTATGATTAAGCAAAGTCCAATTAACCCTTTCTGGCTGTTTACACACCAGCCTCTCCAACGTGGGTATCATAAATAAACGCGGGTTACCGGGATGATAATTCGTTTCTTTATCTTTAATCTGGAACATCGACATAACATTCACAAACAGCATTACAACAACATCTGCCGAACTTTTCTCCACTTCCCTTTTTCCTCCCTCTCCTGCCTTCCGGTGCGCCTCTTTTAAAGGAGCCAGAGCATAACAATAACTTTCACAACTAACACCTATTAAACTTTGCACCAGACATGTTGAAAGTAAATAGAAAATCTTTCTGAGTAGATTCAATAACATTTTTACATTTAAGTATTAATTAACAAAATATAAATTAAAATAATGAATAAAATATAAGGTTACATTAGATTAAAAGTTATGATCAAAATTATGACTTAAAAAGTTGATATTTGTTATTTTGTTGATATTTAAGTCAAAATTACTTAATAAACATAATGACTTAATAAATCTATAGAAATTACATTATTAGGTGGCGAAAAAACGTCTAAATATGTCATTTCATTCTTTAAAAATGAATTATCTAATGAAACATGAAATCTTCTGACACTGAATCATTACCTGAGAATGAGACTTTTTTTATTTCAATATACATTCATTCATTCATTCATTCATTCATTTTCTTTTCCCCCTAGCCCCTATTTTAATCAGGGGTCGCCACAGTGGAATGAACCGCCAACTTATCCAGCATATGTTTTACACAGCAGATGCCCTTCCAGCTGCAACTCAACACTGGGAAACATCCACACACACTAATTCACACACATACACAATGAACAATTTAGCCTACCCAATTCACCTGTCTTTGGAGTTGTAGGGGAAACCAAAACACTCAGGTATAAAAGTATGTAAATATAATTTGTCATTGAATCATATTAAATATATAATTTATGTGTGTGTGTAATTTTCAGTTAATGACCCAATCACTTTTTCATGATTTACTTTCATTCATTATTTTTAAATAATTTATGCAGTGACACATTTAGATGGTTCTTATTTTAAAGTGTGTTGTAAAGACTAGAACTCTATAGTACATTTATAAAGTATAGATATAAAGGGATTTGTACTGCAGTGTGGTAATAATACATCATTCAAAGGCCTAAAGTCCCATTTTTATAAATACACATCATGGCCACATCTTATAGGACACATATATCACACAGAATAACAAAATAGTGGAAATATATTTACTTTGAACATTATGTTTTCATCAAAATATTGTAAACACATTGGTCATTACGATATAAAAATCTGATACATGGAAATGCAAATTATATGAAACACCAGCTCATATTGGAATTTTGTATGTATAAAATGTATGTTATGAAACATTATTTCTGAAATATTGCAAAAATGGACAGTTATATATAACCATTGGATTTACAAATATGGGTATGTTGAAATATAGTATATAACTTTTAAATTTATCATATGTTTTATTATATAAAATAATTCTCTTAATTTCTCTTATAAAGACTTGGTGTTATGTGAAATACATTTTTACATTTTTTCAAATTAAATTAATAGGTTGGAGGATCATTAAATTATAAAAAAGTGAGGCTAGTTTAAAAAACAACAAAAAAGTGTAAACACGCAATTTACGTTTATTATTTAAAATAAATCCATATTTTCACATCATTTTCAGTTAATGATTCAATAACTCTTTTAAAAACTTCATGTTTTCAGATTAATCATCTTTAAACAATTAAGTTACACATTTAGGTGGTTGTTTGTCGCCACCTATTGTCGCAATAATGTCATTTCCACAGATTAATTAAGTCATAATATTGAATTATTAAATCATTATTTATACTTTTTATCTTGTAATTTTGATTTTGATTTAGTATGTCATAATTTTGGCTTTTCTTACCAGGCAGAAAGGCGCTTCCATAGTTATTACATAGTTTTATCAAAACCTTTTTGTCAATTGTTTGCACACAATGATGTTTTGTCTTGGTAATTGGAGCTTCCAGTACAGAGGCAAAAAGTACATAGTGCAAAGTTTAGCAAACAATAAATATATATTACAAGCATACATGTATAACATAAAATGATATAGAAAAACAGGATTGCTATAAAATGTTAGTTATACAAAATGTGAATTATTTGCAGACATAAACCTCACCAAGGTTGGCTACTCTGCTTTAAATAATGTATGTGTTTAGTAATTTATGACATGTTATATACAGTATGACAATGTAGAATCTGCAGCCACTTTATCTGACAAAACTTCAATTACTGTCTGGTTCAGGCCAGCCACCAAATCAGACATAAAAAGACTGCGGCAGACTGTCAGGACAGTGGAGAGGATTATTGGCGTGCCCAACCTCCAGAACTTGTACATCTCCAGAAGAATGAGGAAACGGGAAGGTCACATCATTCATTCGCACTCAGGCCACCAACTGTTTACTCTTCTCACCTCAGGCTGACTCTACACATATTTATGTCTATAGATCTTTATTATTAGATCAGTTGCTACCTGTTTTTTTGGTCATATACAAAACCCTTACTGTTTATGATTTTTGTAAGATTTTTTAAATTGATATTTACATTATATCAACTTATTTAAATGTCATTCTGTGTTCTTGTGTTGATTTGTATGAATGTACTGTATGTATCCTGTGCTCCTGAAAAAAAAAGAATTCTTATGTGTTTGCACGCTCTTGTCAAATAAAGCTCATTCTGATTTCTCTGGACACATTTTTCAAAGAAATCTCAGCAGTTGGATGGCAAGCATTATAATGTCCCAGGCCATCAAACATAACATTACAGAAAATGTCTTTATTTCATAATAAAAAATATCTGCTACAGATCATTGACTGCAAAACATGAATTGTGATTTAAGGGAAATTGCGTTATACATTTTAAAATGAGCAGGATAGAGAAATGATTAAATGATAGTGCTTTAAAAATGAGACTAGTTAAAATAAACGTGTTAACACGTAAATTGCGTGTTAACACGTAAATTACGTGTTAACACGCACCAACGTGTTAACGCGTAATTGCGTGTTAACGCATAAATTACGTGTTAACGCGCAATTACGTGTAAACGCGTTTGTTGCAGACGTTTTGGCCCTAACGGCCTTCCATAGTCAGGAGATATATAAAAATGGAAATAAATCAATAATCTTTTTCCAGTGTGTCATTGTTCGTGTAAAAATAAAGTTGACCTAAAATCATAGCCAATGGAAGTCAATTTGTCAATATAATGATGAACACAAGCCAGTTTTGGTTCCTCTGTATGTGACTGTGACTTTAGGTTTGTAGAGGTTTAGCACATACTAGGGCTGTTTGTATGCATTAAGTATGCAATTCTGCCACAGGGTGGCCAATTTGTGCAATTACGTAACTTCCAATAAAATGGAAAAGCAGAATTGGTTGTGGATTTAATCTATTTGATTTTTTTAAAAACTTACTAATTTATTTATTTATTTTGCAATATTTATTGTGCATTGAAAAAGTTTCATTTTAAGTTAAAAGTGTATTTGCTGAATAAATGTAGATGAATCTGAAGCTGCATTAATGCAGAAAATTAATCATAATTTGTGCTTCTTTTATATGTTTCTGGTTTTCTTTGATGCCTTAAATAATAATGTTCACACAGGTGTGACCACATATTTTATTGTGTTCAAATTGGGGTTTTGATTGTGGTTTTCACTTGATGAGTTCAAAGAGAAAAGAGCTTCAGGTTTTTGTACGACATGTTTCATGTTTTGTATCACTGGGCTCCTACTCTTAGAGCACAATAATAGAGAGCTGAATCTGACAGACGCACATCAGTAATAGTGAGTTCAGTGGATGAGTCTGATGTTGCTGATTGAAACCGATCATCAGAGGACTGTGTAGCACTCAGGGATCGAGCACCTCTGTATGTTAAAAACAAAAGCTCTGCATTGGGAATCTGTCTGTACCAGTAAAGCCGAACTCTATTGTTGGTTGTACTGTATGAGCAGCTCAGCGTGACAGCTTCACTTTCTTTTGTCTTAACGTCCTTCTCCTTATCTGGCTCTATATTGTCCCCAAACACCAAACCTTAGAATACAGTAAGAATACAAATCAAGTAGAATACAAATCAAGCAAACCTCAAACAGACACAATGTAAACCATTGAAATGACCAAAAGAAAATTGTTAAACCAGTTTCTAAAGTTTTTCTATACTTGTAATGAAACACGTTCATGAATAATTACCTGTCATCATAATAACAAGTAGACAACCTCGTTCCATGTTGAGTAACATCAGCTCTGTTCAGTGCTGAGCCTGTCAGTGTTCTGCAACTGAGAATGAAACACTGAAGGTCATGAGGAAACTCTGAAACTTCCTGCTCACAAATCAGCTCATTTTTTCACAGTCATAGTGTTTTCATAGACCAACATAAAGTAGTGTTACCGTATTTTAATTTTCTTTGCAAAATTATGGCTGTACTGTTCAGAATTCACTGCAGTTTAAATTAGAATTATTGTATACTGTCTTAATCAGTTGTGTATTGTGTTTCAAATCAAGTTAATGGCCCCTGTAGAAAACAAGTTTGTAAAAAATTTATTTAAAGGTATAGTTCACCCAAAGAAGAAACTTTCGTGGTTTTCTTTTATTTCTTCTTCTGATATTTTAAAGGGGTTAACAAGATATTTTAAGGAAAGTTGAAAACCTGTAACCATTAACCTACATATTACTATTTTTTCCTACTATGGACGTCAGTGGTTACTGGTTTACAGCATTCTTCAAAATATTGTCTTTTGTTTTCAACAGAGAAAAGAAACTCATGAACCACTTGAGGGTTTTGAAGTTTGTGAGAATTTTTCTTTTATTTGTGGGAGAACTACAACTTCATTTGTATGCCAAAGCAATGATAAATTAATCATAAACTGGATAATTTTAGGAAGAATTACTGAAATATTTGCTAATGTCTAGCAATTGCTACAAAAATGTTATACACTGCATCAGATTTGCTGTACATACAAAGAAAGAAAAAAATGTTTATGAATGTTGTGTTGACAGCAGGGGCCCTCACAGGCCCTCTGACAACAATTTGAGCACCACAAAGGGATGCGGATGGAAAATGGAAAGGGATGCTTGCAAAAATGGAAAAACTAATATAAAATCGTCCGAGTAAAATTTACTCAGGTCAGAGTGTATTTGGTCCCTCTCTAAATTGAGTAAATGTTACTCAGCAGCAGAGTTAAAGTTAACGAGACAATGAAAGGATTAATTAAGTGATGATTGAGCACTGATGACGAACACTGATGTTAATAAGCATAAACAGAAGAGAAACACAAAACTACAACTGACTTCAATCAGCAGCAGCAGATTCACTTATCGCTAAAAGTGCTGGTGTTTTTTATTGTTGTTGTTAAAAATTACTTAATCAGTAAATTCTCATTAATATCACTATTTGGAATTTTGTAGAGTGTGGCAGAAATAAGGCCAAACAGGTCGGTAATAAGTAAAGCTGCTGTTTGTGGGGTTGCTTAATAATCCTCTGCTGAGATTTTGAGAGATTCGATGCGTTTTATTTCAGTTTATTTCATCTAAGGCTGTTACTGAAGGTAACTTAACAGCTTATTAACAGCAGGTGTTCATCATCTGTGCTCAATCATCACTTAATTAATCCTTTCATTGTCTCGTTAACTTTAACTCTGCTGCTGAGTAACTTTTACTCAATTTAGAGAGGGACCAAATACACTCTGAACTGAGTAAATTTTACTGGGAGGATTTTGTTGTGTATTGGGGCCCCAAAAAAGCTTGGGCCCTTAATATCTTCCTAACTTTCCCCTTTTTAGCGGCACCCCTGGTTGACAGTATCTGCCAACACTGCAACTTTGTTGTGGAAATGTGCCTGCAAACTGTGAATATCATTTAACATTTCAATAACATAGAATCTGTTGTCCGAATGTGTTTTAGAAAGGGGTATGTGGGCTATGTTCTGAGGGAGAGTACTACAGTTTACTATAGCTGTAACATCAGTGTCAGTTTAAAAGATTCACTCATCAGTATTCTTGCTCTCATCAACTAGATAAAGGTTTTTGTATAGCGCTGTTGGGTTTCCTGTGACTGTGGGCCTCAGAGCACAGTAATACACAGCAGAGTCTGATACTGCAGCAGAGGAGATCTTCAGATCCACATGATTTTGCTCACTTTTAGTGAGTTTAGTAGATAATTTTGGGTCTACATTAGATGATTTGCTGTTTCTATCACCATCAAAGATGGACACAAGAAATTCAGGAGCTGCTCTGGGATACTGACGATACCAGAATAGATAATCTGCAGATGAATAACTACAGGATAATGTCACATCTGAACCCTCCTCAGCAAAAGCATCTGTTTGGATTGGTTTGATGAGGTTTCCAGAAACCGCAGCTGAAAAGAATTCAGAAACTGTATAAATGTTGTGTCTTTTAAATCTCAACAATACCAAAAAAATACAGTATAAATAATACATAAACATACATACCTGCCAGACTGCAGAAGAGAATAGCTGGATACATTTCCATTGTGCAGTTCTCTGTTCACACTCATTCAGAATGAATAGTTTCTAGGCTTGTCTAAAAATGAGTAGATGAGTGTCAGATGTGTGTCAGTCCCTCCTCTCTCTACATTTGACAGCTGAGGAGCAGAAAGAAGACCCAGATACAGTCTGTCCTTATTTCCCCTGATTTTCATGCCTTGTTAAAGGCATAGTTCATCAA
This sequence comes from Danio albolineatus, assembly GCA_903798035.1. NCBI lineage: Eukaryota > Metazoa > Chordata > Actinopteri > Cypriniformes > Danionidae > Danio > Danio albolineatus. The sequence goes on from CAIGQQ010020530.1 coordinate 8,004, forward strand.
TACTCACTCTTTACTTCACCTGTCACACACATGTTTGTTTCTTTTTTCTGTTGAACACAAAAGGAAAAAACTAAACCTGTAATTATCGACTTCCATAGTGTTTGTTTTTCCTATTGGAAGTCAATGGTTACAGGTTTCTAACATTCTTCAAAATATCTTCTTTTGTGTTCAACATGAAAACTCTTGTGATTAAGGTATTTTGCCACAGCAACAGTTTTATGTTAAGAATGCTATATTTGAAAGAAGTGGGTGTAACCTTTTTAATGAATTCAGCGTAAGCTTATGATGCATTTTTCTGTAACTTAACCAACAACACATCATTTTCTAATAACATTGTTAATAATTAGCTAAAAGGAAAAGACTGGAAAGCCTTTTCCTTATGGAAAGCCTTACCTGTTCTATAATATTTGATTTGATTTATTTATTTCAGAAAATCACTGAATTACTCTTAAACACAATTATTCAAACATAAATACATTTCATCATTCATTCATTCAGATTATTTTCGGCTTAGTCCCTTTATTAATCTGGGGTTGCCACAGCGGAATGAACCGACAACATATCTAGCATATGTTATTACACAGCGGATGGCTCTCTAGCTGCAACTCATCACTGGGAAACACACATACACTTCTGTTCACACAAATGCACTAGGGACAATTTAGCTTACCTAATTCACATATAGCGCATGTCTTTGGACTTGTGGGGGAAACCGGAGCACCCGGAGGAAACCCACGTAAACACAAGAAGAGCATGCAAACTCCAGACAGAAATGCCAACTGACCGAGCTGATGCTCAAACCAGCTACCTTCATGCTGTGAGGCGAGAGCACTACCCACTGTGCCACCGTGCTCCATATTTCATCAAAATTAACAAAACATCTACAAATCTGTGTAAATTCAAAAATAATAATTACATTTCAACCACTTCGATATGGAGCGGGATGAAGCACAAGTGTGCTATTTTTTTCCACCCGTTCCACATCAATTTCTTCTTCAAATATTTCATCTTTTATCCTTGCGTTTTGTGTGTTATTTACTCATGTGTTATTTATTTATGTAATTTTTTTTTGCAAAACTGTTGTCTTTGTAACATCGTTTGTAACTGTTTTGATGGTAATAGCTCATTCTTCAGCATGTTTTATACAATAATACTGATGATAAACAAATGGAGAAACACGTTTATAATCTCCTTGTCAGCGTGTCATCATTATTGAGCTGCTCAGTTTATTTCACACCCTCTAGTGGGAAATCTGAGCAACAACATCTTGTTTATCAAACACACACATAACCAATATTCTGAGTTAAATGCAATTTAAGATCATTCATCACTCCACTGATAAGGTTTACATTTTTAATCCAATTCTTTATATTTTTATACAGAAATTAATTGTAATATTACTTTATATTATAACTGTATATATACTGTATAATTGTATTATAACTGTATATAACAATTGTGTCAGATCAACCTTTTCTATTTTTCTACTGATAAATATTATTTTAGTATTAGTGGTGGTGGTGGTGGTGGTGGTGTGGGTGTAGTTATTGACAGAACACAGAAAATATGAGAAAAGCTTTATTCATAAACTGTTTAAATTATATAAGGCCTTATCTAAAGTTGTACTTTATGTAATGTTTTTCAGTATTAAAGATTTCAGTGTAATTTTACATCGTCATTTAAAGTTGTTTTTTTAATCAAATATATAGATTGACAAAAATATACTTTTTGATATTGTTAATAAACTTATTATTAATAATAAACATATTGCAAATAAAACTTTTAATGTTGTTTTCTAATTTAAGTTTATAGTGTATTTGACAGTGGCAACACGACGACTTATTTTTATACATTCTGAATTATTCATATATAAAAGCTCCTAGTTTTGCCTATACTCAGTTTTTGTTCAGTGTTGTTGTGTTTTCCTGTCACTGTGGGCTCCATGGCACAGTAGTAAAGAGCAGAGTCTGATACTGCAGCAGAGGAGAGGAGCAGATCCACATGGTTTTGTTTTTCTCCGTTTGGTTTAGCAGTGAATCTAGGATCTACACCAGACTCATTAGGTTCATTTGTACCATGAATGAAGAGCACAAGGAATTGAGGAGCTGATCCGGGATACTGACGGTACCAGAATAAAGTCCGTGCAGATGAATAACTGCAGGATAAAGTAACACTTGAACCCTCCTCAGCAAACTGCTCTGTTTTGACTGGTTTAATTTCATTTCCATATGCAACACCTGCAAAATTAAATCAGCTTTTAATATATGTTTATTTATTTATTATTTATTTAAAATTGATTCTCAACAGGTGTGACTGTAGCCTGTATTGAAATTCTTCACAGTATGGTTAATAAGAATATACAACGTAAAAATCTAAAAATACTTACATGTAAAGACAAAGAGTAGAATAACCATGAGGAGACCCATCATCTGTGTTGACTAATGCAGATTAAATGAGCTCTGCATCAGGATCTGATTGAGTTTAACCAGATCTCTGCAGAAGTCCCACCTCCTCCACTCCAAATTAAACTCGCATTTTAAAAGACTTGAAAAGGATAAATAAACAGCCTCACTATAATCAAATAATGAGTACAAACATAATTCCTAACTATTTCTGCAAAGAAACTGACCAAAACTACACAATTTTAGGAGGTCTCCTGAGCATTCTTTCTATGGATTTGTTTTTTGTATTTAATAGCTGTGTGTTTGAATTAAATATTATTACACTGAAAACAAGGACTCATTAGATTTACTAAAAAATTAAGCTAAGTTATTTGGGCTGAATTTAAACAAATTGATTAAGTTAAACATCAATACATTTAAATGGTTTGTTGTTTAAATTTAGCCCATTTAAAATTGTTTGTAAAAAAAAAAAAAAGATTAGCAAACATCAATTGTTTCAGTGAACACTTTCTATTTGTTGCGTTTGTTGTGAATGTTTGTCTTTTGATGTTAAAACACTGTTATTGTGTTTTCTATATATGGTATGTTTTAATCATGTCTGAAAGTAGCACTTTTCTTTGTTATATTGTGCAAAATATACTTTAAAATTTTTAATAAATATATTTAATAAATAGCTTTCTCATTTATGGCTCCTAAACTCTGGAGTAGCCTTCCTGATAATGTCCGAGGCTCAGACACACTCTCGCAGTACAAAACTAGATTAAAGACCTATCTTTTAATAAAGCATACACTTTACAAGGTTCCATAACCCTGGACCAGGCTGTATCCTGAGCAGCTGCTGTGGTGCATGGAGGAGTGGACAGCATGTGACTGATTCCTGCTTCTCCAGCCTCGGGCGCCTAGACTACAGCTCTGCACAATATCCATAGGAGAAATGGTTGTGCCCAGCTGAGCTCGGTTTCTTTCAAAGCTCGCATTGATGGATTTGCTCTTCAGTGTTTGGACTCTCAATAGTGAATATTAAACAACACTAAACTGAGCTAAACTGAACTTTAACTCTGAAAACTGGTCTGACACTGTTTCAATTTACTATAACCTTCTAGGTGAAGCTGCTTTGACACAATTTACATTGTAAAAGCACTATAGAAAAAAAAAGTGAATTGAATAAAATTTTCTCAAGTATGTATAAATGAGAAATGTTATGTGGACACTTGATTTGTTTATATTACAACCTTTAAAACATTTGTTTTGTGGCCTCACAACAAGCAAAAAAGACAAACTGTGGAAAAACAGAAGTGTGTCAAGAAGACAGTTTGACATTTTTGAGCTGCAGTTCAGTGTGAAAAACAGAAATGGTAATTCCACAACACCCTCTAGTGGAAAATACACACATTTACATATTTAACATAGACATAACAACAATGGTTTGGTTTCAATGAATTTTAGCTAGCATAAATCCATTGACCATTGGCATAAAGGCCTGGATTGGGTCTGGATTTAGAGAACTGAAGACTAATATTTGTGTTAAAGGTTTACTATGTTGGGAAAGATGTAAAATAATAACAAATGTACATTAAAACAAGGGATTGAAAAAAATTGCATATGCAGATTGTTTTATCATGCATGTATTATTTTTTTATTTAATTATTTAATGTGAGTTTTATGTGTTGTTTTTAACTCTAACTCACTAGAGTTAATGTGAAAGTGTGGACAGAACTCACTTCTGATCAGATGTTACTGTTCAGGAGGTTTTTGTAGTGTGTAGATGAGTTTCCTGCCATTGTGGGCGTCAGTG
>CAIGQQ010020532.1:0-10369 GCA_903798035.1 Danio albolineatus
ATATATATATGCACATATAATATAGAAAAACGGCAAATTTTTATCAATTTTGTCATATATTAATTGCCTATATCAAAACCTATATTAAAACATACATGTTTATATAGGTTTTTTCCATGTGGGCACCAACAGCTACCAGTAGCCTATCAATTAAAATTAAATGTCAAAATTGTGTACTTTTTTCCAATCCAATTTATAAACAATTGCCACTGCCACCAGTCTTCTCCAAATCTCCTAACTAACGTATAAAAGATTTCATCTCTTTCTGGTACAGACGTTCTATTCTTGTAAGAAACAAATATATGACTTAATCTGCCCTCTAACGGTCAAATACACAAACAGCAGACGAGACCCAGCCACATTCCTGTCGTGCTGATGTAATCACAATCCCGCTTTCCATGAGAACACAAGATCCATTTTTTGATTCCCAGCAAGTGCAGAATCCACAAGCAAGACACAAGGTGACATTCTCATGCCCTGGATGATGGCACGTTCAAGACTGGGCAAACATATTTTGGATTTGGTTGCACATTAAAATGCATTTGCCTCCAATACATTGATTTATACTAATTAATAAATATCAATGGATACTAATGGACTAATGTTGGCTGTTGGAAGGGCAGGGGTGTTTAAATTGTTTTGCAGGACTCTTTTGACATGATTTAGCAGTTTTTAATGTGATCTGATGTGAGTGTTATGAATGACCAGATGGGGGTAGAGTTGACCAGCAGAGTGTGTTGGACAGACAGCAGTTCAGTGACAGCTTCAGTCAACACCAGCACTGCTGATCATCTGCACTCTCACAAAATATAATCAAATCAAATAAAATGAGATTAATTATTTAGATATACGCAAAAGTATTGTAATAAGATATGCACAATGTTTGATTAGCTTTTACAATACTAAAACGTCTGCATGAACACTTCACATATGCAGGAGTTTTGCCAGCTGACATGAGCAGTGGAAAGCAAACGCCAAAAGGTTGCTGATATCAATAATAAGGTATTTATCAGAAAATGCTCACCAAATGTTTATTAACCTCTTAAACTCTAATGCTATTTTGGGATTTCCACCTGGATTTTGCCTACCTAATTTTAAAAGCTTCCCAAATCCACATGCAGAGGAGTAAATGCAAAAATGTGGTATCATTTTAAAGAAAACCCTTTAAATTTTCATAAAACACTGTTAAAAGTGATTAAAATAATTGTATATGTTGTCTGTGTTATCATAAACACTTAAAAAAGAGGCGCTTTCTGTGTTTTTTCTTTATAAACTCAAATTTAAAAGAGTATCTTTTAGGTTCTGTGTGGTCTAGGTTGCTGTAATTAATTTTTGGTGGTTCCTGCACATGTCAGTAATCATAAGAAAAATGAAAAATGCCTCTATCATAATCTATGCAAAAGTTATTGTATTCCAACTGATGAGAGGTGCTAAACCTTTTTTTATGTAATTTCCGCCTACCAAACTTTGAAAATCTTCCATACCCAAATGCAGTGGTATAAATGGCAAATTTCAGTGTTATTGGACAGAAAACCATTTGAATTTACAAAAGAAACTGCTGAAAGTAATAAATAATATTTGTTATGTTTTCTGTTTTATGATGAACCACTTCAACATAGGGCGCTTTTTTATTTTTTGTTCTAAAATGCTTTTTTGAAAGTATGTAAATAATCCCATAAGAGAATAAGACAACTCCAGACAGTTCTGCTGGAAACCAGCAGATAGCAGCAAACACTAGGAAAAAGAATTTTGTCTCCACCATAGAGTATGCAAAAGTTATTGTAATTCTGAAAACTGAATATTGGAAAAATATGGCATGCGGATAGACTATTGTTTTAATATTTTCACGATCTTTGGTTTGATCAAACATAATTCACTGTGTTTTGACCACATTATACATATAAAAGGAATACTTATGCACATCACCTCAAAAACAGCGGAGAAATGGCCTGTTTTGAAGGACTCAGCATAAGGTAAGAGATGATGTAGCATTTGTGGCTTTCTGTGCGATCTGGGGCTGCTTATTTATCATAAATATAATATGAAATAGAATATGAATAGAATATAATTCACATAAAGGAATGCTAGAATCGTACAAGGACGGGCAAGAGCTTTTATTTGAGCTATGACTTGTACATGTGTCATATATAAAGCATATAAAAATAGGAAAATGACAGCTCGGGTATCCAGTATTTTGTTTTGTAAATAAATGTTAATAACTTTTGTACAGTAAAATAAAAACCTAAGTGATGCATATGTGCATAAAATATAGCTTCTACGCTTTCAAACGGAACCACTTATAGGGGTCTTGCGCAACCATGGACCTTTAAAAATGAAAGTGAAACTGATGACGTCACAGGACCCGGTACCGGGTTTAAAAATACCTTAAATGTTTAGTTTACATACCTATAGTTATGTTTTACCAGTTGTTTTGTATTATAAAACTTACTAATGAATGTTTATGAGTTTCTTTAAGCATATGCTTTTAACGGATGATTCATGTTTTAATATGGAGATTATTCATAAATCATTTTGCCTGTCCAGTAATCTTTATTTTCAGATATTGTACTAAATAACGAGTTGTCTAACACTTGTGTACCTTTTTATGAGAACAATTGTGTACCTTCATTTCAATTGTACCATAAAAGGTACAAAACAGTATCATAAGAGGTCTTTTCTGTACCGTATAAGTGCAATAGGCGCCACGGTGGCGTAGTGAGTAGCACGTTCACCTCACAGCAAGAAGGTTGCTGGTTCGAGCCTCGGCTGGGTCAGGTGGCTGGAGTTTGCATGTTCTCCCCGTGGTTGTGTGGGTTTCCTCCAGGTGTTCCGGTTTCCCCCACAAGTCCAAAGACGTGGTATAGGTGAATTGGGTACGCTAAATTGTCCGTAGTGTATGAGTGTGAATGAGTGTGTATGGATGTTTCCCAGAGATGGGTTGTGGCTGGAAGGGCATCCGCTGCGTAAAACAAATGCTGGATAAGTTGGCGGTTCATTCCGCTGTGGCGACCCCAGATTAATAAAGGGACTAAGCCGAAAAGAAAATGAATGAATGAAGTGCAATAGTAGATATTTAATGGTAGATATTCAGTAGATGGTCAGTCAGTGTAGATAGTCAGTCTTTTGCAATCTCACTATTAGCACGTGGTTCTCATTGAATCTGTGTATTTTTTTTAAAACACACATACAGAATTATTATAAATATATTAGATTATATATAAATATATTAATATTAGGGGTGCCACGGTGGCGTAGTGAGTAGCACATTCGCCTCACAGCAAGAAGGTCGCTGGTTCGAGTCTCTGCTGGGGTCAGTTTGCATTTCTGTGTGGAGTTTGCATGTTCTTCCTGTGGTTGCGTGGGTTTCCTCCGGGTGCTCCGGTTTCCCCCACAGTCCAAAGATATGCGGTACAGGTGAATTGGGTAGGTTAAATTGTCCGTAGTGTATGAGTGTGAATGAGAATGTATGGATGTTTTCCTGAGATGGGTTGCGGCTGGAAGGGCATTCGCTGCGTAAAACAAATGCTGGATAAGTTGGCGGTTCATTCCGCTGTGGCGACCCTGGATTAATAAAGGGACTAAGCCGACAAGAAACTGAATGAATGAATATTATTATTATGTTCATTCAAGGCTCGAACCTGCCACCTTCTTGCTGTGAGGCGAACGTGCTACTCACTACGCCACGGTGGCGCCTATTATTATGTTATATATATTAATAAACAAATGTTTAAATGAACATTTCATACAAACATTTTACAGAAAATGTCAGACGTGTGGGCCTTCAAAAATTGATCGGAGAAAGAAGTGGGCCCTCAAGTGAAAAAATAAACATTTCCAATAGCCAGAGGCAGATTAATGACAACACACGCGTATATTCACTAACCACCAACAAGAAAAAGAACTTAACTTGCGGCATTTTTATTTGTTAATGTCTTGTGGGCATTTTTATTAGGGGTGCCACGGTGGCCTAGTGGTTAGCATGTTCGCCTCACAACAAGAAGGTCGCTGGTTCGAGCCCCGGCTGGGTCAGTTGGCATTTCTATGTGGAGTTTGCATGTTCTCCCCGTGGTTGCGTGGGTTTCCTCCGGGTGCTCCGGTTTCCCCCACAAGTCCAAAGACATGTGGTATAAGTGAATTGGGTAGGCTAAATTGTCCGTATAGTATGTGAATGTGTGTGTGTGGATGTTTCCCAGGGATGGGTTGTGGCTGGAAGGGCATCCGCTGCGTAAAAATATGCTAAATAAGTTGGCGGTTGGTTCCGCTGTGGCGACCCCGGATTAATAAAGGGACTAAGATGACAAGAAAATGAATGAAGGAATGAATGTATTAGTAATGCCTTACACTACTGCGTTACAGGAAAAAGTAATACGTTACTGTAAGTGTTCACTCAAAAAATGACTTTGTTTGCTGCTCGTTCAAAGTACTTATTTAAGATGAGTTGAACCAATGCAATTCTTACATTTTTTAAGGGGCAACCTAATTGTTTTATATTCAATCCACTTAAATTTGTAAAAATTTAGTTGAGTTAACCGATTTGTGTTGGGATAACATGAAGGAATTGTGTGTGTTTTTTTTTTACAGCGTATATCATATTGTCCTCAGCGGGTCTTAATAATCTGCAGCTCCTCAAAATGTAAATACAGCAGCCCTGTTTTAAAGCATACATTATCCTAAAGGCAGCTGTTTCTCTTAAGTTTGTGAGACTGAGACCATGACATAACTGACTTAATAATGCGTCATGAAACTTTTACCATTCATATTGTTTTCTTTTAACCCTGATGCATTATCCAGATGGGGTTAAAAAAAAACAAAAAACATATATGATGGCAATACTAGTAACATATTTTAAAAGCTTGTGTTAACTGAAACTCAATCTCCAAAATGGCTCCCAACGGACACCAGATCTCATGATGGCAGATCTCCCAAATGTTATAACCTCTCGTTTCGAGTTTCAGAGCGTCTGTCTAAGTGCCTGTGGAAATTATGTGCCCTCAACATAGTTTGGCATCTTCTTGCATGTGTTATGTTGGGGTTAGGGGATATATTTAGCAAGTCAGTTCAACACTTGAGCTCCTTGGAGAAACCCAAGAGGAACCCTGAACACGGACGGACCGCACAAGCCCTGACCTTACATGGAGGCGATGAGAGCTCAGGATCCAGAAACAGGAGATGTTTGGTGGGCTGGCTGCGAAAGTGCAAACTTGAGATGCTTGGGGGTCTTGTAGTGAGAGTGCTGGGGGTCCCGCGTTGTCTTTTTTTGAAAAATGTAAGGGTCAGATCAAGTATTTTCGTTGGCGAGAACAGCTGTGGTGACTGAGATGAATTAGTTGTAGAATATAAACGTCGGGTTTTTAGGCAAGTCGTCTTTATTTCTGTAACAACTTTACAATGTAGATTGTGTCAGAGTAGCTTAGATGGAAAAACAAAAAAGCCATAACTACTGTATATTAAGGGTAATGCATTTAGTAAAGGAACAAAACTTGCTGTATGATTCTTAAATGCTTCATCACCCTTTTTTGTTCATTTTTGCCTCGTTTACACTGCCAGTTAAATGTGACCCAATTCCGATTCCAGGCAGATCGGATTATATTAACATAGGCTCATTCTGAAAACGTATAAAACAAATAAAAATGTTATATAGTGTCAAAAAACGTTTCGTAAAAGTCAAGGGTGCAATTCTGGTCTGAGAGGTGGGGGGGACCAAATCTGAGTGTTGGTGATAGTTGTGGAAACGTGTAGCAATGTTGAGCAACTGTGTGCAGAAAAGCCTAAATTTAAATTTTGTTTGACATTTTATCATAACATATACAGTGTATTATTAAAATGAAAACAAATGAAAGAATATAATTTTTAGGAAACTTAAAGAATTTATTTAATTGTTTTTAAAATAAAAAGAACAAATTTGGATTTTACATAAGAAAGTGTAAAAAAAAAAAAAGCAAGTTAAATATCTAAAAAAAATTCCACCATCCCGTCCAAACCTTTAGGATACCTGGTGTCAGATTTGCACAATCGATACGCACAACGCTTTGGCGTTTCCCTTGCTCGAAAGCTTGACAGAGCTCCTGCGCGTGCAAAGCCACGAATGTTGGGTGTGGTTTTTAGGTGCGGCTTAGCAAAGGGTCAATTGGTGTCCATTCAGTGTTCAAAGAAAGTTTAGTTAGACCTATACGAGTGACGTGACGGCAAACTTAATTTTGCATACATATCTTGAGTTGAAAAATGTTTGTTTTTTTTTCGACTCTCGAGGGGAAATTATAGCATGAAGTGGTATTTATATCTAAAAATAAGTGAGGGGGACATGTCCCCCCTGTCCCCCCTGGGAATTGCACCCCTGGTAAAAATTCTAATTTTAACTTTTTTCACACACATTTGGGAGTGAATTTTGTGACGTGAATAACTGATAACACTGACACATCATTGTAACATGAAAAAATATATATATTTTTGTTCATTTAAAATGAAAGGTTTTCGCAAGTAAAGTACTATTTATGTTGCTTTGATATTTAGTATTTAAAAAATATGTACAGTAGTTACTGTACATTTGGACTTTTTTGAATAATAGTTTTTGAGTTGTAAGTTCAATGTAATTTAGTTATATTCATTCCAGTGGGGTTAATTCTAAGATTACATGTAAATGTAATGCATTTATTTATTGAAAAAGTACTATATAATGTGTATTTTTTATATTCAAAGTAGTACATAACACTAATAACATAGTATTAGTTATCACTAGGTGCACACAGAATCTGCACGTGCAGAAATCTGCAGATTTTTTGCCCATCATTTACTTAAAAGTATTTACTTGTGTAAATGTGTGTAAATTAATATTTATTCAGTTTTTAAATTAATTTCACTGACATTATTGTGATATAATAACAGTGATATTAAAATGTGCATATGGTTTATTTACAATACAGTTTGTAAAGTCATATTTTTTTTGTCTTTTAGTAGATATATTATATAGGAGACTTGCTTTGTTTGCCAAATAAGTGGATCTAATTGGATTGGCATTGTAAACATTCAATAAAAAGTATTATTTTATTTCAGATATTAAGTTTTATAATGCTCCCAAAATCATAAATCCACAGATTTTTTTCAGAAATCTCAGTTGAAATAGCAAAAATTGTCCGCAGATTCCGTCTGACCCTAGTTATCACATAGAAACATACAGCAGTAACATTAGTAACTACAGTGGTAACATTTTATTTTCACACTTCAAATCCAACTATTACATTTCAGATCAGATACATTATATTAATTCATAGTTATTTTGAATATAGTACCCACCAAATTGGCATTTGAAGTAATAACACATCCACAGTAAAACTAGTATAATAGTTAATTTTCAGTTAGTACCATGTGAGACATTATCTGAAATCATCATATTACCATGATATCACCAGTGATAAACCATTTTAGACATCAATATGACATTTGTTATTGATTTTTTGTATGCATTATTTCAACAAATGTTTACAAAATCTAAATTAAAAATAACTTGCAACAGTCTGAACCATGGTACTCTACAGGGAGCATGTAAATACTGTATAACACACAAATAAGGTACTGTAACAATTTAGTAACTTTAATACAGCGGTATTGCCGTTGTATTACACATATCTTTGTATATACACATCTCTTTGCTTTAGCATACACATAAAATACAAATGCTTTGGAATCCAAATCCTCTAAAGGATTGTTAGACTGCATTATTTAGGGCAACCGGAGCTGGGAAAACCTCCCAAAAGACATTATAATTTGAACAGCATCTGCGCTCATGTTAGTCTGTTTTTTATTATTCCCGAGGTTTCCATAATCCTGGACCAGGCCGTATCCTGAGCAGCTGCTGTGGTGGTCATGGAGGAGTGGAGAGCATGAGACCGATCCCTGTAAGACCCCAGTGACAGACGAGTCCTCTCATTGTTCCCGAAGGGCCAGCCGGTGACCCACCTGTGGTCTCTCCGTGATGGATGTCCAGCGGTCTCCAGCCTCCGGCGCCTAGACTGCAGCTCTGCACAAGATGTCTGGCCATAGGAGAAATGGTTGTGCCCAACTGAGCCTGGTTTCTCTCCAGGTTTTTTTTTATATATGAAAATATATTTAAAAGTTCTTTTTTGTTTTCGAGGAACTGTCATCAAATGCAGATACATATTGCAAAACCATATTTTAAATTTGTTTTGTCAGTATTTGTGTAACGTTGTTTAGTTATAAAGCTGTTTAATTATCCGTAAAGAAATATTTTTTTGTTTAGCAAGGATTCATTAAAATTAAAAGCGACAAAGCCATTTCATGCTACACATTACAAATAATAATAATAATAATAATAATAATAATAATAATAATAATAATAATAATTCCTTACATTTATATAGTGCTTTTTTAGACACTAGACTCTTTTCTAAAGCACTTTACCCAATGGGGAGGAGGGGGATCTTCTCATCCACCACCAGTGTGACGCATAGGCAGCCATATTGCACCAGACCGCACACCACACACCAGCTGATTGGTGGAGAGGAGACAGAGTGATTAAGCCAATTATGATATGGGGGTGGTTAGGAGGTCATGATGGACATGTAGGCAGAGTCAGGACCTCGGTTTAACGTCTCATCCGAAAGACGGCACTCACTGAGCAGTATAGAGTCCCCTTCACTATACTGGGGCGTTAGGAACCACACAGACCGCAGGTTCACTAACACCACTTCCGGCAGCAACCTAGCTTTCACATGTGGTCTCCAGTGGTGTAAAGTAACTAATTACAAATACTCAAATTAGTGTATCTGAGTAGTTTTTCTCAGGAATTGTAATTTACTGAGTAGTTTTAAAAACGTGTACTTTTACTTTCCCTTGAGTACATTTTTAGTGCTGTATCGGTACTTTTACTCCACTACTTTCCTTCAACCTGCAGTCACTACTTTATTTATTCTTGTCTATGGGCATTGGTAAAATCCGTCCTGTGGTTCCTGTCCAAACAAATTGCACATAGAAGGTAAAAATCGCATCATAATGATCTACCTCAAGACATGGCAATTTATAATTGCAGCAAACTGTTTGGAAGCATTAAAAGTTTCCAAGAAGATGTTCAAAATCTTTACATACATTAACCCAGAGACTGTTTAGATGCATGACACTGATGAGAAGATGACGGATGTTTACTGTGAGATGACTGAAATGGCCTTAAACACCCAGCAGGCAAAAGACGTCAACAAGACGTCAGGTGGACATTGTACACTAATGTTATACCCAACATCAGGCTGATGTCAATGTCCAGTGTCCAACTTAAAAATCAACCAAATATCAACGTCTAATGATGCTACAGCATGGCGCTATGTGGACGTTACTACTATGACATATATCAGATGTTGGATTTTGCTCGCCATACCAGATGAATAAATGTCAGTATTTGACGTCAATATGACATTGGTTTAAGATGTTGGCTCCTCTTTCTATCACAACCTTAAATCAACCAAATATCAACATCATTTCACATCATTATTGGACATCAAAATAATGTCCTTACACGCTGACTGGACATTAAACTTTGGTCACCTGAAATCACAACCTAAATCTAACCTATTATTACCGTCTTATGACGTTGTGTGCCTGCTGGGTAATAACTAAATGCACTACAGAATGTTACGTTTACACATCCACAAATGACATGTAAATGAATCAGCTTTTTACAGTGTAATACTCACTACTCAATACTCTTGAGTACTTTTGAAAGGGCTACTTTTCACTCATACTTTGAGTAATATTTACTACAGATACTTTTACTCTGCTCGCACTACATTTTTAGGCAAGTAATGGTACTTTTACTTGAGTATGATTTTTCTGTACTCTTTCCACCACTGGTGGTCTCCAATCCGGGCACAGCTCTGCTTAGCTTCAGTTGGCGACCATGTGAGAGTTGCAGAGAGCTATAACTGCCGGCCATATTTAAATAAATGTTCTTTTGAACTTCCACAAAATATGAAGCAGCATATTATTTTTAATATTTATAATAGGAAATGTTCAAGTATAAAGTATTTTTAATGACTTAAAAATTAAGTAAACTCTTTGTAACTTGGATTTTGGACAAACTTAATTTTTATAATTATGCAAATTGTACTCTCTTTTTAAATAAAGTCAACTAATCGCTTTTTACAGTGTATCTGAATGCTTTCTGAGGGGAAAGAACATGTGATTCTGTAACCTGAGTAATGATAAATAAAATTTAGCTTTGCCATGTCACAAATAAATGACATTTTAATTGTAATAATATTTCAGAATGTTACATTTTCTTATCAAATCAATCCAGTCAAATCAATCTTGCTGAGCAGCAGAGACTTGTCCAAGAGACTTAGAGCTCTAGCAAAAACACAAAGGC
>CAIGQQ010020540.1:0-14252 GCA_903798035.1 Danio albolineatus
TATATATAAAACATAGTGTAGAAAAATGTCTTACTCTGTTAAACATAAATTGGGAAATATTTAAAAAACATAAAAAATCAAGGGGGGTTAATATTTCTGACTTCAACTGTGTGTGTGTATGTATATATAGAATATTTTAACCATTTCTCAGTGAATAAAGGTAATGTATATTGGTGCATTTGAACAAAAACGATATATTAAACAGATATATTTATTAAAATAATATTTTATTCACAGAACATCTTTAGAAATGGAAAGATGATACATTTAAATTCATGCAAAATATAGCAAAAAATAAATTACAAACTACAACATTTCAACAATATTTTTTATATTTTATGTTTCCCTTGATTTTTGCTATTTTTTGAAAATTGTATTTAATATTTTTCTCTAAAAATTTAGGCTACTAATTTTTGGAACCATTATTGTAAGTTATTTTGTTGGATCAGCTCCAGATTTGGCTTCAGTACTGACTAAATTAATGCATATGCACAAAAATAATATTGTAAAGCATTCTATAGAAAACATTATTTAAATGAGAGATTTGTGGGGGGTGTACTCAAATATGCTGAGCGCTGTATATACACACACATAAAAGATCAGGAAAAGATAAACATTTTAATACTATGTTTCTTATTAACAATTGTACTACAGTACAGTTTTACTTTACAGTACACTGGGCCCACTAAAGCACAACAACAGCCTGTTTATGTTTATTAGATATAATGAAAATTAAGCTTTTTATTTAATGACAAGATAGGAAATTAAAATTTGGCTTGGAGCCAGTGTGTCCTGTTCTCTGATCGTCATGCTAGAGAGGATCAGACTGCACAAAAGGCATTCATAGTGTACCACCTCGATTACAGCTCTCATCTGATTGACTGAAGGGTACAAGTGTCTCAAAAATACACACACACACACAAATCCATGGTGAGTCATCCATGTAAAAAAAACAAGGATTTGCACATTTTCATTCAGGATGAACTTGCAAATTTCAAAACTGTTTATACACTGTTATACATTTGTAAATGGTGTAAATGTGTTTTATGAATATGTATTTTTATGTGAATGAATTGTTTTTGTGAATATGTATAATTTTTTTGTACATGTGAATTTGGCTATACATCTGTACATCGTATCTTTTGAGTGAATCAGTTTTGATACCTATCTGACTCCATAGGTACAAGATTTTGTTTTGTCTGCCATGTGCTCTCATGTTTATTGTCTAGTCCCACCCATCTTGTTATCCCATTATTAGTTTTAATTCTGTTCATCTGTTTGCTCTTGTTCATATGCCCCTCACGTCTGTCCTGTAATCAGTTAATTCCAACCCAGGCTCTAAACCTGTCATGCATTTTGTATGAGTGTGCTACCCGTACATGTGATATCTGTGTTACGTTCAGTTAATAAAGAACATTCAGTGAAACTGCATGGCTGCTCTGGTGTCCTCTTATACTTCAAATCAAATGAAAAATACATAACATGGTGTCAGAAGTGGGATTGTAAACGGAAAGCACAACTGAGAAGATGCCACTACTGCAACCACCATCAGTGTGAAATTTAGCTTCAGAAATATGAATTGTACCTCATTGCAAACAGAGTGGTGGAGAAATCAGAAACCGTACAGTGTGCAACCTTTCTTCATATCATGGGTGAAGAAGCGATCAAAGTTTACAACACATTCCAGTTCACCGCAGAAGAAGTGAATACGATTGACACACTAAAAAGGAAATTTAAAGAGTACTGTGAGCTAAGAAAGAATCTGCCATATATTTGTCATATGTTTTTCAAGAGAACACAAAGTACCAGAGAGACAATGCATATGTCACAGATCTTAAACACAAGGCGAAAGACTGTGAATTTGGCGATTTGACTGACTCGCTAATTAGGGATAGAATTGTATGCGGGATAAAAGACGACAATGTTCGCGCAAGACTGTTGCGAGAGGCAGACCTCATATTGGAAAAGGCCATAGACACCTGCAGAGCCAATGAAATTACGTCAAATCAAATGAAAATGCTTGTTGAAGAAGTTGACTCAAATAAAACAAGCAGTGTTAGAAATACAAAGTAAAACAGGCAAAACTGTTGACAGGCAAAAGTGTGAACAGAATAGTAGACAGCACGCTATGGAAAAACAGTCCAAGACACAAGTGAAATGTTTACGATGTTGTTATCAACATGATTACCAAAAGTGCCCAGCTTATGGACAAGTATTTAAATCCTGTAACAAAAGAAATCACTTTGCATCAACAAAGAAAATACAATCAATAGAGGAAAATTAACAAAGTGATGAACAAAATGATTTTTTTTGTAGGAACCATTAAGCTGCAAACAAATCAAAGAGTGAGAAATGTGCACACCGTTACCACTGAAGCACAAAGTTTAAAGGACAACTGGACTGAAAGCTTGAGAATAAACAACA
This sequence comes from Danio albolineatus, assembly GCA_903798035.1. Classification (NCBI taxonomy): domain Eukaryota; kingdom Metazoa; phylum Chordata; class Actinopteri; order Cypriniformes; family Danionidae; genus Danio; species Danio albolineatus. The sequence continues at coordinate 2,425 of CAIGQQ010020540.1, forward strand.
AGAGTGTCACATTTAAATTAGATACAGGAGCAGTCTGTAATGTAATGCCCCACAATGTGTTCACAACACTGAAAATCACAAAGAAAACTAAAGAAAATCGAACTGTCACCTAGTTACATATTCTGGCCACAAGATGTCGCCTGTGGGAAAGTACAGCTTACTTTCACCTACAGAAAGCAAAAGCACAAAATTCAGTTTCAAGTAGTTAATGGAAACGTACCTGCAATTCTTGGACGCACAACCTGTGAAAAACTAAGAATGGTCAAAAGAATTTATGAAATAAGTGAATATGAAGATGACCCTTTAAAAGGATTTGATGACCTGTTTTGTGGTCTTGGTTGCTTACTACCTGTGCATCTGTCACGAGCGGGATAACAGACAAAAGTCAAATGGATCCAAATGCAAGGTTTTAATAATAAACTCAGGACGGACATGTGCAAATAAACGATGCATCCAGCACCGAACACGAGACACACATAGATACAACACCGATCAGAGACCAAAACACACCAACTAGGATCTGATAAGACACAGAGACAACATAAGCACACAGAAGTAACGAACTGACAATAAGGTGCTGGTTCCAGCTCAATATAAAGGAGTGTTGAGTACATACAGCTGAAACCGCTGATTAGAACAGCTGATCAAAAGATCACATGATCAACAACGCAAGAGAGCACATGGGCTGCGTTCGAAACCGCATACTTCCATCCTATTAGGTATGGAAAAAGCAGTAGGCGAGCGTTTGAGTATGTTTGAATCCCCGATGTTCACAAAAGAGTAGGCGAGAATTACCTCAATCCTCGCGAGATTCGGCCGTACGTATACTTAATTTGCCTTGATATGTGCATACTCACCCACAACATAATAGGAGAAAACAGTACGCCAAGAAAGAAGTACGTTTGAAACTTCGGTAATCATAAAAGTGTAGGCGAGAAATCCCCGGATGCCCTACTGCTTCTGCCCAGATTCCAGAGTATTCTAAGATGGTTACTTACCTATCCCAGGAGGCCATGGGAAAGCAATTCGGCACGAAGAAAAAGAGGGAAGAGACGACAATTGCATCATAATATTGAGAAAAAATGGGACGTGGATGTTTTGAAATGCAAGTTATTGGAAAGCGTAAAGACGCTTCCCTGAGTTAAATGGCATTTGTTGAGCTAACTGTAGTGTACAGTGAACTGTAGAGTTGCTGACAGTATAAAGATGCTTTATAATAGCGCTATAATGTTTATAATAGCGTTAAATGTTTGTTTTATTTTGCGCTAAAACATCATCATGTGGGAACTTCTGTGAGCACGTAACATTACGCTTAAAAGGTGAATTTATATTAACAAAAATCCATTATTAAATGTCTGACATAAATATATGAGAAGTGTTGCAGATTTACAACATTAAACACACCTGAGCGAGTGATGTGTTTGTGCTGATGTAGAATATACTGTTGTCGATACTGTTTACATTAGCTAACGTTACATGTAATATTCATAAATCTATATAAAACCATAATTCATTTGTTTTATCTGTTCATTTTTATAGGTGATAAAATTAATTTATTTTTATTTATTTATTTTTGAACACAAACTGACATTGTGCTGTTAAAATGACTTCTTTATTCTGTGTTTTGTGTGATCTGAAATGTCCTCAGACTGGTGCCGTGTGCACTGAGGATGAAGAAGCGGTGTGCTGGAGATGATGCTGGAGATGCTGTAGTGCTGTGGACGAGACCCTGACAGATGTTGCTGTGGTCTCTTCGTTGTCAGAATCGGTTTCTCTGGCGTGGACAGCCTCATGTCCCAACGCCGTTTTAGTCTGACTGCAGCAGTGACGATGATGATGATGATGGAAAATACAGATGAAGAGCCGCTGATCATCTGCAGAACCGGTCCCGCTGTGTGGAGATGCAGCTGATGCGGTTCTGTCTCCAATACATGATTGTTAACCAGTTTGAATAAAGCTTTGTTTCATGTGTTGTTGACTTGTCATGGTTACTTCTATTCATTCTTTTAATGTTTCATTTTATGATCAATAAATTAAATAATAATTTGTCAATAATGTAAGCATAATTTTCCATCAAAATAGGAAATAAAGATGTACTCACAATGGCTACATTTCTCTAATGACTGTTAATACATAGCAGTGGCATATAAAACACATTCTGATTTGTATTTTGTGTCATGTATATATAAGGATGCGTTTGATATATATATAGATTTCCTTCATTATTGAAATGAAAAATCCGTATTTTAAGGAAAAGGATGAATCAAAATGTTAATTCCCAGCTTCAAGTTTTGGTCATGTAAAATAAGCAGGCTAAAGCACTACTGTACACAAAGATGAAAATCACTCTTGGATGGCCTACAGTAAGTAACACGACACTGATGTCAATTTAATAAAATATTACAATAATTATCCATATCTTCTGGTAAAAACATGATAAGTTCAGATGTAAAAAAAAACTTTAAATGTCATCTGTTCAAAAAAAAAAAAATGCAAGCACCGGTGTGTATATCAGTAAGTTAACTTTTATGGCATAAAAACGGTTCTTTGCATTGCCGTTAAAGTGACACAACTACAAAAACATTGGAGGCTGGAAACTATTCAGTAGAGTTGCATGTTACTGATGCGAGGTGCTTCTGTCCCTGTCATCTTATTTATATTATTATGGGATTGTTATAATTACTATTAATTAAAGAAAAACTTACAATTTATACAGGCTCTGAAAAACATGGATGTATCTTTTACAATTAACAAAAACGACATTAATGTAATGGGTTTCTTGGATTATATGAGATTATATGCACACAAATGCAAAATGAGAATATTTGCGTTGAGTAATCAAACAAGACAGGAAAACAAGCGAGATTTAAGCAGGTTACTTGTGGATGAAAAATGTTATAAAACAATACAGACAATAAGTTCACGTTAACTTTTGTAAATAAAAATATTAATTTAAATTACGATTCATTAAACCTGCAATTTCTTCAAAGTTGTTGCGCTTGTCAGTCACGTAATAATGTAAACATGGCGTATGACGTACGATCCCATTCATACTCAACGAGATTTGGCTGTTGAGTGCCTACTCTTTTAGTCCTCGTTAAGTAAGTACTCATTGAAATTGAGTACCTACTCATTGAGTATGCGGTTTCGAACGCAGCCATGGAATACAAAACAAACCCACGTGACAACAACAGAACAGAAGCAGCGCATGCACCTGCAACCGTGACAGCATCACATTAAAACAGACCCCGATGTGTCACCAGTGATTCATCCACCAAGAAAGGTTCCAATAGCTCTCAAAAATAAAACAGTTGAAGAGTTACACAAGATGGAAAGCATGGGAGCTATAGTAAAGCAGACAGAACAGACAGATTGAATGAACAGTATGTATTCCAACAAAGAGTATGTGAACAGTGGTGAAACCAAACAAAATACGTATATGTATGGATCCACAGGACCTCAATAAAGCAATAAAGCGAGAGCATTATCCTTTACTGACCGTGGAAGAAGTGGTATCCAGCATGCCAAATGCCAAGATATTTTCAGTCCTGGACGCTAATCAAGGTTTCTGGCAGATAAAGCTAGATGATGAAAGCTCAAAATCCTGTACATTTAACACACCAAGGTATAGATTTAACACACCAGGTATAGATTTCTTCGTTTACCATTTGGTGTGTCTTCAGCCAGTGAAGTCTTCCAGCGTGTGATTGCACAGATGTTAGGTCTTGAAGGTCTTGAAGGTGTGGTCAATGTCATAGATGACATCCTAGTATGGGGAGAAACAACAGAAGAACATGATCACAGACTCATCAAGCTACTGGAAAGAGCAAGAGAGTGTAATCTAAATATGAACACAAACAAGTGCCAAATAAGAACCTCAGAAATAAGATATCTCGGACATAACATCTCAGAAGAAGGTCTCAAGCTAGATGATGAAAAAGTAAAAGCTATTGTAAAAATGCCACCACCTGAAAACAAACAAGCACTCATGAGATTTATGGGCATGGTGCAATAACTATCCAAATTCATTCCAAATCTATCCGGTATCAGTGCTTCTCTTCGAAAACGGCTTGAAGATGATATTCAATGGCACTGGGAGGAAGAGCAACAAAAAAGCTTTACAAAAATGAAGAATCTGTTAGCAAATGCACCAACACTACAATTTTTTAATGTACAAAAACCAGTCACACTTTCAGTTGATGCCAGCTCAGAAGGGATTGGAGCAGTTATTCTGCAAGACAAAAAGCCAGTGGCATATGGATCACGTGCACTAACAGATGCTCAAAAGAATTATGCACATATTGAAAAAGAGTTGCTTGCTATTGTCTATGGATGTGAGAAATTTTAACAAAATCTCTATGTCAAAGAAGTGGAGGTTGAAAGTGATCACAAACCATTAGAGATCATCTTTGAGAAATCACTGCACCAAGCTCCACCTAGATTACAGCGCATGCTTCTCAGACTTCAAAGATACATCCTGAAGGTTGTTTACAAGCCAGGTAAAGAGATGCACATTGCTGATGCATTAAGTCGTGCATACCTGAATGAGTGTACAGAAGATTGGTTTGGTCAACAGCAGGAGTTGTGCTGTATAACATACTTACCTGTTTCAGAAGAAAAACTAAATGTTTTTTCGCAAAGCAACAGCTGCTGATCAAGAAATGCAACTACTGTGCAAGATGGCAATGGACGGATGGCCTTCAAAGAAGAAATAAGTTTCATTTCTGGACTTGGAGTTGTGAAATGTAAGGAAAGAGCCAGGGATGTTCTGTATTGGCCAAATATGTCAACTCAAATTGAAGAGTTAGTTTCACAATGTCCAGTGTGCAATGCACACAAGAACAGTAATCCAAGTGTAGCGGTCCAAGCTACATTAAGGCCCAATACCAATTCTATTTTTGTACCCCTACCCCTTGGCCCTTCAAAACTTTCCCCTAAGAATTGGGACAGCACTTCAACACCTGCACACGTCATCATATGTCATCGCGATCTCTTGCTTCATATGAGATCAGACGATCACGACTGCTGTAGTTATTCCAGTTGTGTTATTTTTTGGTGTTTATTTTCAGGAAATCACTGAAGGCATATATTTTGTTATCATAATGATCTAATGTAACAATAAGATCGGAACTGTACCGTGCAATTACTCTGTGGCCATACTGATCTATGTAAACACTAAAACAACATTAACATTATAGCAGACACTGTAAAAAGCTCATTCCCAGACACTAGACAATACTGACAGGGTATTCGAGTGTCATTGTGTGTCGGAATGTTCTGGGACTGCTGTACTGGAGTTATGATTATGGATTATAGATCGCGAAATTTAGCGGGGTTTTTTTGCATTTTTTTTTTTTAAAGCATGACGGTAAAAGACGAACGCGGTTATGAATATATTAAAACATATGTTTGTCGAAAAAATTCATAATAATGACAAAAAAATACTAATTTGTGGATCTCCTTATTTCCGGGTTCAGCTATCCTGCCGCGGAGGCGGGTGCCTTCTGGGAAGATTTCTTACCCCTGCGTTTTAAGTGTGGTCCTGAAAAATCTTTGTTCGAAGGGGTGTATGCCCCTTGCCCTTAGCCCTACCCCTTCAAGCTAAAGAGAATTGGGACACCCCTACCCCTTGACATGAACGCGCAAAACGAGGGGTAGGGGTAAGGAGAAGGGCTAAAGGGGAGAATTGGGATTGGGCCTTAAAGACCAGGGATTTATTAGCTCGTTTCAATGAATGTGGCGCCCGACTTCCAAGCCTGATTCAAACTGGTTTTAAAGTTCTGAAATGTGCCGGTCAGTTCCAACACAAGAGAGCCAATGATATCACATCCAATACCAGGAAGACCGTGGTCCAAAATTGGCACAGACTTGTTCCATTATAATGGTTCAAATTACTTGCTTTCTGTTGATTACTACTCTAAATTCACAGAAATCAGCAAACTGTCTGACACAACTGCTCAGAGTGTAATTACGGCCATGAAGTTGATGTTCACAAGACATGGAATACCGGATACAGTGGTCTCAGACAATGGTCCACAATATGTTAGCACAGAGTTCAGCAATTTTGCAAAAGGATGGGAATTTGTACATGTGACATCCAGCCCGGGACATGCACAGTCGAATGGACAGGCTGAGAGAGCAGTCCAAATCATAAAAAACCTGCTAAAGAAAGCTCAGTGTGGTAAAAATGATCCTTACATCTTTTTATTGTAATACAGATACACACAATTGGATGGTATTGGGTACTCACCAGCACAGTTATAAATGGGACGCAGACTCAAATCCAAGATACCTACCTCAGTCACTCTGCTGACACCTGAAAACATCATACAAATTCATGATAAATTGAAACAAAGACAAGTGAAGCAGAAGTCTTACTTTGACAGACAAACAAGACTACTTCCAAATATTCATGTTAAAGAAACTGAGAGTGCAACAAGGAGATGTTTGGAAACTTGCAATAATCACAAGAACACATGAACAACCTAGATCCTTCATCATACAAACTCCAGATGGAAGAACATACAGGAGAAACAGGAAATATCTTCTCAAGACTAGAGAGAAAAGTTTCACAACAGTGACAGACAACACAGTCAGTGACTCTGATGATGTGATGGACTCACGTCACTAACACTAAGTCACCAATGCTGGACAATGACACACAAGAAACTGCAATCACTGAGTCTCAGTCACATGAGTACATTACCCGTTCTGGTAGACAAGTGAAATTGCCTTCAAGATACAAAGACTGAAAATCTACAACATTTGAATTTGATACTTCATCTTTGTTTAAAATAAAGAAAGAAAGTAGTGTTAAAAAAGTTCTATTTAGTTTATGCAGTTATTTAAAGCATATGTGATACAAATACAGTATGTTTATAAAAAAAAGTTTATACATTGCTAAAGATTGCATAGCATTAAACTTAAGAGAAGGGATGTCATGTATTTTGTGTAGGAATCAGCTCTTTGGTTTAAATCAAATTTAAACTTTGGGGATTTGAATACAAAGATCCAAACGTGATTCACATAGAATTATTAAAAGCTTACACTCACCCTACATATTTGTCCAGCAAATAGAACGGTTAGTGTAAAACAACCCTGTATTATATTATTACGTGGCCAACTATAACAATATAAAAAACAGTGTTTGATTATTTGATAAGCAAGATTGTATAGGAGAATTTTAGAGAGAATTATAGAGAAACTTATAGAGAAACTTGTATTATGTTTATTATGTAATCACTATAATCTGCCACTATTAAATACACACATTCAAGTAATACAGAGGAAAGACGCAGACATGCGGGCGTTATAACTGAAGCAACAACCCTCACTAAAACAGCATACATAAGGAGAATCATTTAGAAAATATGAAAACAACATGTAAGCACATGCCTTTTGACCTTTAAGATAAAAACAGAAAAACACAGCCATTGATTAAAAAGCTAGGGTCCTTTTGACCCTTAAGAAATGCAAAAACAGAAAAACATACAGCCATTGATTAAAAAGCTAGGAGCCTATTGGAGCCGGGAATAAGATGATGTTAGACCTATGGATAAGAAAACTGTATATAAACTGTGGGTTTTAAACATTAGGAAGGAGAGAGCTCGATCGACCATCTCTGCTGTAACAATAAACCGCTTCAACTTGACAACTTCGAAGACCTCAGCTTCTTTTTTGAAACTTAGAAGATGTTTGTTAAGATCCAGCGCAACTTTCCACAACAGTAGCAGTATCTGAAGCTGAGGCATTAACTTATAAAGCACAACACACCAACACAGATCTTAACAACGAAACAAAGTTTATTGCTACTCTATAGCACAACGCACTAGTCTACATAAAACACACAAACACACATACACACAAGCAGTTTAATGAGAGTTATGATGGCGAGTGAGGAAGGATTCAACTTCTAGCATTTGCTAAGTTCTTAGCATTGCAACCTGAGAGAAACCATAAAAACAGAGAATTTCGCTATTCTTTACTACCTAAATATAAATCACACCAGTTACAGCATTGGATAGAAACCATGTTTGTGTTACTTGCGTTCTGATGGAATTTTGGTTTCCTCGACTGGTCCAAAAGGGAGATCCCGGTGAAGCTGATTGGTCAGCATAGCAACTCCAATGATGTGCTGGAATTCCCTCTTTGGAAAAGGGGTTTTCCTTACTTTCAACAAAGCTTGTAGTCGGTTGCCAGGGATACGGATGTTGGACGAGGTGGTTTTGTACGTGAAGTCCTTCCTGGAGGTTCTGTAGTTATGATGAGTTGACCCGATGGCTTGTTGTTGATGCACAAGCAGATCGGGGGTCGAGCCGGCAGCAAGAGAAGTTCACGGTTTGCTGCGTGATGTAACGAGGCTTCTGGTGAGGCGATGTAACGGCCCCAGCACGGCAAGAGCAACGTCCAGTCAGCGACTGGCAAAGACGATTGGCTGCAAAGACGATCGGCGGCAAAAGACAAAGAAATTTCCTTTGTTCAAAGTTTTAAAGGCTTTAGGTTGGGTGTGGCCTATACAGTGACTGTCCAATCAGAGAAGCTGGGGAGTGGGGTCACACCCCTATTCCATCCTCTAGAAGGGCCGGCATGGCACATTGTGTGAGTGCCGTGCGTTACCTGCCTTTGACTGGAAGTTATTAAAATAAAGTTCATAACAAGGACATTTTTCATAGTATGGTTTCTTCATATAAACCAATGCATTAGAAACTTTCCTAGCTTTCAATCAATACCAAACATGAAATATTTCACATAAATTCTGTAGATTTCATTCACCACCAACAGTAATAACTTGTTAACTATCCATAACAGTTATGTTAAACACATGGAACATGTACACACAAAAACCTACAGAAATTTAAAATAAGCATACATTGCTCAAATAAACAGAGTTTAACTTAAATGTCCATTTAAACTTTGGGAGCTTTTTTGAGCGTTCCTTTGTCTGGCTTGAGGAATGTGTATTCCCTTGAGACGCGGGTCACAGGCGTGAACCAAACGGTGGAGAAGCTTATCTCAAAAGAACAGTTTGGGGGGTCTTTGAGTGTAGCCTCTTTTATTGTTTTAAGATGTAGAGTTAATTAACGAGCATTTGTGGTCGCGACTGCCAAGTCATCCTGTGGATAACCTTTTGCTGGGTGCCCGTAGATTGCTTTGAAAATGAGATCAAAGCTCATAAGATCTTATAAGGATAATATGGTCGGTATTTTGTTTGATTCTGGAAAGAACCGTTGACTCCCCACATATGTATGAATGCTACCCGTACCTGTGACGTCATCTGTGTTGCGTTTAGTTAATAAAGAACATTCAGTGAAACCGCATGGCTGCTCTGCTGAAAAATACATAACAAAACCCAACAAATAGTGTTTTCAAAAGCATTGACTGACCCACCCACTTTCCTAAACTCAACCAACAGTTTTAAAAAGCAATCCAGGAAAAGAAAAGCCCTCATCTGGTTTTTACCAGATTTTATTACATTCTTACCCTGTTATTTACTTGTTTATTTTATTTTTTGGCTTCTGTTTTTGTCTTACCCACTTTCTGGAACTGACTAGAATTGAATCCTATCGTCAGGGTCAACTCCTCTCTGCGTCTCAAGTCCAACAACATAAATGCTGAGTTAACTGTACAAACTAGTTACAGCTGGAAAGCCGTCCATATGGAGGAAAGCGGTCAACTGGTAACGACGAAAAGGAACAGCGTCATAGTGCCCCGTAGCATTTGTTTTAAAGATGAAGTGCAGCCATACGTTCTTCTGGATTCATAATTTGCGATCTCCAGAAATGTATATACGGCTACGTTTTCAGAATGAGTTGGTTGGTTGATTCGTTCCCTTGTTGATTCGTTCCTGTAAGGTCCAGCCAAATAGTCCAACGGCGGTATCTACTGCTGGATGAAGGCTCATTTGCATGTTCTATCTTTCCAGGGCACAATGTTGATTTACTTCAAGTTTAACTCATATCTGACTCCAATTTTGATATAAGATGATTTTAGAAAATTATTACGTTTGTTCTTGTTTTATCTGACTCCATTTTATAGTTTAATATTACTTTATTAATTTAGTAGTTTTGAGACATTTTGGTATATATTTGAATAATCTTATAACTCTTACCGAATGTTCCCATGTACAGCTTAATTAATTCTCAAACGGCTGTAATGCATCATAAACTCACTAGTTTGGTCAACGATTAGAGGTTGGTGATCAATACTATTTAATAGACAGACAGACTATGTCATTATTTAAATAGTAATCTCATTTGATTCTTGTAATCATCTGGGTAGTCTATAGTTCTGGCTTTCCATAATTGAAATAATCACGTACAACTTAATTAATGCCGAAACATTAACCAGGGGTTAAACCAGTATCTCTATAGCTCCAGTTTTCCATGATTAAAATAACCACGTACAAGTTAATTATGATTGAAGTATTTAATCAGAGGTTAACCGTCAGCACCATTCAAGATGCGCCACCTTTCACATTCATCTTAATGCATTTACTCTGACTCACCGTAGTGATTTGCAACGAATAACATAACTGAAGTCAAACAACAAGTTGGAATTTCTAGGATCTCCATCTAACATGTGTTATGTTTAGTCTATCATGAAGTCTAGCACATTCTTAACTTATCTGAGTAAATAATTTCAGAGTAACAAGAATACATTTCAAATATAACAATTTATTAGTCAGGTAAATGTGTATTATGCCAATTCATTCAGTCAGTTCATAAACGATCAATACAAAACATCAAATTCTCAAAGAATTCCAAGATCAAAAAATGCATACCTGACTTTCAAAATCTACATAGTGTGGAGTTTAAAACTCTGCACCATGGGCCACCTCTGAATGCAGAAGTGCCCCGACCAGCTGGAAAACTGTTCCTTAAGTAGTAGATAGAAGGGGTGTGTGTTGAACAACAGAGGGCATTTACATTTAGTGAGGGTTCCTGAACCCCCGGTCACACCCTTAGCAGTGGTGTAAAAGATACCTGAAGTCATCAATTTATAATTTGGTTATGGCTATTTCTGAGGGAATGAGACCATTGTACCAGTCCCACTGAGGCATTTCAAATAATGTCAAACATGATAGATATAGTCACTTGCATGGATATAGAACAGTTCATACTTTGAGATGATCATTTTGAGTGAGTTCAGGGAAAAGAGGGTGAGATGCTTCACATGTAAATGAAGGGAAGAGAAGGGTGTGAAGAATTTGGGTCAAACGTAGGTCCCATTTTCCTTTCTCAGCTGGGTGTGGTGCTTCTCAGTCTTGTGTCTCTCTCTCTCTTAATCAGGCATATTTCCATAAATCTTACAGTTCCCTTATTGATTCCTGGGTAACGCTTTCTTTTACGACCCGCAAAGTACCCCGTAAGTACAGTGAAATAACGGTAAAGTATTTTTTTTTTTTTTTTTTATTAGAGTATGCAAAAAAATACACTAAATGGGAATACATTCAAACAAAACAAAAAATGGAAAGTAAAGTAAGTAAATAATAATAGATAAAGAAAACACAAAAACACAAAAAAACAACCACAATACAGTCAGATACTGGTAAATGCATATGTGTGTGTGTGTGTGTGTGTGTTTGTACATGGAAAAAGTAATTAGGTGGAAGGTCAAATTACATACGTAAGGAAGAATATATACATATGTACATAAACAACATGTATAACAGTATAACATAAATTATGCAAATAACAGATAAATATATCAGATAAAGAGGGAATAAAAAGAATTAAGTCAATCAGTGGTAAAGAGTAATAACAATGCTAGTAATAATGACAGTTAAAAAAAAAAAAAAAAAAAAAAAAAGGACTACAGTAATAACTGAC
>CAIGQQ010020562.1:0-13766 GCA_903798035.1 Danio albolineatus
TGAGCAAGAAACAACTGCCACAAATGACCTGATTAAAACTAGTACTCAATTACCTATATACAGGGGCGCCGCTAGCAATTTTGGGCCCCATGAAAAAATATGAGGATGGGCCCCTACTACCAAGCTAGCTATCCAAACTCTTTCTCTGCAATGTAGTTATACTGACGTATGCATTTTATTATTGATTTTGTCCACTACTTATCAGTATTTAGTAAGAGAACGGCCATGACTGTAGCTAGCAGATGATTTATTGTTCAAATGTAAATGTAGTACAAAAACAGGAACAGTAATCAAATATTCACTGAAATTTTTACATTTCTAAACACACAAAACACCAGTGTGTGACTATTTAAATAACTGCACTACAATAGTGTATACAATGCGCAATACACTTTGGTTGAGGATTTTGCAAGCAAGAAGGCCAGGCATTGGGCACTTGGAATTTAAATTACTGTCAGGTTAATCAACAGACTGTTTCAAGTTTGTGTTTATTTCGTTAGCAGTGTGCTGGAAATTTGCACTCTGTTATTATAAATATGTATTATAAATAAGTAATGGTCAGTTTAAACAAAAGAACATTTCTTATTTATGGGTCTCATTGTAATATAATTTTGTGTCTTATTGATTTAGTGTATAATGTGTTATTTGGGATGCAGCTAATGAAATAAATGACCAAAATACTAAATAATACCAGCATGAGTATAACCGCATTCACCATCGGGAGGCGCTGTTTACCTGACGATCGCACTCAAGCATCTCTCTTCCCGCTACTGACGGACTGAACCATGCAGTGAAAGGAGGGGGGTGCAATTTGACAGTGACCGATGTAACAGACACGAGGGGCAGATATAAGCCGTATTTTTAGTTATTTCTAATAAATTGTTTTACTTGTAATTTAGAGATACATTAATAATTACATTATAGTACTGTTATTAATTATAAAGCAGATCTCTGTGGGCCCCCTAGACTGCACGGGCCCTTAGAATCGTCCTAACTTCCCCCCCCTTAGCGGCGCCCCTGCCTATATATAGTGATGTTTACCTAGAATGGACAGACATTATGCTGTTTAATAAATGAAACCTTCATTAAAACACTACACACGTACATTTATCTTACTTTTTCGAACTTTATTCAGGTATGTTCTTAATTGTTTTGTTTCTTATATATTTTACAGCAACGCTGTCGGACGTTTTTGCTCAAGACAAATTTCCTCTCGGGAACAAATAAAGTTTAACAATAGCCCTCAGTACTGTGAGTAAAATAGTACTTCGTTGTATAAGGGGTTAAAATAACACTGTCAACAGCAGGTACGTCATTTAACATCGGATGAAAAACCTGAAACTTTAATCAATCGTGTTATATCTGTGTAAAAGCTTTAATAACAAACCTTTCCCCAGTCGAATCGCAGCGCAGGAGCGGCGCAGCCTTATGACGTCACACCGCTACACCAAAATAAAAGTCTTTTGTTTAGCTTACTTTTGCGGTCATGATTTATTGATACATTTCTCCCCGTGTTTCCACTTTCCACTATATCTGCTCTCTTTCTGTCACACACACATATTTATATTTAGTATTTAAAGTTGATCGAAACCTTTATAAACATTTAAGACCATTTTGAAAAACGTTTTAATCTGCTTCATGATGACTTGATAACGCGTATGGAAAGAACGCTGATATGATATATGAAACAATCAGTAGTTTACTTTTGACTTTGAACGAGTCAGTGCCTCAGGCATAAACCTCACCGCACGTCACTGCTCAACTAGTAGTAAATTATTTAGAGATATCTTCAAATATATTTGTAGATATCTTTAAATATGACGAATTAATGATATCTCTAAATGAATAATGACTAGTAGAAACTCAATTAGAGATATCTTTAATTATAATTGACACTAGTAGCAACTCAATTAGAGAAATCTCTGATTTAATTGTCTCTAGTACACTTAGTTAGAGATATCTCTAATTACAATTCTGCCTAGTCAAAACTCATCTGGAGATATCTGCAAATGTTTTTCAGTGGAAGTCAATGGAACAATGTGACTAGTCATGATAGGGTTGCAGATATCTCTAGTGTATATTACGACTTGTCAAATTAACATTGTAGATATCTTCAATGCAATCACAATAACTAGTCAAAATTGCAATTTAGACATCAGGAATTACCCAGCTAACAAATTTAGGTTGTGAGAACGTTCTCATAACGTTCTGTATCGTTTAGAGAATGTTGAAATGTCCAGTTTGCTTAATGTTACTATAACAGTTTTTATGGTTAGCATAACGTCCTTGCAACGTTTTCAAAACCTAAATTTCCACCAAAATATAATGTTCTAAGAACATTTATTTGTAACGTTCCAGTAACGTTGAAATGTCCAGTTTGCTTAATGTTGCTAGAACGTTTCTTTATGGTTAGCATAACGTTATTACAACGTTCATAAAACCTACGATGAGAACGTTCATCAAGTACAAATAACATCCTGAAGACGTTACAAGAACTTTGTTCTAAGAACGTTTTTAACAACGTTACAAGAACTTTAACAACGTTATGAGAACGTCCTAAAAACGTTCCATCAATAACGTTCTGTGCTAACATTTTCACAACTTTTAAAGAATGTTAGTGAATGTTCTGGGAACGTTCCGTTAGCTGGGTAGTGTTTGATTAGTGTTGGAGCTAAACTCTGCAGGACACCGGCCCTCCAGGAACAAATTTGGTGATCCCTGCTCTAAATCAACAGCGTTCAGTTCTGCGTCCTGCTCCGCCGTATGGTACCCTTTTTGTTGTGCTAGATACCCTTTCGAAAGGGTACCCAAAATATGGTACGGTTCGCTTTTTGGTACCTTTTGACAGTGGAAACGGCCATAAAAGCACACCGTACCGTACCCGCTCAGTGGAAACGAGCCGTTATACCTCCCATTATAAAGCTTACGCATGTCTTTATATCAGTGTCATACTCAAGAGACAGTTCTAGATCATTTTTAGGTGAGCGATTATTAATCTCAGCAGCCATGTATGTTTCTTTGAGGGTGTTATTTAGATCTGATGGGTGTTTTCTGTCCCATTTACCTGTTTAATCATTAACGCATTTAGCATATCGACACAATTCAAGGGATCGCAATTCAAAAACCCACACAATTACAATTATATCAGTTACAATGTTTATTAATTCCTCCGACGACGATCTCAGCAGTGCTTTCAAATCTGCATTTCATCCGGACATAGATTCAGTTTTTAGACTTCTCGAGCAGTATTATAATTTCTGAGTTAAAAACAATTAGTGATGGGAAGTTCGGATCATTTTACTGACTCGGATCTTTAAGTCTCGTTCATCGAGATGAACGAATCTTTTTTCGAGTCATTTCGTTCAATTTGCCAATATATTATTAAACTGTTACGAACTGCTTCCAAACACATGTACAACTAGCCCAAATGTTGATCACACTACAAACAAGTCATAAATAGAACGCTATAAGAGAAAATAGTCATTCACTGTTTGCCTGCTCTTTTGTCTATGAAGATATGTTTGCTCAGCTCTTTGCTCAGCTCACCTCTTCATGTCTTCAAATTTCAGTGGTTCGTTCACGTCACACGGACAGTCCATATAATCTCAACCAATGTACACAGTCTGAGCCCAAAGGAGCCATGACTAGTTCACCTTTCAAGTCTTCTGGTTCGTTCATCACATGACAAAATGTAAAGAGACATGACTCAGACCGAGGACTCGGGGGGTGAACGGTTCAAATCTCTTTCTGGCTCTTAATGCATACGATTGGCTTCTGTGTTTCTGTCACGTGTTGAACGACTCGGACCGAGGACTCGGGAGGTGAACAGATCAAAACTCTTTCCGGCTCTAAATGTATATGATTGGCTTTTGTCTTTCACGTGATGACCGAGTGACTCAGAGGACTCGATACATGAACGGATCAAATCTCTTTCCGGCTCTAAACGCATATGATTAGCTTTTGTCTTTCGCGTGATGAATGAATTAAAAGACTTGAAAAATGAACGAAACCTGCACATCTGTGCGCATTCTGCGCATGCGCGGATGAACGAATCACTCCCTGAGAGGACTCGTCGTTCCCGAGTCATATTAAAGATTCGTTCAAAGTGAACGAATCGTTCAAAAACGACCCATCACTACTAACAATACAGAAGTACAGTGTTGGCACCTTATAGTTCAGATACAAACACTGGTGTTTATGGTAAAGATGAAAAAAATCAACTTGACACTGCGAATGAAGGTTGTAGCATTTACATTAACTCTAATACAGTCGATGATTCCTCAAGGATACACACTTTTATGATATAAAAAAACGTTTTTGTGTCAAATTATTCAAAATAAACGAAGAGTTTGGTATTAAAACGCTATTTACGATTGTTACCCACATCACGTCAAGATTTTATATAGTGTAAAAATCTCAGAATCTGACGCAGTCAATGTCGTAAGTCTGAACAGGGCTGTGGGGAGTCAGTCGTTGCTTTATACCGAATTCTAGTCCAGAGTTTTATTCGCCGACAGGTTTTGTGACATTGCGGACAAAAGCCCAAAACCGGAGGCAAATCGATGCTTGTTCGCATGATCAAACAATGTGAATGATCGAAAACACAATCTGATGCTGTGTTCACACCAGATGCGGCAAGCGCGGAGAAATAGCGATATTCGCGCATAAATAGACGCGCGAACATTTGAGTTTACTAGCATACAAATCCGATTCATTCGCGCGTCAAATTGACTTGAGAACAGACGCGCATTCGCGTGATGGGCAGGGCTTCTTTCTATGGCTTGGTGACTGTAGCTTTATTGCTAAATGGCTAACAGGGTTTTTATAGAGAAAATAACTGTTTATGTGCTTTATGAAGGCTGAAAAACAGCGTCGATTAATTTGGAGCCGTATCTAAGTCCACTAGATTCTTTCAGAGGTGCTCCGAGCTCTATGAGTTCATCAACTCCTCCAGAAACTTAACCAGGATGATGGAAGCTTTCAGCGGTGCTTCTGACTGAGCCGAGCCCAGCTTGATGAACTGTTGTCGGTGTCGGCAGGAGGATTTTCCCCTGGGGCACCAACAACAGGCACTACGTCATAATCACACCCCCACAAGAGCAAGCTCCTGATCGATTTGACACTCTTAACGCGCAAATCGCTCCAGTGTTAGCCATTTAGCAATAAAGCCCAATTTATTGTTAACCTATTTATTATAATCCCCGTTAGCCATTTAGCAATAAAGCTACCATCACCAAGCTTGTTCTCAAGTGAATTTGACGCGTGAATGAAGCGGATTTGTGCGCGAGTAAGCTCAACTCGCGCCACGCCATTCGCAGGACAGCGAGATGCACCCTTGGTCAGCAGCTAATAATAAATCGTTGGTTATTTTCACTAATGCAGTTTCTGTACTGTGATGAGGCCTGAAACCTGACTGGAACACCTCAAAAGCATTGTTCATCTGCAGAAAGGAGCATAATTGGGCAGAAACAACTTTTTCTAGTATTTTAGACATAAATGGAAGATTTGAAATAGGCCTATAATTAGCTAAGTTGCAGGGGTCCAGTTGTGGTTTCTTAATAATAGGCTTAATAACAGCGAGCTTGAAAGAGTTTGGAACATGTCCTAATGACAAAGAAGAGTTGATAACGTTAAGAAGAGGTTCTCCTATTACAGGTAGCAATTCTTTCAGTAATTTTGTTAATTCTTTCAGCAATTCTTTCAGTAATTATAGTTATGTGAGCTTGACGAATAAGGGAAGGTTTCGCAATCACCCAAAAGCCCCAATCACGTAGCGAATCTCAGCAGCCACGCCTCCGTTTTCAGACGTCTCCGTTTTCCCCCCATCCACACTGAGATGGAGCAGCAGCGTTTTAGAATGAACACAGCCTCTCCAGCTTTTCCAAAACGCGCCATTTTCGCGGCTCAAAACCTCCGGCGTAGTGTGGACGGATGGCGTAACCATAGCAAAACTTATGCGTTTTAAAACGAAAACGCACTAGTGTAAACGGGGCCTTACACCCTCATATGTTTATTGACCAGACGGGAGCCCTGGGCTCAATTGTCTCTGAGCTCAGGGTTCTCTCCTGGGACAGCATGCCAAACCTGCTATTATTATCAAGCAATATCGAAGTGTGAACTCTTGAAACAATTAGCAAATGTGCACACATCTGGTTATCGGTTCATAATAGTTGAAACACATATAGAGTTATTTTGCGTTCTTGCAGCGCGGTAGCAACTCTCATAACCTGGTACTGGGCTGTGACCCCTGATCTACACTACAAACAGTTGTCAAAATCTTCCCCCATTTTAGTCATTGAGTTTAAATCTTCAGGTGTTCGAAGGGTTTCATTTAACTTGACATGTAAACGAACAGCCAAACGACATGAAAAAGCTGCCGCTTTGAATATACTCGTGTTTGTGAGGACAAGGCCTCAATTTTGAGGACTCTGCTCTCTATTGTGAAGCTTCATGTGAGTGCTGAGGCTTCGTTTATGTTTGAAGTCCTTTCCACACTCGCTGCATCTAAAGCGTTCCTCTCCCGAGTGATTCTTCATGTGTTGCTTAATGGAGTCCTGGCGTGTGAGACTCTTTCCACACTGATCACATGTGAACACTATGGTTCCGGTGTGACTGTTCATGTGGTTCATGAGGCTAGCTATAGTCGTGAAGCTCTTTCCACACTGAGCACATGGAAACGGCTTCTCCCTGGCGTGACTTATCATGTGGTACTTGAGTGTGCTTTTACATATGAAACCTTTACTGCACTCTGTGCATGTGTACGGCTTCTCCCCGGTGTGAAGTCTCATGTGCACTGCTAAGTTTCCAGCATGGTAGAAGCCTTTCCCACACTGTTGGCATGTGTACGGCCTCTCTCCGGTGTGAATTCTCATGTGGGCGTTAAACACGTGGACTTTAGCAAAACTCTTCCCGCACTGTTCGCAGGTGTACGGCTTCTCCCCGGTGTGGACTCTCATGTGGACTTTAAGGTTGTGTTTTCGGCTGAAAACGCTTCCGCATTGACAACAAGTGAAATCACAACTAGATTCGGGTTTCCGAGGTCTTCCGCGGGACTTCTTCTTGGTCAGTGTGGGGTTTTCATAAGTCGTTGTGTCTTGGTGTTCCTCTTCTATTTCATTCAGTTGAGGAGTCTCTTCTTTCAGCACCATCGATTCTTAAACAACAACAAAACAAAACAAAGTAACTTTAACACAAAGCGACAAGCATGAAATGGATATTTAACCCCAAAATTTTAAATAACCGTACCATTTATTCCGTAAGGCTTGAAGCTTACGCTGCTATTCTGACCCAATAATCGGAAACAGAAATCAGTTTGTAGCTGACGCTGATTGGTCAGCTTGTAATTATTTGGTTTATTATTATTATTATTATTATTGTATTTCATAATTTAATAGAGTATTGGTTTATGTTTGTTGTAAATTTCCTTGTTTCCGGTCGGCTTGAGTGGGAGGTCACATGATCTTCCTCGATTAATTTAACCTGCGCGAGTTTGTATGATCGGCACAGTGAGATTTCAACGCAGGCACCGGTTACAGGCTCCGGAATATTCTACTGCTGATTATCAGGCCAACACGGTAAACTTAAGCATTGTTCGTATATTATTTGTTTATTTTGATTGTGTTTGTGTAAACATTTGGTTCGTTTATTTGGTTCTTTAGTTTTCACGGTGTTCAATAAAGTAACGCACGGACTTCGGTATTCGGGAAGCGTGGACTGTTTTAATAACCGGCGGGTAGCTACACAGTTGAAGCATGCTGTGTTTAAATCAATTATTCATCTCACTCCATTGTAATTAATCTGACTTCGTTAAACTTGTTATCATCGTTGATAAAGAGAACGATTCTCGACGCCTTAAAGCAGGCAAAGTTGCGTATTTAAGCTGGATTTATACTTTCGCCTGGCGCCGCATCGCGCACCTCCGCTGAGTGCGCGCGCACCTCGCGAAACGGACGAGGCTTTTATACTCGCCGCGTTCGCTGTTGTGATATTCTTTAAAACGACAGGGGGCGCTCAAAAGAAACTGACCGTAAAGTCAGACAGATAAACAGAGAAGTAGAAAGTTTCAGGAACTACGTCATATCATTAATATTATTGATGTTTATTAAACTAGTTATTTTTATTATTTTCATAAATTATTTCTATGATTATAAAGATTTTTGTAACCATTCAAGATTTTTTTTAATCAAACTTTGATGCATCACTTGCTTTTGTTCATATCTCGGACAGTTTTACCTATTAAAGTGTATTAAAACATTAATGACAACAGAACATGGGTTCCTCAACAAATATATATTTTTTATTATGGTAAGAATAAAAGCAAAAAGTACACTTGCTAAATAATACAGATGTTTTTTATTTATTTATTTAGCCCGCTCCACAATTCACACATTACTGTCTGGTTAGTTTCTGTCCTCTACTTGTGCTAAAAAGGCAATAATAATCCAACATTCCTGACCGTTATCACCATAAAGCCTAGAAAAATGGCATCATGTTGTAAACCGATTGGTTCAAATATTCCTGTCCAGTTATCAAAGAAATAATTCGTTACTTCATTATAGTTTTGTTACTATTGTTTTAAATTCAATTGTAATCTATACATCTGTGTAAAACCTATGACTGGTGGAAAAACATATTCTGTAATCGTGTTAACAAACTTTTAAATAAAAATTTTTCTTTTTTCTCACTGCTGTTGCAATTTCTAGCCAAGAATTATTGATCATTTGGTTATCTCAAACCAGACCAAACTCAAACCAAACTCAAACCAGACGCGGCACCGTGCGCGCTGTTCGCTCGGGTCTCAAAAAATTCCCTGCGCTCCGCCAGCCGAAACCATGTCGAGCGCACCCAAAGCGAACATCCGGAAACTCCGCGGTGACGTCATATTTGCCGCGCGCACTCAAGCGAACTAGCGGACGTGTCGAGTATAAACCAGGCTTAATAGTGAAGCTCTGATTGATCGTCCACCGATCACGATCGGCCGATATTGGCTGAAAGTAGCTTTATCGGCTAACCCCAAAAGCGCCGATCACTTGGCGTAAATTACTCGCACGACTTTTTCACGCGTACATGCACGGCGCACATGTAAACAACAGCAGAGCGGAGCTTACTAGTGGCAGCATGAGTTCCCCGTCTTTTTCAAAGTGTCCAATAAAGACGTAAAGTTAGCCGTTCGCAATGTATGTCGTGATGAAATCGCTCGAGGTGGAAGCAAGCAACAGCATTAAAACACCACTAACATGGTTAGGCATCTTGGAACACACCATACAATTGAATATCCTGCCAACTGTGAGTGATGCATTTAAGTGAAGTTTATTTATAAACTAATTTCGAGAGGATCACGTGTTTATGATTGATCACAGCTGGTCCTGCATTATTCAATTTATGATTCACCAATCAGACGATTCCTAAGCCACTATAAATACCCTAAGTTCCATATCACAGGGTGGCACGGTGGCCCAGTGGTTAGCACTGTTGCCTTACAGCAAGAACGTCACTGGTTCTAGTCCTTACCAAGCCAGCTGACGTTCTTCTACCCAGAGCGAAGCATTGTCAAACATGAGTGAAACACCAACCTCCAAAACCATCAGAATTTGAAAAGCAAAGATAAAGTGAGGGGAGAAGCACATTAACATACTCTCCTCAGGCCAGGACTCAACGATAGTAAATTGAAATGCATCCATGTCTGATTTCATCACTACAACGCTGCAGTAAACTGTCAAATGTCACCAAATATGACAAAGTTATATGAAAGATCACGAGCAGATGAATTGTGTATAGTGAAAAGCACACGATTACTGTAAGTAAATGGCAGAGATGTGTATTGGAGCTGTGATAAACTCTTGTGTTCTTGCTTTTGTGTATGTCCTGAGGCTTAGCTGAGGACCTACGTGGTGACATTTTAGATAGATACCCGACAAGATGCAGAAATGCCATGTAAAAAGGTTCGGTTAGTCCAATCAGAGATAGTGACAACGTAAATATACAAATAATAATGTTAACCTGGGGATTGGGAATGTGAAACGTCTGTTAATGAACACCCAGGATTATTTGTTTACCCCTGGTATAGCATGAGCAGTGTGGAAGGTGATCACAGATAACCCAGGAGTCTGTTTATCCAGTGTTAGAATGACCCAGGGTTAACGAGTTCAAGTGTGAAAAGCCTTAAGAATACTCAGCATCAGCTCTCAGGATAACCAGAGCACAATGACAAACAGCGACAATTGTCAATCGTGTCATATTAGTGACCTGCTCTCGTATGCTATTGTTTTAGAACTTCCAGTTCAGTTACCTATTGGAGAAATGACCAGGAATAATAAACGGTCAAACAAGTGTGTTGATGACTACACATAAAAAATAACAACAACAATAATAAAATATGAGTTTGCGACATCAAGCAGCATAACAAACAGTTTTTAGCATTTAAAAATCAATGAATGAAACCAGAAGTAGAGCCAAAAATATTCCAATGGAAATACAGAAAGGCAACAGTCGCTCAAATAACCACTCAGTTACAACTGAGGTCTGGAGATAAGCATCTCTGAACTACACAACACGTTGAACCTTGTAGCAGATGGGCTACAACAGCAGAAGACCACACCGTGTGCCGCTCCTGTCGGCTAAGAACAGGAATCTGAGACTACAATTCACACAGGCTCACCAACACTGGACAATAGAAGATTGGAGAAACGTTGCCTGGTCCGAGTCAGAATTTGACATCAACAACATGAAAGCATGGATCCATCCTGCCTTGTATCAACAGTTCAGGCTGCTGGTGGTGGTGTAATGATGTGGGGGATATTTTCTTGCCACACGTACCAATTAAACATTGTGTCAAAGCCACAGCCTACCCGAGTGTTGTTGCAGACCATGTCCATAAAGCGTGAATCATCTCAGACTGGTTTCTTGAACATGACAATGAGTTCATTGTACTCAAACGGCCTTCACAGTCACCAGAACTCAACCCAATAGAGCACCTTTGGGATGTGGAGGAACGGGAGATTCGCATCATGGATGTGCAGCCAACAAATCTGCAGCAACTCTGTGATGCTATCATGTCAATATGGAGCAAAATCTCTGAGGAATATTTACAGTACCTTGTTGACTCTATGCCACGAAGGATTAAAGCAGTTCTGAAAGCAAAACGGGTCCAACCCGGTACAAGTGAGGTGTACCTAATAAAGTGGCCGGGGAGTGTAGTTTAGAATAGTATACGATGTTTTATAATGATTAAACGTTTAAAATTAGCGGCATCCACGTTTTTCGACATACTGTTGTTAACACAATAGTTTTGGATAATTAGTTGTTATAATAATGACGCAATTCTATCTCAGATACTATCTGTGAAGACTAGTAACAACTACTAAAACCTTATTTATTTTAAATAACTTGCCCAATACTACCCAGGTTTAAACCCATAAAGAAGTTAATGGAAATATGGGAATCGTGATCAACATGATACATGCAAACGCCAAATAATAAGCCAACATCATCGCCATAACAGCAGATATCTTCTATGAGAATACTGGTGGTCAAATATCCTCAGCTAAGTTAAACTTTTTAAAATTTATTGTTTATATATATTTCAGGGTTCAATGCTAAGGATTTTTTGTAATGGCCCAGTCGGGCCAGTGGTTGATATTTTTACTTACCCTGCCAAAATTTTCACTGGCCCCACCAAAATAAAAAAGAAGTTAATAGCTATTTCTTAGCCACATATTTTAAATAATGTGTCAAAAATAATATCTGTGAATCTAGAATTTTTCTTTTTTAAATGTTAATAAATATAAAATGAGCAAAATTCTAAGTGTTATGCAAACAAAAAGAGCAGTATGGAGTTCTAAATTATTTAAATAAATAATAAATAATTATTTATATAAATTATTCATTTTATTCGTTGTGTGGTACCCAAGTATCTGCTTCAGGATGTTAGAAACATTTTTTTAGCCTCATAATTCGATGTTGCCGTCTCTTCGCTGGACTGGTTGTTACCAGGTTATGGAAAAACAAACATGCTCAAAACATCCAATCTACGGAAGTCCTAAGAGGCCATGCATTAAAATATTTTTGCTCGTGATCTCGACGTAACAAAAACTCGTTTTCTCGTGATAACGACATAATTTTCTCGTGATCTCGACATAACAAAAGTTGTTATGTCGTGATCATGACTTATTTTTTTTATTTATTTATGTATTTATTATTATTATTATTATTATTATTATTATTATTATTATTATTATTAATATCTGGCCGATGTCTGGCCAGGGAGAGAATAGACGTAGACGCGCATTCGTGTAACATGTTAAAGGCGTTCAGAACAGCCATAATATTATGAGCGCAAACGCCCGTGATTTATGTACATTGATATTATATTCATGTATATGATTATATACCATTATTTACAACAATATTCCCTCAACTGTTACCATTTTAAAGCAACTCTATATGGCGCAACTTTAAAGTAATTGTAAATAACTTGCGGAGGATCTTCATCATTCTTCATCATTTAACTCATACATGCAGCAACTTATTTTGCACCATATAGTATGGAGTTGTATGTATAGTATGATAATAATAACAATAATAATAAATACATAAATGAATAAAATAAGTCGTGATGACGACATAACAACTCTTGTTATGTCGTGATTAGGCCTGTCACAATAATCAATAGATCAACTTATCGCACAACACATGAACATGACAACAATAATTTTTGGTGATGCAATATATATCGCTCATAAATAAAAAAACTATTCTAGCAATATTATATCTCTATTGGAGGTGTCGGTATGGTTAAAAATAACATTACAGTATTTACTGTAAATTACTTGAGTATATTTTTATGTGGGTGTCTGACAACTAAAGATAGATCTGGTAACAGATATTGAAACCTCTGTTACTTTTTACCTTGCACTTTTTTTGTTAACCTTTATTATTATTATTTATTTAAGATATGCAATTTCACATTCTGATTCCAAAGCTTAATTATTAAATTGCTAAAATGAGTATAACTTAAATAAATATTCTTAGGAATGAAATATCTGTTCTTTGGAAGACTCTACTTGTATTATAATGATATTATATTGTCATTCTGGCATTAAGAGTGGAATAAAATGACAATAATATCGTTTATCGCAACATATTTTGGTGCAATATATCGTACAGCACAAAAGAGATATCGTGACAGGCCTAGTCGTGATCACAAGAAAACAACTTTTTGTTATGTCGAGATCACGAGAAAACGAGTTGCTATGTCGAGATCACGAGATAATTATGTCGACATAACAAGAGAGCAAAAATATTTTAATGCATGGCTTCTTAGGACTTCCGTACCAATCAGATAAGAGGAACTAAAACACAATTTATGGTGTTTAAGACTTTACAGAAAAGGTAGCATTTAAAGGCTTAAAAGCACAAACTAATTCTCGATTCTAAGACTGTATTTGCACTTAATTGACAAATAGTTGCAGGGAAGTTAAACATTAGTATCAAGGCAGGGCCAGTAACGATCCTGAATACGAGGCATCTCTCATGCTGGCCCCGGGCCATCGGGCAGTCCTTATTGTTGAGCTCTGTAATTTATATAGCGCCAGTGCTCAAGGACGCTTTACAAACAGTAGGAGAACAAGAAAAGCAATAACCTTAAGAAGGTAGAGGAAATGGGAGACTAATAATACATAAAAAGATTGACAAAAGACATGAGAACAAGTCTTAGAGAATTAAAATCAACCTGTTTGTTCCTGCGGATCTTCATGTTTGACTCTGAA
>CAIGQQ010020565.1:0-12023 GCA_903798035.1 Danio albolineatus
TTATCCACACAGACGTGACTTAGTAAAGCCTGAACTCATGTGTGATTTTAATCATTAGTCTGAATGTAAATCCCCTCATCAGACAGCACTGCACCAGCGTGACAGAGAGTGGACCAAAGCGCATCAAACGCAAGGTATTAGCAAAAGAAAAATACACAACTTAAGACACTTAAATACTTGTGTTTGCAGCAGCTCTGCGATACGCCCACAACTTCATGCATTGGGTTAAATGAGGCTGTTCAGTCTCTGTGTTCAGTCCGTTACAGTCATTGGTTGAAACCCAGAGAGACTGTCAGGCGTAATACAGAGAGTGAATCAAAGCGCATCAAATAATCGGTAATTAAAAGGGGGAAAAATAAAAATATAATAAATATATGTACTTTTATATTAGACACACATGTGATGCTTGTATTTGCAGCAGCTCCACGTCCACAACTTCACGCATTGGGTAAAATTAGGCTTTACAGTCTCCTTTACTTCCACTGTATCTGTACGGCTGAGAGAACGGAACCAACCCCGTGACGTCAGACACAACGACATTCCAAGATGGCGGCGCCCTAGGTCTAAAATGTAGAGTTAAACATGCTGTTTTCTTCTAAATGGTTACATTAATCGAGTTTTTAAAATATATTTTCATTATAGTGGAATCCAATGTACAAAATAATATAAACTTGACTGAGTGCTTCATTTCCCCTTTAACGGTTCACTTCCGCTATTTGGTACGATTGCATTCACACTACAAGTGAACCGTACCAGAGTTCACATGAACCGTACCCCAGACCACCTCTTTCAGTCGGACTCGGGTACGGTTCACGGGTGCGCACCTGAGTTCAGAAGACGTGTTCACACTAGCTAAACATACCGTACTATGACGTCAAACGAACCTGAGTGCGGACCAAAAGTGCTAGTGTGAAAGCACCCTTAGTTTAAATCAGATCGCTTATTAGACGCAGATCCTCAGCAACACCTTCAAAAAATGTAATTTAAAAAAAAAAAATTTTTTTTTTTTTTACAAAGTTAACAAAACTAGTAGTGTTTTGAATTTAATAAATGCATAATAATCATGATAACCATGATTACTACATAATCATGACTATACTTCAGACTATATAATCATACAACCAAAATCTATAACCCTTGCATCCCTACTTTTTATGCAGTATAAAACAACATATGAATGTGTTCTTAGAAGAAGCCTACTTGAGCAATGCACTGCTTTTGTTGTGCTTTGCAATACAACGTTTGAATGTGTTTGTAAAAAAAAGCCACATTGTACAGTGCAGTCATGTTATGTAGTTTCAAAATACAACATATTCACATTTTAATGTTGAAAAAGCCAACGTGGGTATCTTCAGGAGCAAAAAAAAGCATCATCTCTTTGCTTGCGCGCTGATTTCCTCTGTTCATGCACACAACTTCTTGCACGCCCTCAAATAAACGCTACTGAAGTGTGATTTAGTATGTTATGTAACGCGTATGTCTACAACATTTATTAGATTTGCTAGGAATATTTACTAATGTCTCCAATAGACCTTCAGAGCGGCATTAATGCGTCCTGAAGTAAAGTGAAGCGGCTGTAAACTCCAGCAAGAGAAAGTCATTGTATGCAGAACCACAGACCTTTATTTATAAAGCATATTTAAGGAAACTGTTCATCATAACTGAAAGCTGCGCCTAGGGGTGGGCGATATGGAAAAAATATCATATCACGATTTTTTCAGGGGAAATCACGATTCACGATTTTTATCCCGATTCTTTTTCAAGTTGGTTTCTTAAGACTATTTTGCAAGTTACAAAGGTACAATACAACCAAACTAATGTCCCCATATAAAAATATACTCTTACCATGTATGTTTAAGAATATTTTAATCAAATAAAGATTTTAAAAATTTAGTTCAGTCGAAGAAACTGCTGCTATAGTTACGAAGTGACGTGCGAGTGTTCAATACAGCACGAGCTGCAGTTAAAGGCTGTGCAGAGTGTGAGTCACCTGACATTAAGCGAGTGGCGCGGGCGGGCAGGGGCCACTTGTACTTTAAGCTTTTAGGGGGCACACTTTAACATACATCACAAACTACTTAAACAATTATTCTGTCATTTTGTTCATGCATCACTCTGCAGTCTTCATAAACAAGCTAATTAAATAACTTAAACTCTAAATAATCTTCCTTGTTAATTTATTTGACAAGTAACTTTGTATTGTAGTGAGATAACACATTTCTAACTTTCAAGTACATCAAGGCACATTTTTACACCTTGTCAGCTGTACAGCTGAAGTCATCTTGTCAGCTTGTACAGCTGAAGTCATTTTTTTGCCGTTCAATTAATTTAAAATAATGTTTTCCAAGTGATCTTTAACAAAAGAAAAAAATGTCACAGTATTTCTTGAAAAACAAAAATAATTCTTCTGGAGTCATGATAAGTCTTATTTCTTATAGTTTATTTCTTGAATAAAATTACAATTTTATTTAAAATTTAATTTAAGATAAAACTTTTTCAAAATACAATTTTAAGGTCAGTATTATGAGCCACCTTAAGAAATATTTACAGTATATTTTTCATTGTGTACACCACACAAGTCATACAATAATTTAACTAGGTTATGTTAACTAAAGTTAGAATAATTAGTCAAGTCTTTAAATTACACTTTAATCTGAATACAACTATCTTGCAAAATAACTAGTAAAATATTATACACAAACTGTCACCATGGGGAAGATAAAGTAGATAAAGTCTGACATCAAAAATGAATGAAGGCAAAACTAAACGAGAGAATATTACTTTTAACGTGACTGGAAACTCAATTTGATCAATGTGTTACTTCTGTTCTCCGGTACTTACTGACTGTTTGTAAATTCAAGACTGCATTTCGCAACGTAAAACTATGTATTTGGGGGTAAACTTCTGTGGAATGCGGGGAACTGATTCGCGCAGCACCGTGACTGACAGAGTGAGCGAGAGCGGCAGTGCGCGCGAAAGAAGAGAGAGCGAGTGCGCGCAAAAGCAGAAAGAGGGGGAGTGCACGCGACACCAAGCGCGCGCGAGAGAAGCCCCAGTCATATCTCCCCAGTTTGCCGCCGATGGCTGATCTCACTTTTCCGTGGCATTTTGACAAAAACACGCGTCCAAATTTAGGGGGCCCAAGCTTGTTGACACGGGGTGGCGGGATGAATTTTGGTGGGGCGCCCCGCCATGGAAGAACGAATGTAGCGGAAACCATGAACTATATATGGCGATACAACGATTTTTCAGAAAAAGTTGATCGTGCAGTCCTTTTAATCGTCCACGATTAAATATCGTATTATCGCACAGCCCTAGCTGCGCCTGTATGATAGCCTCGCGCAGCCCTGTCAGCCAGTCTGTCCGTCAGCATGTAACCTTAAAGGGTTAAACAAATGACGCACAGCACTACGGTTACAGAAAAGTTCCCGCTGTTATAATTCACTTACCTTTTAATACGTTTTAGTGCGATTATAACCCGCTATTTAAAAAAACAACGACAGACGACTGTTTAGAATGAGAAGCAGTAATGTAGCCGTGGCGGGATGAATTTAGGTGTGGCGCCCCGTCATGGAAGAATGAATGTCGCGGAAGCACTGCACTATATACTGTATGGCGATACAACGATTCTTCTGAAATAGTGGATCGTGCAG
The DNA here is from genome assembly GCA_903798035.1 of Danio albolineatus. Lineage (NCBI taxonomy): Eukaryota > Metazoa > Chordata > Actinopteri > Cypriniformes > Danionidae > Danio > Danio albolineatus. The sequence goes on from CAIGQQ010020565.1 coordinate 3,654, forward strand.
TAATTTTTATCGTCCACGATCAAATATCGTATTATCGCACAGCCCTATGCATAATAGGTCCTCTTTTAATGTTGAAAAAATCAAAAAAAAAAAAAAAAAAAAAAAACGATGGTCAGTATTTGAGTGAGTGCAGAATATCTTGTGTTTTTCCATGAGTCTTCCAGGGTTCCTGATTTAATTCCAGGGTTCTGATTTCTGTATATCATTTTGTCCTGTTGTTGTCAATTTCTCTGTTATTTTTTTAGCGTTTTGTATGTGACTGACTGTAATGGTGTTTGGTCTTCAGGCTGCCAGTACGCCGCTGAGTCCACTGACGTTCCAGTGCGAGTTTGTGAAGCTGCGTATTGACACTCTTCAGGCTCTGTCTCAGCTCATCTGCACCTGCAACAGTCTGAAGACCAGTCCTCCTCCTGCCATCGCCACCACCATTGCTCTGTCCTCAGGCAGTGACCTGCAACGCTGTGGACGCATCTCCACACAGGTGTCTAAACACACATGCTCCTCTTTCTGCTGACATTTAATTTTATTGTTATTTACTCACTTATTTATTTTATATACATATAACTTTGTCTTATATACATATATATTTATTATTTTATATATATTTTTTCTATTTATCAATTTAATATTATTTTATTTATTTAATACTTTATTTTTATTATTACTTATTTTACAATGTTTTTATTTACATTTATTCATTTATTTGTTATATTTATTTTTATTTATTTGTTTATTTATCTATCTATTTATTAATTTAATATTTTATTTATTTATGTTTTATTTTATTTATTTGTTTATTTATTTATCTATTTTTTTAATAGTTTATACATTTTTTAAAATTTCATTCATTTTTATTCATTATTATTTTATTTTATTGATTTATTTTATTCGTTTATCTATTTATTTATTTTTATTTAATATTTTATTTATTTTGGTTTATTTATTAGATTTTTTTATTCATAGTTGTTAATTTAATAGTTTATTTATTCTATTATTTTTAAAAAATTTATTTATTCATTTTTATTCATCATTATTTTATTTTATTGATTTATTTATTCGTTAATCCATTTATTTAATATTTTATTTATTTTGGTTTATTTATTTGATATTTTATTTATTTATTTATTTATTTTATTCATAGTTTTTAATTTAATAGTTTATTTATTTTATTATTTTTTAAAAATAATTTATTTATTCATTTTTATTCATTATTATTTTATTTTATTGATTTATTTTATTTATTCGTTTATCTATTTATTTATTTTTATTTTATTTTATTTATTTTGGTTTATTTATTTGATATTTTATTTTATTTTTTTAATTGTATTCATAGTTGTTTATTTAATCGTTTATTTATTTTATACATTTTTTTAAAAAGTATTTATTCATTTTTATTCATTATTATTTTATTTTATTGATTTATTTATTCGTTTATCTATTTATTTATTTTTATTTAATTTATTTTGGTTTATTTGATATTTTATTTTTTTATTTATTCATAGTTGTTTAATAGTTTATTTATTTTATATTTTCTTTAAATTATTTATTCATTTTTATTTATTATTATTTTATTTTATTGATTTATAAAAAAAAATCGTTTATCTATTTATTTATTTTTATTTCATATTTTATTTATTTTGGTTTATTTATTTGATTTTTTTTTATTCATAGTTATTTTATAGATTTTTATTTATCTTTTTATTGATTCATCTATTTATTGTGTTATTTATTAATGTATTAGTTTATTTAATTCTTGTGTACATTTGCTCAGATGAAGTTATCCATGGATGAGTTTAGAAGTCTCGCAGCTCGCTATGCTGACCTGTACCAGTCTTCGTTTGATGCAGACTATGCCACCCTTCGCAATGTTGAACTGTATCCTTTTTTCTTGTAGAGCAGTATTTCTTCGAGATCTACATGCAAAGACGTCATCTGTACTTTTCTTAATAACTTTTTTCCTAGACAACAGCAAAGTTGCTTGCTAGTATCTTATGTTATCGAGGCTTTAATAATTGATCCACAAACAGCCAGGTAAGAATGCTATGCTATTATGCCACATCAAATTCAAATTCGGAGGAAAGTTTTAGTTTCTGACTCAAATATAGTTTTAATATAAAGATTCAAAATAAAGATAAATAAAGATTTTAGTTGTAATCTCATAAAGTGCACATTTTAAAGACAACATCCGGTTCAGTTTCCAGGAGTTCGGCACTCATGGATCAGTTCTGGCTGAGAGCGAGTACGAGCTGAGAATGATGGCTGTGTTCAATCACGTCCTGGAAGAAGTGGAAAATCTAAGCAGGAAACACCCTCCTGTCTCTTACCTGGTACTGTGTTTCTAAGAGCATCCATCAGCTAACTTATACTGACTGCAATATATCTGGAGTCCCTTTTATAGATTTAATTACACCGTTTTTTTCTAAATTTGAAGAGTTTCGTTGCAACACGAGATATATCAATTTTGAGAAATGTTGGTTATTTGACATTATTATTGAAGACATCAACAGTCAACTTTATTCACAATTTCTGTACGTCAAACTATTACTTGAGCTCAGTGAAGGCCAGGGACACATATTCTTCAAATCCAGGATATTTTTTATTGAATTTTATGTCCATAAATAAGCCAAAAAGCATGCCAAAATGCAACATATTTATCTCAACATTGTGAAACATCTTAAATTGATTAAAATTAATAAAAACTATATAGAACAGTACATACAAAGATTGTTTATTAATAATAAGATTCTGAGTTAGTTAGTTAGTTTTGGCCAGAACGTGCACAATGTAGCAGTGGTTCTTAACTGGTTTGGCTATGGGACCCACATTTTTACATGGTTATCAAGTCGCGACCCAAATTTTTAGGAACTATATTTTAATTTTAGTAATTATAATGAATTAATTTGTATTTATTTGTTAACATACACAAGTTGTGACAGATAAATCATAAGAAAATCACCAAGACTTACAAATAAACAATTTTTTTATTTCATTGGACAAAATGTATCAAATTATACTAATATTACAAAGTACGATTGTGCATTTCAAAATAAAAGTCTGGTATGAGCATTTCAAAATAAAAGTCCAGTAAAGTCCGGTAAATAAGTTAAAAACTGTTTTACACACACTCCGCGACCCACTAAAAATGTTCCCGCGACCCACTTTTGGGTCGCGACCCACCAGTTGAGAAACACTGCTATATAACATAACATAACTTTTTTTTTTTTTTTGCTGGGGCACCAATGGCTTTAAGCAGGCTTCACTGTGGCATTTGAAGAAATCTTTTAGATCATCAGTGGGAAAATTAACAATAATTTATCAATAGATCGTAAATATTCATAATATTCAAACACATAATGCCATAATAGATATAATGTGACTATGGCGTGTGCCAGTAATCCAGGCCAGTCCCTGAATGAAAAGGTCGGATAACAACATACCGGCTGAGCTGTCAGAGCAAACTAACTGCAGGATGTTTATCGTTTCAACCATTCTTAAACAGCTTCGGACTAATTGTGATTGAGTTCAATTATTAATAAGTTATTATTATTATTATGCAGATGGAATGACCGGCTCCAGTCCATCATCAAAATCCATGAGGTTAGCTGGACTCTGAAGCTTTGATTCTCTGACTGACAGACAGACGTAGCCTGTGACTGACAGCTCGCCTACAGTATAAACAATTAAATGGTAAACGTTTTTAGTTAGCCTGATGAATCCTTTTTTTAAAAACATGTTTTTTTGTTTTGATATTATCGTTAAATCAATGAGCAAACTCGGAGCACTTCGCCGGCGGTGACTCTCCTCCAGGGGATGCTGAGCTCGTGCATATACTGTTCTATATATAACAGTTCTATAACTGTTATATCGCACTTTGTAAAGAAACTGGTCTGGCAGATATCGAGTTTTGTGAAAAAATACATTTTGTAGTAGGCCTAAAATGTTCATTCTTAAATTGTGTTAATGGCAGCGATTCACACATAGATAAGGGAACATCTGAACAGTGATTTCCAATCATAAAATCCAAATGTCAAAAAATTGCTTTTATCACGTTTTGCAACAAAACTCTTCATATGTCATTTCTGTCTGTTTCAAGCACACCGGCTGTCTCTGTGATGCCGTCATAGCCATCCTGAAAATACCACTGTCGTTCCAGAGATATTTCTTCCAGAAGCTTCAGTCCACCAGCATTAAAGTGAGTGATCTGTACAGTGCTATTTAAAGAAAATTACTAATGTTTACACTTTATTTCAAGAGAAATTATTTTTTGTTTTAATGTTATTCAGGCTCATGCTTAACTTCACTCTTTACTCTTATTTTATGCAATACACTTATATAGAATGCAGTTGTAAATATTTACATACACAAACAAATATATAAAACCATACAAATTTGTACTTTTTGTATACACACACACACAGCTTTCTGACACTACCTACCGAGAGCATAAGTTACAGAGGAATGCAGAGTTTTTTTTGTTTCTCTCATGCGCCGCACAGTATCAAACACTCCATTAAAACCGCACTCTTAGCAGTTTTTCGCATCTCGTATGTCACGGGGGACATGCAGGAAATGTTCCTGGATTAAAGTGAAAGTGCCGTTAAAGTCGACAAATTTATAATTTGGCAAATAATTCGATTAATGATGTCCATGTAAACACACTCACTGTCTTTCTCCCCCTGCGTCTGTGTGTTTGTTGTGCCTCTGTGTGAACATCAGCGCGTGCACAAATGGAAACTCCCATTTATATCCAAAACCTTCCCTCATTCCCTCCCCTGACACTCCCACCTAAACAGAGCTGGACACACCCACTTTCCTGAGCTTTTCCAAACTAGACGTGTGAAAACACCCCGCTGAAACTGGGGGGTTTCGTGGCCCTTTAAACTCCAAGAAAACCATCAAATAGAGCAATTTAAACCATTTTGTGACTACTTTATTCATTTAGCAATATTTAGTCGCAGAAAAATAAAATATTATATATTAAAATATTACTTATTACATTTTTGATAGTAAAATAGTAGTTGTTTTTAGAATTAGAGATTTAGATTAAGATCATATTTTTGAAGTACTAATAAAGCCAATAGCTTATTGTGTGGGTACTAAGCCAGTAGTTAATAGTGTAAATTGTTAGACAAACTAAAGTGTTACCTGTACATTAACTAAAGCCGCCTTTCCACTACACACGACATTTGGACACGACTGTCGGAATACGCCCCCTTGTGGCAGTCGCACAATATTTTCAGTGTTGTTGGGCACCATGGGGGAGATGTGATTCTCGCAGCGTCAGAAATAAAGTATTCTCGCAGTGTCCGAAATAGGAGTGCAAAAGCAAGAGCCTTTATTCTCCGTGTTCACCATGGTTGAATGAATGAATGAATAAATTAATACTGAAACTCATATGCCGCTAAAAATGTCTATAATAAAAATTTTTACTCATTTATGAATAGAAATGTTTTTTTTTTTAATACAGACTTTTTCTGATTCAAAAAATAACGAAAAAACCCTATTTCTCATCTCGCGCACACGGACCTGCTTGGACAACACTGAATTACATCACTTCCGGTCGGCTGGTCGCATACGGTCTAGTCGCAGGAGTTCAGATATTTCAACGGATCCGCGGCTAAAATCGGATCCGAATTTCCCGCATACGGAGATGATCGGAACTCCACGCAGCACCCAGACTACTCTCCATTGGAAATGACTTCCGGTCTGTCGCTTGTCGTTTGTTGTGTGCAGTGGAAAGACGGCTTAAGGGACCATGATTGTAAATTGTTTCTAAATATCATTTATTTTTTAAAAAATGTAAATGTCAATATTTTAACACTGAGATCAGTAGTTACTAAAATACCAGGACTAAAATAAAGTCAGTTGTGTATGTACTGAAGATTCGAACACATGTATCTATTGTTATAAATCATGTAAAACATCTTTTGCGTCTATTTCTTGGCTTTTCTTTCAAGAGTTTCTAACTGTCTGAAAGAAAAGTTACATTTTATAAAAATAAAACGTGTTATTAATTTTTTTCCCCTTCCCCTAGCTTGCTCTCTCTCCATCTCCCCGCACACCCAACGAGCCGATCCCTGTGCAGAACAACCAGCAGCTGACCTTAAAAGTAGAGGGCGTTATTCAGCACGGCTCCAGTCCGGGACTCTTCCGGAAGATTCAGGCCGTCTGTCTTAAAGCCAGCTCGACGTTACAGACAAAACCAGGATCAGACTTCAAGGTGAGCTCGACACAGAGTACGATACTTGCACTCATTTTATTTCTTAGGTTTGTTCCTGATGGTCTGTTTCAAGCTCAGTGACATTTTTATTGCAAACAAAGTCTAAGAGTTTTTGTTTAAAGTTCCCAAGAAATAAAAACTAACCATAAGATTTTGTTGGCTCACATTGCCAGTTTTATGGTGAACAATTCATCTGTGCATGTCATTAAGAAAAAATAGCTGGCCCTTCTAATCTTTAATCGGAATCTGAAAAGCACTTTCTGTTTGTTATATTATCAGATTACGTGATTTTGAAGTAATGAGCGTGGCTAACATACTAAACCAAGCTGCTTCAACTGTCAGTTTTGACAACAAACAGAAATGGTGAGCAGGTGTCTGTTAGGCTATAATAACTCTCCCCAAACCCTTTTCCCCATCTTTCTGAATGATATGTCTACTTTACTACATCCAATCAGCTCACAGTAGAAAAAACAAGCCACACCCACTGTTTTCTCATTTAAAGGGCCATGAAACACTAAAACACGTGTTTTGAGCTGTTGACGGTCATATATGTGTCCCACGCTGCTATAAACACTATTAGGACACATATTTCGCTAATTAGTGAAAATTGGTTGTTTTTTCGTTATTTCGAGCAAATTCGTTCTTCAGGTTTGAAACGAATTTTTTAAGCTGTGTCACGCCGATGAGATCCATGTGTGTATTCCAGCGTGGAGAGTTGACGTCTGTCCCGGTGCGTACATCATGACGTCTCTGAGCGTGCGGCATTAATTCATGACAAAGACTTGGTTCAAACCAATCAGAGCGCTCTATTGTGTATGCAGCGCAACTTTGTTAATATTCATGATCGCTTTGAAGATTGTTTGTACCTGTTATGCTGCGTTCACAGGTGACGCGGAAGACGCGTCAAGCGTGAGGGATTTACATGTTAAGTCAATAAAAAAAGGCGTGAATAGGCATCCTGCGGCGCAAATGAAGCAAATTGAGCGTTTTGCGCGTAGTTCGCGTGAATCGCTCCATTTTGAAAATCTGAACTTCAGCGGACATTCGCACCACGTTAACCAATCAGGAGCTTGCTCTTGTGGGGGTGTAATTGACGTAGCGCCTGTTGTTGGTGTCTCGGGGGAAAATCCTCCTGCCGACAACAGTTCATCAAACTGGGCTCGGCTCAGTCAGAGGCAGCGCTGAAAGCTTCCATCATCCAGGTTCAGTTTCTGGAGCAATTTATAAGCTCACAGAGCTGTTTGCACCTCTGAAATAATCTAGTAGACTCAGACACAGCTCCAGACGAATCGACGCTGTTTATCAGCCTTCATAAAGCACATAAACACAGTTATTCTCTCTATAAACCCGTTAGCCATTTAGCAATAAAGCTACAGTCACCAAACCATAGACAGAAGCCCTGCCCATCACGCAAATCCGAAAATAAAGAGAAAGTGCCGTTAAAGTCGACAAATTAATAATTTGGCAAATAATTTGATTACTGATGTCCATGTAAACACACTCACTGTCTGTCTCCTCTGCGTCTGTGTGTTTGTTGTGCCTCTGTGTGAGCATCAGCGCGTGCACAAATGGAAACTCCCATTTTTATGCATCTCTTCCCTCTTTCCTCTCCCCTGACACTCCCACATAAACCAAGCTGGACACACCCACTTTACTGAGCTTTTCCAAACTAGAGGTGTGAAAACACCACGCTTAGACTGGGGGGTTTCGTGGGCCTTTAATGCCTGAAAGTTTAGATGATAGGCTATTACAAAATTTAAAAAATATATTTTATAATTAATTAACTTTTTATAATTATTAAAGCTTTTAAAGAGCTCCTATTATACATTTAAAAAGGGTCATATATTGGTTTTGGGGGTCTCCAACAGCAGGCTAATATGCATGCATGGTCAAAAAACACTTTCATTGTCTTATAATCTGCATTTATTTTTACCTCATTATCCCAGCGACTCCTATATGAATCGTTCAGCGATTCATTTGTTCCAAAACCCCTCCTTAGCGCGATGCTAAACTGCGCTGATTGGACCGATGACCCAGTCTGTTGCGATTGGTGGACATCATTCAGCGCGAGAGAATGCCCACCACGGCTTATCAATATTGAAGTAGTCATAGTGTGTGCGTGAGCATATCTGCCAACACTCGTTTTTCCC
>CAIGQQ010020566.1:0-10771 GCA_903798035.1 Danio albolineatus
GCACCCGGAGGAAACCCACGCAACCACGGGGAGAACATGCAAACTCCACACAGAAATGCCAACTGGCCTAGCCGGGGATCGAACCAGCGACCTTCTTGCTGTGAGGCGAACGTGCTACTCACTATGCCACCGTGGCACACCTTCTCATTCAAAGAGTTTTCTTTATTTTCATGACTATGAAAATTGTAGATTCACACTGAAGGCATCAAAACTATGAATGAACACATGTGGAGTTATATACATAACAAAAAAGTGTGAAACAACTGAAAATATGTCATATTCTAGGTTCTTTAAAGTAGCCATCTTTTGCTTTGATTACTGCTTTGCACAGTCTTGGCATTCCTGAAATGGTCTTCATTTCACAGGTGCGCCCTGTCAGGTTTAATAAATGGGATTTCTTGCCTTAAAAATGGGGTTGGGACCATCAGTTGTGTTGTGCTGAAGTCAGGTGGATACACCGCTGATAGTCCTACTCAACAGACTGTTAGAATTTGTATTATGGCAAGAAAAAAAAAACAGCTAAGTTAAGAAAAACGAGTGGCCAGCATTACTTTAAGAGATGAAGGTCAGTCAGTCTGAAAAAATTGGAAAAACTTTGAAAGTGTCCCCAAGTGCAGTCACAAAAACCATCAAGCACTTCAAGGAAACTGGCTCACATGCGGACTACCCCAAGAAAGGAAGACCAAGAGTCACCTCTGCTGCGGAGGATGAGTTCATCCGAGTCACCAGCCTCAGAAATCACAGGTTAACAGCAGCTCAGATTAGAGACCAGGTCAATGCCACACAGAGTTCTAGCGGCAGACACATCTCTAGAACAACTGTTAAGAGACTGTGTGAATCAGGCCTTCATGGTAGCATATCTGCTTGGATACCACTGCTAAGGACAGGCAACATGCAGAAGAGACTTATTTGGGCTAAAGAACACAAGGAATGGACGTTAGACGGAAATCTGTGCTTTGGTCTGACGAGTCCAAATTTGAGATCTTTGGTTTTAACCACCATGTCTTTGTGCGACGCTGAAAAGATGAACGGTTGGACTCTACATGCCAGGTTCCCACCGTGAAGCATGGGGTGGAGGTGTGATGGTGTGGGGGTGCTTTGCTGGTGACACTGTTGGGGATTTATTCAAAATTGAAGGCATACTGAACCAGCATGGCTACCACAGCGGCATACTATTCCATCTGGTTTGCCTTTAGTCGTTTATTTTTCAACAGGGCAATGACCCCAAACACACCTGCAGACTGTGTAAAGGATATATGACCGGGTGACAGGGTGCCTTAGATGACCTGGCCTCCACAGTTACCGGGCCTGAACCTAATCGAGATGGTTTGGGGTGAGCTGACCCGCAGGGTGAAGGCAAAAGGGCCTACAAATTCTAAGCATATCTGGGAACTCCTTCAAGACAGTTGGAACACCATTTCAGGTGACGACCTCTTGAAGCTCATCAAGAGTGTGCAAAGCAGTAATCAAAGCAAAAGATGGCTACTTTGAAGAACCTAGAATATGACATATTTTCAGTTGTTTCACACTTTTTTGTTATGTATATAACTCCACATGTGTTCATTCATAGTTTTGATGCCTTCAGTGTGAATCTACAATTTTCATAGTCATGAAAATAAAGAAAACTCTTTGAATGAGAAGGTGTGTCCAAACTTTTGGTCTGTACTCTATATATATATATATATATATATATATATATATATATATATACATATATATATACACACACACACACTGTAGACTATATAAATATATCAAATAATAATTGTTAAATGTCTGGGTGCTGATCCGACTTGAGGACTATTATTTTGACGGCGGTGTCACAAGCTCAGAGTTGGTTGACCAATCAGAGGAAAATCAGCTCGGCGTTCATGTGTATAATGAATTTTAAAGTCATTTATCTGTTTTTTTCTACCCTAAACCGAGGGTTAAAAAAAAAAAAAAAAAAAAAAAAATCGAGCCAGAATCATTTATTTTTTATTTTTTTTCATTTTTTGTGGGCAAATGAACAAACAAAAACCAGCCGTTTTCTCATTTTTTAAATTTTGTTTTAATCAAAAATCGAAAGAACGCAACATACACGGACCATTTTTTTGTGAATTTTCTTAAACGTTGTAAATACGTTCAACAGTGTGTATACATCAATTTAGAGATATTTAGCAGATTCTATTTTTCAACTAAAGTAGTTCACATGTAGACAACTGCACGTTTGATGCATGTAATGTTAACTGCCTTTTTGCAAAGTAATTCTGTTAACGTAAGAATGTTTTGTTTGTTATAAAAATGATTTAGTTTGTTTTACATACACGTTTGAAAATTAAATTAAGTTAATTTCTTTAAAGGGGTGGTCCACAGTGTATTTTTAAGCCTTGGTTGTGTTTATAAGATGCAAAGCAATGTGTGCTCACGCTTCACTTGTAGAAAAATCACAGTATTTTTTTGATATCTAACATGAAAACGACAGTCATATTTTTCTAGTTCCTCTGAAAGGTCTGCCCTTAAGAGGCTCTGATTGGTCAGCTAACATAATGTGCTGGGATTCTCGGATCGGCTCCACGTCACACGCTTTTGCGCAGTCATATGTTTGTAAAAATAACTTCATTAGATGAAACTCCAACAGGTTTGTTATAAGTGAAAAGAGAGCAAACGATGACAGACTTTTCAGTCTCTTAAACCAAATTAAAACAATAAATGAAGCACAGGAATGTTCCATATCTTTAATTCCAAAATAACCGATGACAAAACTGAAGATATTTACAGCACATATCGCGTAAACACTTATGGTTTCTGTACAAAGCAATATACACATGCAGAAAAAAAAAGTATAAAATAATCAAAATAAAACGAGTCTAAAATGATAATACATACATTAAAAATACAATGCGATCAGAAATAAATCAGACATTCAATGAGAGAGAGAAAAAAAAAAGTATCCAGTCCGAGTTCCCTCGCTGTAAAGGCATCTGTACAACTTTACAATGACAAATAAATTAGGGAAATGATATGGGTCTGTACAGATGAAAATCAACAATTCCAACCGGGAAAGTGTCGCCGTCCACCACTTGGGTCATTTCATACGCCTCAAAATATCGTCATGAAAATAAAAAAAAAAGTGATGGAGGACGCGAGCAACAGGCCAATTTTTACAGACTGCAATATCACTCCAGTGATGATTAAAAAAAAACAGTTGAGAGCATTTTACGACTAACCTTGGAGCTAAAAAAAAGGACCTTAAAACTATCAATATGACAAGATAAATATAATTTAAAGGCTTCACATTATTTGTTCATAATATCCTGCTATGTCGAAATGATTTCCATATCTAGTCTAAACGGGAGGTGCGTTTCGCATTGGAAAAAAGACAAAACAAATCTTTGAAATGTCAATAAAATGGACACCGAATAAAAAAAACGAAACAATTCATCCCAATGTAAAGCTATGTAAACAACCGGTCACATCTACGAAGCGTTATAAGAGTGTCGGAGGCCGAGACGGAAATGAAAAAACAAATTCTCATAAAGCATGGAGAGCTTTGGCATATATCTCAACAGAAAAGTGACTAGCGTAAGTGCCAAGAGGACAGGGCTTTTAATACTTAACCGAAAAGACCAGCTTCAATAAATAACGCCAGAACCGATTCTACGTTTTTTATTAAAGGTTTAACGGATGTCTTTAATAAATAGTCGCGTAAACTGTCGAAGCTGCAACATTGCACGTGGAAAGAACCAGAAAAGATTGCGTTTACAGTATTCAGTCATTGTTCGATGCCGTCCTGCCGCCGTATGGCTTTCTCCGCCATCGGTATTAAAAACAAAGAAAGAAACGTCAGACGTGTAGAATAGAATAAGGCGAATACATCTGTAGATTGCACAACACAATTTGTTCTAGTCGGAGTAAATAAACAAAACGGTAACACTTTATAATAGCTACACGCTGTTAATCGTCTACTAAGCATTAGCTAATAGTTCGTTCGTTATCTGTTAAGCGTTAACTAACATTAATAGACATTAGTAAGCACTTTATAAATACAGCTCCAAGTGCTGCATTCATTTATAAGGAGCTTAATGATTGTGTTAATGATTGAAGTATTGCATTGTTTACAAAATAGTTAATAATAGTTGACGCTATTTTAAGATCATTCAGGATGCGTATGTAAATAATTATTAAAATATTCAAATTAGCATTCGTATATCTTATTATTCAGGCATATACTAATAGTTCATTTGTATGTTAATTGATGCTTCATTAAGTCAACTGTATCCGGTTTTGTGACCTCATCTAAAGTAAGGACTGTTTATGCTTTATAAATAGGCCCATGAACATGTCCTGCTTGTTGTAAAACTATTTTAATAACTGTAACAAGAGGTAATTCGATTAAATCTAAATGTTTAAACAGCTGTCAATGTTATTTATCAAAATTTTAGGATTCTCACGAGCGATGGAAATTAAAAATGTAAAACAGGAACTCCGTTAGGACCGTTGTTACTGTTTACATCCTTCAAAATGGTCTATAAATGACAATTAAAGGCTCAGTTCTATTCTAAAGAGGAAATAAATATATAAATAAACAACTTTATTCATTTCTATTTGAAGAAACATGAATAAAAACCGAATCTTATGTAAAACGAAACAACCGTACAGTTGAAACGTCGCTAAATAACTTTTGAAATGTTGCGTCATAAGATATTCTTAAATTATTATATTGTTGTCGTTTCATCTGATTTGATTTAATCGTATTTATTGCTAAATGTATTTTGACGCTCCTGTTATTCGGCGATGTTTAAAGTTTAGTAATTTGTTAGATAAGATTGCAAACATTTATTGTTCATTTGACACGAGCCTTTAATTGTCATTTATAAGAGATTTACAAAGCATAAACAGTACTTTTTTCACTTAATAAAGCATTTATTAACATTCAAAGTAACTACTAATATATGCCTGAATAATAAAATATATAAGTGTTGATTTGAATAGCTTATTAATCGTTTACTAGCTCAATCTAAATGATCCTCAAAGCCGCTAACTACTCTTAAATACTTATGGTTTGTAAATAATGCAATACTAAATTTAGTGATGAATTATAATTAATATAATAATAATTAATAAGTAATAAAGTATGAAAACACAATCATTAATAAGTCAAGAATACAGCGCTTGTATCTGAATTAATAAACATCTATTAATGTAAAGTTAATGCTTTACAGATAATGAATTAACTATTTGCTAATAAACGCTTAATAAATGATTCATAGAGTGTAGTTATTATGAAGTATTACCAACAAAACAAATTTAATTAGCATTCAGTAAAAATTTCGCAGCTAAATATCATCATCATCGTCTTTGTTGAATTAAGCAACTAATTACACTAGTAGACCAAAACAAGCTTTCACTTAAAACGCCATTTTAATCGCGCTCATTCATGTTTTTGTTTATTTTTTATTTTATTTTTTTATTGAAAGATGTACCTGAAAATGTGGTTTATTTACGCGCTTTACGAAATGTCGAACACTGGAAGAAAACAAACAAAAGAAAAGCAGAAAAGCAGCCGCTCGCTGTCTGGCTCAGGCAAAACAAAGTTGTTCTTTGTGCTAAAATCACACTTGCATCGCTTTCCTTAAAAACCTCTTGTGCAGGTAACACACAAAATAAGAGTCCTTTTGCGGAGATTTGTTGATCATTCAGCAAATCGGAGAAATATTTTATTTCCATATATATATATTTATATTTAAATGGTTTTAATCTCTGCGTACAAGTCTGGAAAGGAGGCAGCAGCAAATCAAGGCTCTGATATGCTCACACATTTTGATTGGCTCAGGACTGAAGGCATCAGAAAGAGGATGAGATTATTTCATTGGCTCAGATCCTGGACTGTAATCGAGTCTGCAGGAAGGCTCTGATGCCAGTGAGAGGCCGCAGGTCGTTCTGGTGTTTGCGTCGGTCGATAAAGGAGATCAGTCTGGAGGTATCGATGCATTCGGCTGAGCGTCGGCCCCCGCCGGCCCTTAGCCAAGGCTCCTGTAGACATGAGGCGGCTGGTGGACGCTTGGATGGCTCAATCCGGAGCAGCAGGCACATAAAATCGCGTGCCGCCTGACTCACGCCCTGGAAGTAGTCGTCAGGAAAGCTGAAGTCCAAGCGGCAGATGTTGAGGCAGGTTTCCTCCACGCTCTCGTCTAGAAACGGAGACGCTCCGCTCAGCATTACGTACGTCAGGACCCCCAGACTCCACAGGTCAGAGGAAAGAGAGACAGGGTCCCCGAGGACCAGCTCAGGGGCTGCGAACTCCGGGCTCCCCAGCAGAGGGTGAACGTACGGCGTGGAGTTGAGCTGCACAGCATCACCGAAGTCCGTCAGCTTGACCAGCGGCTGAGACGGGCTCTGCTCCACCACCAGATTCTCAGGCTGAACACAGAACACAACATTAGCGTCACTTTTAGATGAGGCACACAAAGCAGGCAAGTTCAAAGTTGACTAGTCTGCGCTTTGACTGAACCTCTAAGTCAAGGGTGCCCAGACTCAGGTGTCCTGCAAAGTTTGGTTTCAACCCAGTTAGACACACCTGAACCAGCTAATTAAGCTCTTGCTATGTCACAAGTCTCAAACTCCTGGAGGGCCGCAGCTCCTCCTACCCAACAGCTTATCAAGGTGTTCAAGACTATTCTGATCCAACTAATCAAGAAGTTTTGTTTATTAGGGTTGGGCCAAAACTGTGAAGAGCTGCGTCCCTTTAGGAATTGAGTTTGAGGCCTATGCTCTAGGTCAGGGATCACCAATCTTGGTCCTGGAGGTTCCGCGTCCCTGCAGGGTTTAGCCCCAACTTGTCTCAATACACACACTTGGAGCTTTCAAGTATACCTAGTGAGAGCTTGATTAGCTTGTTAAGGTGTGTTTTACTAGGAGCTAAAATCTGCAGGACACCGGATCTCCAGGAACAAGTTTGGTGATCCCTGCTCTAGGTATTCTAGAAACTTCTAGGCACGTGTGTTGAAGGAAGTTGGATCTAAACTATGCAGGACACCGGACGTCCAGGAACAAGTTTGGTGATCCCTGCTCTAGATATACAAAAAAACTTCTAAGCAGGTGTGTTGAAGGAGGTTTGATCTAAACTTTGCAGGACACCGGACCTCCAGGACCGAGTTTCGGTATCCTTGTTCTAAGGCCATGTCCACACGTACACGGATATTTTTATGAATGGAGTTTTTTCTGCTTCGTTTTTAAAAAAAAATCTGTCCACGTTCAACCTGTACTCGAAGTTATGGAAAATATTCTCCCTGGCCAGAGTTTTCACAAAGTTTTGGTTTCAGTCACCTGACAATCCGATTCTGTGTGGACAAACAGCAAACCCACATAGAAAACAAGTGTGGTTTTGAAAATAGCCATGTTGGTGTGGACCAAGTCAGATCATTGTTCGGAATTACTGAATAACGAAGCTTGTTTTGAGTTGGCAAATCTTCTGTTTTTTTCTAAAGAATTGTTCAAAGTATTAATTAATCTGTTGTGAAAACATTACAAAATGGAGACTTCGAGTAGTGAAGATGATTTAGTTGTCTTCTCTCTGCTTAACGAAAGAAGAAAGAGGAAATATTGGGTCCATCCTGTCTTTAGATTGCGAAGAATAAGAGTTCCACCTTATCAAAGAGTTGCGGGATTATCCCAACCCATTCAAACTTAACATCAGGATGTATGTGGCTCAGTTTGATACTTTGTTAGCGATACTAGAACCACATATTAAAAAGAAGACCACCAATTTCCATGGACCAACTGATCTTGAACAGAAACTGGTGGGAAGAAACAGACAGACACACGCAAACACACCAAATGAATTATGCAATTCTGCTCTTGTTTTATCCCTTGTAAGGCAGCCCTGAATTTTCAAATCACCTATTAAAAACATCTTTTTATATAAAAAAAATCAGAAAATAAATAAATAAATAAACAGACCCAATAATTTTTTTTTATATCTCGGACGAAAGTTTTAAAGAATTTACTATTTAACGTGGGAAAATTATGAACAAATATTTTGGATTCAGTGTGCAATAACCTTTACTCTGCTTTATACTATCATGATAGTAAGTGTTGAATACTTTAGCACATCCATCGACATGACTTCTGCAAGAGTCCTGTAGGATGTAATGAAGACCACAACTGCCATGATTCCACATTTGTTGTGAATACACACCCTCTAGTGGTTTTACATATATATTGTAAAATAGTAGTTGAAACAACTAAGGTTAAAAAAAGGTATGTTTACATGGAACATACCAAAACTAAGGAGTTCTGGTCAAAAACTTGAGGTTTGAGGGTTTATAAATTAAAAGGGCCACATTCGTTCTTATCTGTTATAAACATTGTCTACATCCTGTATAATATTGACATGAATAAAACATGAACACCGACCTTTAGATCCAGATGGACTATTCTGCAGTTGTGCAGGTACTGCAAAGCTTCTAAAATGTCCCGGAGGTAAAAGGCCACTTTCTCCTCAGTGAGATTCCCCCAGCTCACGATATAGTCCAGCAAACGGCCCTGATCAGACCTGCGCACACACATACACACGGGAACATCAGCGGCTGGGTTTCCATCAGCCTGGGTTAATGCACATTTTGAAGTATGGCAGGAGAAATGAGTGTTGGAGATGACAAATATTACATTTATTGAGAGCTATGAGTGTGTGTGTGTTCTCACATTTCCAGGACCAGTGCGTAGCTGCTGGAGGTCTCGAAGGTGTCCAGCAGTCTGACCAGATGAGGGTGCTGGAGTCTCTGTAGGACACTGAACTCATGGGTCACCTGGTCTCGCTTCATCAGCTTCTTATTGACAAACTTGACCGCCACGGTCCGCTTTGACCCCCTCTGGTCACAGCGTTTCACTACAGAGAACCGTCCCCTACGAGAGAGAAGCAGCAGCATCACAATTATAACAAAAACAGTCAGAGGTGTTCAGCTACAGTAATATGCAGCTAATGTGTATCTAATTAAGCCTTAAGGGTTTCTAAGTCATGTGATTCCAAATGCGCCAGTGAAGCTTTAGCTTTAAAAAAAAAACTATTCTTACAGAGTGATGCAAATGCCTCTTTTTAGGTGGAGGCAATAAAATATTTTTATTCATGTCTTTATATGTTTTACTGCCTTGTCATGTTAAACTCCTGATATATTTACAGGATTCATACACATCTTTACTACTAAAATACCATGACTTTTTCAAAACTACTTTTTAATGACCCAATGTTTCATGTAATGTCTACGTTAGTGATGCGCGGATGGCGGTTTTATCCACAGGCGCTGCGGATAATACGCGTGTCAAGCGGGTATTAAAAAAATACATTATGGTTAACTGCGGGTGGGTCGTGGGTGGATGTTTAATTATTGACGATTTTTGCTTTGTATTTTTTAAACACATTTGTTAAAGCAGAAATGGAGGTGAAACCGATCTGAGAGAAACTTAAAAGGGAGAATTAAAAACAAAACAAAATGAAGGAAAGAAAAGTGCCATCTGGGAGCATTTTAGCAAAGGTTAGCAAGGTTGAATCAAGTGATGGGTGTGTAATAGGCTATGCAACGACTGTAAAGCGCTTTATATGAAAGCCACAAGACCTTAAATATGAAACATGAGGTGTGTGCGCTAAATCGAAAGGCCAGTCAACTCAAAGTCAGACTAGCATTTTAAGTTGTTACGTTTGTGAGGACAGCAAATAATAGTACTGGAAGTTACGTGGATGCATTTGTGGACCTGTGCTGCCTCGATATACAGCACGCCCCCCTTCCATGTTGTCTCTGGCCAAGGGATGCACAGATTAGCTCACTGAATCTGCTGTTAATAACAAACGATCCACGCTGACCTATCATCATGCTTAAAACAAAGAATTTAAATTATTAAAGTGACGGTCAGGTGCGAATATATAAATCAGAAAAAATTATGTGTGGGCGGGTGGATAAGTAGCATGAAGCTGCGGATTCGGGTGACATTTCAGCTCATCTGCGCATCTATGTATACGTGGTAAATAAGAAAAACGATGTGGATTCAAATTTATTGCAGCGTATCATAAAACACGCAACAATCTATTGAGTTTAAATGTATTTTTATATAATATTATAACATTTACTCAGATAGTGTTAACAAAGCATTAACAATGTGATTGGCCAAAGTGAGAAAAGCAGTAAAGACGACTAACCTATACTCAAGCATGCAAATATTTGTTAAACTAATTTCCATGGCCTTTCCAAAACTTTGGGGGTTTTCCTGGAAAATGCCATGTCAATATTCCATGACTGTATGAACTCTGTAGTTAATTCACATTTTGAAGTGTGGCAGAATAAACAAGTGATGCACATGACAACATGTAATTTTAATAAAAATCCCTTCATTTGCAAAAAGGTTTTTATACTAGCTTGAAGTGGTTTTGGACTTGGGTGACAAAGAGTTAATGTGAATAACAGCAGATGGATATGCACTTTCTGAATAAACTCTAAAAGCTGTCTCCGTTATGCTTGCCTTGTTTACTGTTGGTTGCTAGGTTACCAATACTAGTCGGCTGCTCTAAAAACTCGCTGAACACAGAAAATAAATCCTCATACAAACTGAGCATCAAGCAAGTAATTTGCCATGAAACTGAATTTTAGATCCATTTAAGATTGATCCTACAGTATATAAATATGAAGAAAGAAGAGCTCGTTTTAATTTCATTCTGACTTAAAAATGAGCATTTTTGGAAGATTTTTGCATTGAATTTGACATGATTTTTTACAACAACAAAAAAAAAAGAAAAAAAAAA
>CAIGQQ010020568.1:0-12993 GCA_903798035.1 Danio albolineatus
TATATATATATATATATATATATATAAATTTGAGGTCAATATTATTGGCCCTCTTTAGAAATATTGATTTTTGATTGCCTACAGAACAAACTATTATGTTTAGAAATGTGTTGAAAAAAAGCTTATTTCCGTTAAACAGAAATTGGGGAAAAATATATTTGGGCTAATAATTCAGAAGGGCTAATAATTCTGACTTTATCTGTATATTATGGAAGAATACATACTTGAAAAAAATGCACATACATATGAAGTGAGTGTAAGTGCAGTTAAAGTTGCAACAGTTTGAGTTTATGTACTTGTTAATAACGTGTACAGCTACAGTCAGTGTACTGCAAAGTGCTTTTAATAAACTAAAATATTATGTAATATAATTTCTACTGAACGGTATCAAAAATATGGTAACACTTTATTTCGATGGTGCATTTGTGTATTAGTAGACTGTCTACTTAATATCTGTTGATACTGACATTCAACAGACATTTAACTGAATATAAGACTTTGCAAGTAGATGTGAACTTACACTAACCCTACCCCTAACCCCAACCCTAACCCCAACCTTACAGTCTACTTATAATCTTATGAGAATTAGTCGCAATGTAACTTAAATTCAACAAACGGACCATCAAAATAAAGTGTGACCGAATATATTTCTAATTGCAAATTTTAAATGACTTTGCAGTTTAGTAAATGTAAAAAAAATAACTTTAAATTTCATTGAAAAAAAAAAACCTCACAGTGTACTTGTCACATGGAATAAGATCACATGGAATAAGCACAACCATATGTTATACTGTATACTGTACATGTTAATTAACAGTACCTACCTAAATGTTAAGCTGTTTTATTTCACAGTTTATTTTTATTATTATTTTTTTATACAACATATAACAGTAGCAGTGCACTTCTTTAAAGCATGACAAAGCTTATTTTGAAACCTGCTTTACAGTGATAATAAGATGCATTTTCGTCAATCTGATCACAAGTGACATTGACAATAGTAAACATTTTAGCGCAAGTCCTGTGATTGGTCGTCGTGTCGAGCTGACAAGTGTGGGTGGGAGTGAGAGCCACGTGAGCCCGATGGAGCGAGTGTTTAAAAGTGTCGAGTCCCGTGTAGGAGCTCTAGATGCAAACTGTTGCTTTGTGCTTACCTTATTGTTAAAGTTATTGCATGTCCACCGGTTCCCGCCTCAAAATGAGTGAGTTTGAGCCACTTGTACATCAAGGCCCCGTTTACACTAGTGCGTTTTAGTTTTAAAACGGCGTTTTAGCATTTAAACGATCCGCGTCCACACTAGCGTTTCACCCAGCATCTCTCAACAAATCTCCATCCACACTACGCCACCAGAAACGTATATCACATGACCATTCGCGCACTCTGGGCATTCGCGTTCAAGTATAAACAGGAAGCATGTGTCTCGCTCGGCATTTGGTTATTGTTAGTCAACAAACGCTGGTTGAACGATGAACGCGATGGCAAAGAAAGCAAGAAAGGTCTTTTTGAGGACAGACGACGAGGTCGAGTTGTTACTTAAAGTAACAAATGAATATAAAACATACATGGCTATTGAAAATACAGTGTTTACAGTGAAGGCTGGTCTGCCGTCGTCTGGTGACGTTATAGTCATGTGCGCTTGACGAATAAGAGAAGGTTACGCAATAACCCAAAAGCTCCAATCATGTAGCCAATCTCAGCAGCCACGCCTCCGTTTTCAAAGGTCTCCGTTTCCCTCCATCCACACTGAGATGGACCAGCAGCGTTTTAGAATAAATCTCCAGCGTTTCCAAAACGCTCAGTTTTTGCGGCTCGAAAACTCTGGCGTAGTGTGGACGTATGGCGTAACCGTAGCAAAACTTATGCGTTTTAAAACGAAAACGCACTAGTGTAAACGGGGCCTATGTTTGAATTCAGAAAAAACAAAACACCAGCGAAGAAACTGGACACAGAGGAACATAAACACCTCGCTGCTAGCTAGCGTTTCTGAACTGTTATTGCAGAGCAGCACATACAGCGCGCAGAAGTATAAATGCACGACAACGCGTGTTGCATGCGCCATGGGTCTCGGCGATCACTCAACGCAGAAGTATAAAACAGGCTTTAAGCTCTCTTCAGTATCCTCTGTGTCCACACCTGTCCAGCTGTCTGGTCTCATCAAAACAGAAAGACAGACGAGACAGTAAAAACATCCACACAGAGCTGCAATCAGAGCCTGACAGCACAGAACATCAGGAACTCATCACCAAACTGCACTGCGTAATTATAATGTCAGTGTCAAGCATCTAGATGATCGTGTGACGTGCTGATAGTGGGGTTTCATTCGAATGACCACGCCGTATTGTAAATCACCAGTGCCGTATTTGAGCATTAAAAGTCGCTAACAGTATTCTGAAGTGGAATGAATGAAGTGTGTGTTCCTGCCACACTCAGAGAAAAGTAACTCCACACTTGGTTGCATGCGTGAACAGTTAAGCCTGATCACTTCCAGACTGCAAGTTAAAAGGACTTTCTGACCTTTCTTTTTCATCCTCAGGTCGTGCATATTCCAAAACTCTCCAGCAGGCCTCCATTTCTGTGTTGAGCAAGCGTCAGTGTGAGCAGCGCTACTCGGAGCAGTTCACCAATCGTATGCTGTGTGCCGGCTCGTCCCATGATGCCCAGCGTGTGGACTCCTGCCGTGGCGATAGCGGTGGTCCGCTGGTGTGCGAGAGGCCGAGCGGGAGCTGGGTTGTTTATGGGGTCACATCATGGGGTCACGCGTGTCGCCTGCAAGAAGCACCTGGGGTCTACACAAAAGTCTCCGCCTTTGTGCCCTGGATTAAGAAGGTCATTGGCCAGTAAAAAATGATGGTGAACAAAATAGTATTCTGACTGTGGGTTGAAAAATGAATGAAGCACGTTTTAGATAATATTTTAAAAACTATTTCTTAACACTAGCTGAAATTAACTTCCAAACAAGTCTTAAATGCCAGACAGAAAGGCTACGTTTTGCTTTAAAGGGGCTACATGTAGGAATTTTCATGTATTTTATTGCCGTTGTGAGGTTTATGAAAGCCTGTAGACTGATACTGTAGTTACTTGAAGGACTTAAAGGGATATGGTGTTTACAAACGCTCCCGAGAGCCTCTTCTTTGACACATGAACGAGTGCTTCAACAAGGCTCAAGATCACGCTGAAAGTCTGATTCTGATTTTGAAAGGGCCATTCTGTACTGTAGTCAATGTGTCATGCGAAGAAAGGGGAATCATTCAAACCACGTCTTATGGATGTTTAGTCTATGTTAGATATGTACGATGTGATTAATTTCGTTAACGTTAATTTTGTGACTTGGCTTATAAACTCGCAGACAGTCGAAAACAGTATTTATGTACACTCACCAGCCACTTTATTAGGTACACCTTACTTGTACCAGGTTAGACCCCTTTTGCCTTCAGAACTGCTTTAACCTTTCATGGCATAGATTCAGGAAGGTACTTGAAAATAATCCTCAAAGATTTTGGTCCATATTGATGTGATAGCATCACGCAGTTGCTGCAGATTTGTCAACTGCACACTCATGATGCAAATCTTTCACCACATCCCTAAGGTTCTCTGGTGACTGTGGAGGCCATCTGAGTACAGTGAACTCATTGTCATGTTCAAGAAACCAGTCTGAGATGATTTGTGCTATATTACGAGCATTATCCTAATGGAAGTAGCCATCGGAAGATGGGCACACTGTGGTCATAAAGGGATGGACATGGTCAGCAATAATACTCAGGTAGGCTGTGATGTTGATACAATGCTCAGTTGGTACTAATGGGCCCAAAGTGTGCCTAGAAAATATCCCCCACACCATTACACCACCACCACCACCAGCCTGAACTGTTTAAACAAGACAGGATGGATCAATGCTTTCATGTTATTGAAGCCAAATTCTGACCCTACCATCCAAATGTCGCAACAGAAATCGAGATTCATTAGACCAAGCAATGTTTTTCCAATCTTCTATTGTCCAATTTTGGGACAGGAACCCAGTGTGGTCTTCTGCTGCTGTAGCCCATCTGTCTCAAGGTTCGACAGGTTGTGCTTTCAGAGATGCTCTTTTGCATACCTCGGTTGTAACAAGTGGTTATTTGAGTTACTGTTGCTTTTCTATCAGCTGGAACCAGTCTGGCCATTCTCCTCTGACCTCTGGCATCAACAAGGCATTCGTGCCACAGAACTCCCTTTCACTGGAAATTTTCTCTTTTTCAGACCATTTTCTGGATACCCAAGAGATGGTTGTGTGTGAAAATCCCAGTAGATCAGCAGTTTCTGAAACACTCAGACCAGCCTGTCTGGCACCAACAACCATGCCACGTTCAAAGTCACTTAAATCCCCTTTCTTCCCCATTCTGATGCTCGGTGTGAACTGCAGCTGATCGTCTTGACCATGTCTACATGCCTAAATGCATTGTGTTGCTGCCATGTGATTTGCTGATTATAAATTTGCGTTAACGAGGTTTATTGGTTGCACCTAATGAAGTGGCTGGTGAGTGTATATAAAATATCCATTTACTATGAAAAAATAGCTTGTAGAGATGTGACATGCCAGCCTTAACTATAATCATTACACATTAAACTTCAGCATTCAGTTATCTGACATTAGCTCTTATATAACTGAATCACTAAGCAGTAGGGCTGCACAATACTGGGAAAATATGCAATCTTGCTGTTAAGTATAATGATAATGATATTTAGGATATATATAATGAGCATACTAAAATACACAGGTATTAGATATTTTTATGATCTTTTTAAAACTAATTTGCGAAAAATAAACTTTTAAAAATACTGTAAAACACCATCAATGATTTAAAATCTCTGCAGATATTCTAGTTCAGTGTTTCTCGACCACGTTTCTGGAGGTCCACCAACACTGCATCTTTTGGATGTCTCCTCTGTCTGTCACACCCATTACAGGTCTTTCAGTCTCTGCTAATGAGCTGGTGATCTGAATCCAGTGTGTTTGGTTAAGGAGACACAGAAAATGTGCAGAGCTGGTGGGCCTCCAGGAATGTGGTTGAACAACACTTTTTAATCAGTATTTTCATTTTGTTATCTCTGTCTGTACTCCCACCTTCAGTATTTATTTTAACTTCTTTGCTCTGAGGAACATACTTCACCTTTGGGCCTAGCATAAGACAATAGATGGTAGCATTAGGCCTCAACTGATTAAACTTGAAAAAACAACTTATGCGTTCAACACTCAAATGCTTGGCACTTGGAGCGACACAGTGGCTCAGTGGTCAGCACTGTCGCCTCACAGCAAGAAGGTCGCTGATTTGAGTCCCGCCTGGGCCAGTTGGCATTTCTGTGTGGAGTTTGCATGTTCTTCCCATGTTGTCATGGGTTTCCTCCGGGTGCTCCAGATTTTCCCACAGTCCAAAGACATGCGGTATAGGTGAACTGAATAAGCTAAATTGGCCGTAGTTTATGTATGTGAATGAGAGTGTATGGGTGTTTCCCAGTACTGGGTTACAGCTGGAAGGGCATCCGCTGTGTAAAACGTACTGTATGCTAGATAAATTGGCGGTTCATTACGCTGTGGTGACCCCTAATGAATAAAGGAACTAAACCAAAAGAAAATGAATGAATATTGCAGCTCTCTGAATGCAGATATTGCATATAGTATTTTTGAGACATTGTGCAGCTCTACTAGGTGGTCTAGTACCAATAATTACAAACTGTAATAGAATTCTTAAACTAAAAGTGAATTGAGGGTTATAGTTGGGGGTGCGCTGTGACTTTCAGTCTCCTGTTTATCTTGTGTGCAGTGTGAGCTAACAGTGGTTTCTGAAATCTACATATAGCCCATTTAAATGTGGAGTGATGAAGGGATGAAATCAAAAAACAGAAAAATTATTTATAGTCAGTGGGTAAAATGTGTTGTGTGATAAATGTATTCCAACATATTACCCAAAACCAGGCTGCCATTTTAACTTTGTTTTGGTATAATTACAACTAGTGGGCACTGAACTGTAAACGTAAGCGTATAAGGTTGCAGCAAGCTTCCTTGCACAAACAACCTACAGTACTTGTTTTTTTTTTTTTTACACGAGGACAATTGTGAATTGATCGTTTTAAAAGGATGATTAGTTTTAAAATAGTTTGATTTTAAATTGGGAATAAATCTAAAAACACTGAATAAAGTCAGTAATTGTGGAAGTTGTGGAAAAATTCATGGCAAAATGCATCGAGTTGTCTTAAACTCTTTCCTTTTTTTTAATGAAAGCACTTCAAGGGTTGAAGAGACCACATTGGTGATTGTGGAATTATTCAGATTTTTTTATTTTATTTTAATGAACATGTATCCAAGTGACTGTATTCTTGCCATTAAGGGACAAGCACAAACTTTAAACCTTAAACCAGGACGTGTAATGTTTCTCAGATGATACCTATTTGAGCGTCTCGAAGAACGTTCCAATGGCTTGAAATCACATCAGGCTTTAACGCCGAAATGAGAAGATTCTGGACTTCCTGCCAAGAAATCTATGGTAATTCTAAACTCTTGGGAAACGGTTACCATGCCATTGCTTAGAAACCGACCGCATCACCTCATCAACACATTAGATGACATCATAATCCACACATGACTTCATTTGTTATAGATCAGATGATGGTGACGATAACTGGACCGAGGCTTGCTATCTTAACATGTGGACATCATACAGTACATCCAGCTAATATTTTTGCAGAGTCACACTCACTTTCAGAAGGAAATGGGAATCATGTGCAATGCCAGAATCTTTATACATCTTTGTTTCATGATTGTGATAATGAGAAAGCTTTATGTTAGCGTAATTAACGGTCATCAAGTTGTGTTTTCTGTGATCTGTGTCTATAATAAACCTCCATAAGCATGATTTATGAGCGTAGACACTACTACGCCCTTTTTAACTCAATCTATTATCGGTCTGTGTGAAAAACAGACCCACCGCAAGCTGTTATTTTGCACAAACTATGGTGTTGCAGTTTATATTTTTGTACAGTTCTTGTTTTTTAATACATCAGTCAGTCATATAATCTCATGTTCATTGACTGTGCTGTGAAAACTGTAATAAGTGCTTATTTGTTGACACAGGGTCAATAATTCTGTTGTTTTTAGAGTCGAAAGCTGAATGTTTTAATATTTCTGAACATTTAATGCTTTTATCGTTATCTTTAAAAAGTATGTTGAATGATGTGGCATGTGATTAATGAGGGCTGCAATGTCCTCAACAAAACAAACATGGTTAAATATTTAGAGAAATGTAGAGTCATAAAAGCTTAAGGTATATACAATTGTCTAACAACCTCAGTTTTAAACATTCAACATTTGTTAACTGATTAATTATGAATAAAGTACTGTCATTTTAAATCTGAGGCCTAGATTAAAATGATTTATATATGCCATATCAACACTAGATAGAGAAAATGTTGTGATAAACATCATTTGAAGTCAGTGTTGAACATTTAGCCAAATTCATCACCTTGGAATTATAAGGGTCTATCTGTGTTCTGAATGATTTTAAGATATAGTTTGTGTAACATTCGTTTTTTTGAATAGAAAGTCTTCAAATGTAAACAATTTATTAAAAAAATATCTCATAATATAAATGAGTTGTCATTTAATAAGAATATGTCAATAACTCAATTTTGACAAAAAAATGTCAGATAGAATCTTATAATTACAAGGTGACGATATTATCTGGCTTAAGTAAATGTATCATATCAGTTTCATTTTATTATTTTTCATTTCAAGAGTTTACACTTAGATATACTAGATGCTATTAGCAGGTTTGGCATGCTGTCCCCGGAGTTAACCCTGAGCTCAAAGATAATTGAGCTTATAGGGCTCCCGTCTGGTCAATAAGCATATAAGAGGGTCCGAAATCAGGTAGTAAAGGGAGGAAAAGGAGGACATGGGGTGGAAGGGGGGATTCCTCCAAAACAAAGGTAAGTAGGGCGAATTGGGTCTCTTTATTGTAAACTTGAATCAATCTGATTGGATTACTGCAATATGAGTGGCCAGTCGTGATCAATCATATCACATGCTCCTCTCGGAATTAAGCTGTGGTCACATTAGAGTTTGAGCATGCAGAATTCTGTCGTACGGTACTGAGAAAAGGCAGGAATTAAACAAGATGGATTAAAAGAAGCGAGCGATTGCTCCATAATTAAAATTTCGGTCCAGAGAGGTCATGTTTTGATCATCGATTGGTGTCACGCAATCACATGATGCGATTTCGAAGGTCAGAGTCCAGCAAGCTTGAACTTTCCAATGCAGCAAACTGCAAAACTGGTCCCAGGAGCTTGCGTTTCCAGTCTGATGCATTCAC
Organism: Danio albolineatus; assembly: GCA_903798035.1. Classification (NCBI taxonomy): domain Eukaryota; kingdom Metazoa; phylum Chordata; class Actinopteri; order Cypriniformes; family Danionidae; genus Danio; species Danio albolineatus. Next base: position 8,341 of record CAIGQQ010020568.1, read on the forward strand.
ATGTGTATGAATGAAAGTCTATGGGCAGAATAGTGCAATGTGACCGGGGCTTGAGTCTGTAAAACTTTACTTAAAAAACGCAAATCTGATATTTGAGTCTCTGCAGTCATGCTTCACTTTCACTTTCACTTTCAAAAAGTTAATCATTTTATTTTAATACATTTTAGAACATTTTAGTTTGTCTTCTACTTTTTTCATTAGACAATTATTATTTTAAGCTGTCTTATAGTCATATTAGTGTTATATTTCTTTTGGGGTAAATAATCAAAAAAGATTCTATGAAACTGCACTGCACTAGGGTGAAATTGATTATGAAAAATGATATGCTCTGCTCTTTCCTGACAGACAATAGTTAGGTAAATATTGGTGCTTGTTGAATCAGTCAGACTGGTTTTGTAAATCATTGTCCTCTCAGTGGTCTGACAATAAGCGCAGTCTTTTCCCAAAGCCCTTCGTTTACATAAGTTACTATGTATCTACTATGTATCTATGTAGCTAATTTCTATGGATTCTAGTTTACAGTATAATGGCAAAGACTGAAATGATTTACTGTGGATCATTTGTTCTTATTTATTCACTATATAACAAAGTAGTACATCTTCACTAATTAAATCTTAAAGAATGCCTATGGAAATCATGATACATGGCTGTATATGAATATACGGAATTATATATATATATATATATATATATATATATATATAAACTAACAAAGTCAGTGGTTACAGGTTTCCATAATTTTTCTAAATATTTTTTGTGTTCAACAGCAGAAATAAAATCATAAAGGTTTGAACCAAATAAAGGGTGAGTAAATGAGAGAATTTTCATTTTGGGGCTTTCATTTCATATATATGTATATGAAAAAAGGAAAATAAAATGAAAAAGCACAAGTATAAGATCTGTAAAAGAGTGAAAGATCAATCCTGGCAGGTCAGTTACAGTGATTGAGACTGAGAGCAGTGTTACGGCGACACCTTGTGGAAATTGTTGAATATAAAGTAATAAACCATGAAAATAAATGAAAGGGGGTATATTTAAATTTAGCAGTTTTGGATGTTTATTTAAATATTTCTTCTCATGTTGCTCATATTTAAAGCTGCAGTCATTTTTGGATGTGTGTATAAATTAATTTAAATGTATGATCAAGTACACCAGGGATGTCCAAGCTCGGTCCTGGAGGGCCGGTGTCCTGCAAAGTTTAGTTCCAACCCCAATCAGACACACCTGGGCTAGCTAATCAAGCTCTTACTGGGTTTTCTAGAAACATCCTTGCAGGTGTGTTGAGGCAAGTTGGAACTAAAATCTGCAGGACACCGGCCCTTCAGGACCGAGTTTGGACACCCCTGAAGTACACAAACAGCCAGTGTTCAAGATGATGATATGCCTGATTTACAATAACCGAAATGTTTTCTATTTTGAGCAGTACACTCTTAAAACAAACGGTTCAATATAGAACCAAAAACGGTTCTATGGAGCGCTTCATATATGGAACCCCAAAAAGGTTCTATATAGAACCATTTTAAGGGTTCATTAAATAGAACCCCAAATGGTTCTTTGAATTCAAGTTAGATGGTTCTATTTAGAACCATTTAAGGGTTCTTTTTATTTATTATTGAATTATTGTTACTTATTAATAAATAAAAAATAAAACCAATCCAGACAATTCAAATTGTTTAAATTTATTCAATTCATTATACAAAATATTTTTTTAAATATTTAAAATTGCACCTCTGCATACTTTGCATTGGACAGCAGATCTACCTTAACAGTTTAATGGCATTCAACACTGTTATTGTAATGACTTCACTTTTATAAGCTTTTTTACTGTTTGAACAAATACAGAGCTTAACTTTCACACATCTCTAAACGGAAGAGAAATATATCACAATGCAGATAGAAACAATACACAAACAATCAAAACATCTATTAAATAACACTACAATTTCAAAAAGTGGATGGTACCTGCATGTATTGGTCATCACAACATCCATGTTTATACATAATTTAATAAGAAACATCACTAAAACATTGCAGAATGATTAGACAAAACACTGCAAACAGCCATTCCACAACCTGTAGCATGTCCATGTCTGTCAGCCTCTCTTATAAGGTAAATAGTTTTGTCCATGGGTGGCACAGTGGCTCACTGGTTAGAACTGTCACCTCACAGCAAGCAGGTCACTGGTTCGAGTCCCGACTGGGCCAGTTGTCATTTCTGTGTGGAGTTTGCAAGTTCTCCCAGTGTTCATGTGGGTTTCCTCTGGGTGCTCCTGTTGACCCCACAGTCCAAAAGCATGTGTACGGTATAGGTGAATTGGCCATAGTGAGTGAATGTGTGTAGATCTACTGTATGAGAGAGTATATGGGTTTCCAAGTGCTGGGTTGTGGCTGGAAAGGGCAGATTAGTTGGTGATTCACTCCTCTGTGGTGCCTCTGATAAATGAGGAAGTTGAAGGATAGCGAGTGAGTGTTGTCCATTGTAATACTGACACTTCAAGCCTTGGTGGAATCAGGAGAGCTGTTGAATCCTGGATGGTGTAGGACCTTTGGATTTCTGTAAAACAATATTTTAATGTTGAGTACTTTTAACCAATTAACATGTCATCAAATAGAATTACAGTTATAATTAATACAATTAAAGTGTGTGTGAGTGTGTGTGTGTGTGTGTGTTTGGGGCAAATAGTATGTAGTATAGTGTGTAGTTACCTTCTGCGGTTTCCTCTGCTGGTCCAATGAGACTGTCATGGAGCACTACCTTCTTTCCGTCCCTTTTTGGGCCATTTCTTTTAAAGATGTTTCTGTGTTCTTTACCAAGTTTTCTATGCAGCATCCTAAATGCAAAAAAACATTTTGTTTACTTCATGTGTAAGTTTCCAAATGACATATTTTCAGCAATACAAGTTTCTTAAAGTCATCATGGACGCAAAACTATTTGGCACACAATGTAACAGTGTTTACTCACAAGCTGTGGCACTCCAAGAAGAAGAAACTGCTCCATTAGTTCTGCAAACCCCTCCATAATCTGTGCTCTGGAAAAGGGTGTTCATTCGGTTCTTGACTTATGAGTATCTGGTGTCGCATTCCAGGTCCATCACAATCTGAGGTAGGAAGACAGCATTTTAGAGTGTGTAAATATGAATTTATAATACAGAATTAATCTACCTTTGGCATAAAATGTATTGAACTGAACTTGCCTTGTGTTAGGTTCCTCAGAGTACAGTTCACTTCCTTTTCATCCCATTAATTTGTTTCATTTTGCAAAATGATAGATGAGCTCACCACTGAAATTCTTTCATTTTTAAATTTGTTTTGCAGACATTCCAACAAGGTATCCTGTAGGCAAATTTACACTTTCTTTTAAAACATATTTTCTTTGCAGGACTTTTTAATAAGCAATGACCTTAATATTCTCACTGTACAAACAGCAGCAATAAGTAATGGAACATTTTTGTGATAAATATATTATTTCAGTACACAACAACCAAGTCTGACATATGCATGTTATAAAATACAATATTTACCAGGTGTCCTTGTTGATGATAATTGTGTCACAATTATGGATGTAACGCATGTCCTTCTTTAAGGTGGGATCCTTCCTCTTCAAAGCTATTTGTGTCCTGCAGCCCAGGTTACAATACAATGTTCAAGTCTTTTATAATATTCATTTCATAATACTTAATACAGTTTGTTTAGAATTAAAAGCAATTATACATACCGAGCACAAGATTTACGATGCAGTTCAGTTTCCAGGCTGTTTGAAGAAAAGAAAGATATACATTAAAATATGAATTTTAAACTTATTTAGCACAATATATACATATATGTAGCCTATATTTAACAAGGTTCAACATTTCACAATACATTTAGCCTGCATGTTTGTATGTCCTTCATAAATAACACCTGATCTATTATCTATGGATTATTAAAATATGTTTTGGCTTTAAAAGGTTTCAATAATACACTTAGCATTCATCACAATAGCGCGTGCATAGACTCGGGCGGGCGGGCGCGTGCATAGACTCGGGCGGGCGCGTGCATAGACTCGGGCGGGCGGGCGCGTGCATAGACTCGGGCGGGGCACGAGCGCGACATGCTCCCTTGCGGTTTTAATGCAGACTAGCCGGCGTGTACACTACTTTACAGAGTTTAGCCCGAGTTAAACTCGGCTAAACTCACACACGAACAAGCTGGGAGTACTTGTTTGTTCAAGGTTGGAGATAAAAACTGCACGAAAGCGGAAATCGGCTCATATGAAGTTACCATTAAAAGAGCGTGCACGCGCTTCACGCTGCCTCTCAATGCCCGCCATCGAATAACGCACCTGTTTTATTGTTGTTGATATTTTAATTAATACTGACAAACAAATAAAGCGAAACTGTAACTTATTTCGAACAAAAAGCAGAGCAAAGTCAGCTTGACACAGATTTCTGAAGCGAAGGCTGTCGACAGAGACCATCAGAAACTTACAAGCACAGTATTAATCCATATTAACGTTACCCCTTATTCAGTCTGTCACCATATAACACAAGGGAAGAGAAACATTACCCCGTAATACAAAATATTTAATTATTATAGTTTTAAAAGAGTAATAACGTACCTGAATGACGGAGCTGCAAAAGCGGAGTTCTCCTTTTCAAAAATTAACCGTCACTC
>CAIGQQ010020572.1:0-27646 GCA_903798035.1 Danio albolineatus
TTTAAACAATATTTTTTATCAAATAACATTTGAAAAATCTTTATAAACTGAACACCAAAGAACAAGATTAACCATGCAAATTATTAACTATATAAATAGCCAAATATAAAATAAATAAATAGACAAAGCTATAACACTTGTTTTTTTTGGAACAAAATACTGTTGAAAAACAAACAGAACTAAACTCCATTGTGGAGATGATTCGAGCATGTTGAAAATTCTTTTTCAATCAAGTTCTCTTACATTTAAGAGATGTAAACTTTACCTGACAAATGTGGCTGCATGTGGAGGAAACACAACTAATTTATACAAAGCGCACAAGAATGAGGCTGCCAAAATGTGCAATCGACCGCAGAAGTCAGACGAACAGGTGCAGCCATCAATTAGTGATGCATTTAAGCGATGCACAAAATATAGGAGGGACAATGTGGTGGAACAAATGCACTGATGCAGTAACCAAGAATCTCTGCGAAAAAAATAGTGTCTTTCAATACTTTTTCTTTTCTTTTGGAGACCTCGTAACCACACCCGACAGCTATAATGAATTGTCCGGACGTACATATTTCTCCAAAACAGCTATTCTACGAGCCTACAAACGTATCCGTGGTGAGCTGCAACAGCCCAATTCCACCACAGTCGAGTATTTTTCACTTACAACAGATGTGGTCGAGTACAAAAATGACACTTTACATGTCGCTAACTTTCCATTTCATTGACACGGAATGGACACTGGCGTCAAAATGCCTCCAAACTGAACCTAGCTGTGCCCAACACAATTGAGAAGATGGAGAAAGCCCGCACGGACCGTGCCCTTTCTGCTGTGAACTATTAAATTCTTATTTTCCCCGGAGCGGAACAAATTTTCACCGCACAGTTGGACAGGCACAAACAAAAATATAATTCATACATTTTTCTTGGACAAAATATCTTTTTGAAACGAATTTCGTTAGGTATAATTTGTATATTAATTTTGATGTAGTTTTGGTTGGTCATTTAACTACTAGATAAAAAAGAATAATAAATAACCTTTGCGGTGATGCGCTTCAAAACAAGCGCGCTATATGCTTCAGCGTCAAAACACAAGTTGCCGTGAGATTGTGTTGGTTTGGTAAATAAAATGGCCTAAATAAAATTAAAGTTAAATATTCATAGTTTCAGAGAACCCCATATTAAAGTCGGGACATCTGGTGAACGCCCATCCCTCTCTGTGCAGCCAGATTAACAGTGTGAGCAAAGCATCTTATATGCGGTAAAAAAACAGCCGCTTCGACAGCATTGGCAATGTTTCCTTGTCTGTTGTCACGGGAACTTTTTATATGCTGATCTTCCAATCTATCACAGCCTCTTTACGTATTCTGTGTGTACTTTACGTATCATCTGTATGTTGGTTGTGTTGCCTGTCACTTAAAGCACTTACGGCATATTGTGTGGGTCTTGTCGATCATGCAATTGCCATCCTTTATCTCCACTGGGTAGCTGAAATGTTGCTATACTGCTGACTTATATGAAGAGGGAGGGTCCGCAATCTCTGGGTTAGTTACCATGTTTCCTCACGTTCTTCTTCAACTTGCTCAACTTTTGCAGGAAGGCGTTACATGATTGAAAAGTTAGTCACGGGTGTGTCGCGATTCTTCCTTATCACATCGCGACACAGGATCGTGCATCTTAGTGTCGCGATTTCGGTTTCATATCGCGTATCGTTACAGCCCTAATATATATATATATATAACGAAAATGGAGTACATTTGCCCAGAGTGTATTGTTTGTTTGTTTGTTTTTTCCAAAGCATTTTCCCAGAATATGTCAAAATAAGATGTCCCCAAAAATCAGTCTGTTTGCTAAAACACAGAGAAAGTGTTGGCCAAATTAAGCCTCAATCACCTCAGAATGGATGACAATGACCCAACAGCACACAAGGGCAAAGGTGCACATTCCAGCCCTTATGCAGATGCTGTACATGTATGTCTCATGTCTGTGAGGCAAATATTCAGCTGTTTGTTCAGCTGTTACCCCAGAACTTTTTTTCTGATGCATTTACCAGTCAGGCACAGAATGAACAAGTATTCCATTAGCCGCTCTGTGGGTAAGAAATAGGTCCATCGTTCTCCAGCCTCCGGTGCCTAGACTGCAGCTCTGCACAAGACGTTTGGCCATAGGAGAAATGGTCGTGCCCAACTGAGCCTGGTTACTCTCGAGGTGTTTTAATTCTTCACTTTCGCCAATTGTTTTTTTCTAAGTTTTTTCCTTGCCGCTGTCGCCACTGGCTTGCATGGTTTGGGATCTGTAGAGCTGCGCATCGATAGATTTCCTCTTCAGTGTTTGGACTCTCAGTAGTGATTATTAACACACTGAACTAAGCTAAACTGAACTGAAGTTCAACAAACTGGACTGACACGGTTTCAATTTACTGTGATCTTCTATGTGAAGCTGCTTTGACACAATCTACAATTTTATTCCTGTTTATGTAAAGCACTTTGAATTGCCACTGTGTATAAAAAGTGCTATATAAATAAACTTGCCTTGCCTTACATTGTAAAAGCGCTATACAAATATGTATTGAATTGAATTGAACATGATGATCCAGTTCATCTAAAATAACATCAAAATGTTTCAGAGGAAGCTGACCATTTCTTACTTTTTTTTTTACTTTTATCTGTCAAGATGACTACAGATTTGAACAAACACACTGACACAACTTTTTATGTTTAACATTGTGTCAAAAATGACATGTTTTAATAAAAAAAGTAGTTATATTTATGCTGCAGTGCCAATGTCTAGTTACTTATATTGACGTAGTTCAGGGTTTGCCTTGTTGAAAATTAGTTGGAGGTGGTATCCCATTCATTACATTTTTGCTACTTAAAACAAATGCATTTTGCATTGAGCATCACTGGGGGTCTGACTGAAGTTGCCTGCCTGATTTTTGCCAAAAGACAGAGGTGGTACATTTGATGAAGGTAACCATTGCATAATTCTGCACAAAAAACCCTGCATATTTACATCAGTGCAGTGCAAGTATCTAAAGTTATTTATATTTACATCAGTGCAGAGCAAATGTTCACTCAAATTGTTCTGTTATTAATGTTTATATGTTTATATTAATGCATTGATTGACATCATTTTTTAACTGTACCTTTAGAACCTTATAACATCTCCAATAGCAGCATCTAAGCAGTCACTCCATCTCTTCACGGAGATTCTCAGCCTGATCTGGTGTATTAATCAACTAGCGTGGGTTCTGGAACTGAACAATAATGATGTGTATTAATCAACTATCAATCAGTAATGATGTGTATTAATCAACTAGCGTGGGTTCTGGACATCCACTGGCACTAGATCCTCATCAATTTAGAAGTAACTCTCCCTTCTTTGCCATGCTCTGATGCGTTTAGGTTTCGCCGCTATTAGATTTTGCTGTAGAACGCGCTATGTGAACTTATAGAGCCTGACTGATATTCTACCAGAAACATGTCAGCAGAGTTTGTGCATAGTCTATTTACAATAACTTCTGTTTAGTGGCTTTGACTCAATTTACATTGTAAAAGCACTAGATAAATAAAGATGAATTGAATTGAAACCGCTTTAATGTGTACACAATAATGGACCGAAAAAAATATGATCTGATTTATTTTACATTTAATGTGCATCAAAATTACAGTGTGTGTAGCCAATGTTTCCAGTGTCTTTTCACTTTTCAGCTTTTGATGAGTTTTTAAGACGTAATTTAAACTCTTTTATTTATTTCAGACCCAATTGAAGAGAATGAGGGGAGTAAAGAGGAGGAACATCATGTCAAAATTGAGGAAAAAACTCATTTACAGACTGATGGTATTTCGAAAAGGAGAGACAAGAATCGTTTTTACCTGTACTCAGTGTGGGAAGAGTTTTGGAAGAAAAGGCATTCTTAAGATTCACATGAGGATCCACACTGGAGAGAAACCATTCACCTGCACTCAGTGTGAGAAGTTTCAGCCAATCATCAAAACTTAATCAACACATGAGGATCCACACTGGAGAGAAACCATTTACCTGCACTCAGTGTGGGAAGAGTTTTAACTGCTCATCATCCCTTAATCACCACATGAGGATCCACACCAGAGAGAAACCATTCACATGCACTAAGTGTAGGAAGAGTTTCAACCACTCATCATCCCTTAATCACCACATGAGGATCCACACTGGAGAGAAACCATTCAAATGCATTCTATGTGGGAAGAGTTTCAGCCAATCATCACACCTTAATCAACACATGAGGATCCACACCGGAGAGAAACCATTCACATGCACTCGGTGTGGGAAAAGTTTCAGCCGCTCATCATCCCTTAATCAACACATGAGGATTCACACTGGAGAGAAACCATTCACATGCACTCAGTGTGGGAAGAGTTTCAGCCAATCATCACACCTTAAAGAACACACGAGGATCCACACTTGAGAAAAACCATTCACTTGCACTCAGTGTGGGAAGAGTTTCAGCCAATCATCATCAAAAAGTTGCACACATGACATGAACGCAGCAAAACATTTTCTCATGTGCGCAGGATGTTTCATGTCTGAATAATGTTTGAAAAGGCTGAGTGACGGTATTCTGTTTTCCAACACTCCTACACTGCAGTAGGTGGGGTTGTAAATATGTTGCGCTCCTCACTTTACCGTAAACACGATGGCAGCTGAGAGAAGAACAGTTTCATAAACATCTGGCAAACAGCACCTCTGTGGCTAAAAATCTCTACATCTGTACCATACCTGTCAACCGTCCCGTTTTTCCCGGGATTCTCCCGTATTTTACAGTTCTATCCCGCTATCATCCTGTAAATGTATTTTCCCGTATTTCTCTCGTATTTTCAGTCGTTCTCCGACGGGTGTCAATAAACATTAAAGAGCCGATCCTCCCTATACGCAACCCATACCGCCCAACTAACAGGGGCCGCCCTTGCTCTTAAATCTGTTGGAATCTGTCTGTGCTTTCGTTTTTTTTAGGCATGAAACACTCTTAAATAAACATAAAAACGGCGGGATTCCCTTTCCTTTTCATTACAGGTGCCGTCGCTCCTCCTGTGCAATCCTCAAAACAGTCATAAAGTGGTGCGTAACTTTCAGCTGACGCGTCCGTAGTGATAAACAGACGCTGTTTCCCAAACGGATTCTGTACACTCGATTAGAGGCACAGTGAAAGTGGATACTGGGTTTTGAGTTTGTGTTTGAACAGGCATATACACATAATTAATAATAATAACATCTAAAGATGTCGATCTTGATGAGGTTTTTTTCAAACACAAATATTTTTTTCCTAAATGAGCATAAAACTTTAGGTAAGCAATCGAATGCTTTTGTTAACTATATATGTAAACTTCTTTTATTTATAACAGTGACGCCTCTGTTATTTAATGTAATCAAACAAAAAAATCTAAATAAATGAGATTCATTCACTGCTCTTTATTCATAATGTGTAAGTTATACAGTGAGGAAAACATTAATAAGATTTGATAACTTGATCCTATTTCTTTATAACAGCTATCCCTTATTTTCACATCCCAATGTTGACAGCCACTCTGTATCGATTAATGATGCCTTCAATCATTGGCCCAAGACCAAAACCTTCACTAGCTGTGAGCACAGACATGATCACCTGTCCATGTTCATTACCAACATTGGTCGCCCAAGTAGCGGTACCATAGCTGCGTCCTGCTAGTTTTCTGGCCACTTTTTTAGTAGAATCCATTTTTATGATCCTACCATATTGGGACGTGATAGAGGCCTTTATCTCATCCAGCCTTTGCAGGACATCCTGGGCATAGACCTGCATCAGCCACCGGTGCTTAGGGACAGAAGGCACGAAAGGAACGGCTTCAAGTGTCACTGGTAGGATCAGGCGCGATGTGACAGCACTGGCAATCCCCTTGCAATCTGTCAGATACTGGACTGTCTTTTGCAACCAAACCTCAGCATGACGTTTCTCGCTGACGCATCAAATTTACAACTTCAAAGTCACATGCAAGTTTTGATGTAAGAATGCAAGGGAACTGTACTCTATGTCCAATGTCAAGCTGGGAGACGATGTCATGGCTCCAGCTGATGATCTTCCTCTTACATTTTTGACAGGCCAGGTACTCAGACGCCAAAAAGTACATACTTCCCAATACAACTACCAGCTCTCTTTCCTTGTTGAGGAGCTCCAGCAAGGCATGGCTAAATGGAATTGATTTCGCAGCGCTGTTGCGCTGCGTGAAACAAGTCGGTGGAAAAAAATGGCTCAGGAAGAGTAGTTGTGTGAGGTAGCGTGGCCGAGCGGTCTAAGGCGCTGGATTAAGGCTCCAGTCTCTTCGGGGGCGTGGGTTCGAATCCCACCGCTGCCAGGCTTTCATTTTAGGATGCTTGAGAGTGACTCCTCTGCCTGAGTAAAAAGACGTGCAAAGTCATACTGCATGCTGCATCCGGTCACATCCAAACTTGGGCTCCTTGGCCAAAGTTGAAGGGCCTCACTAGGAAGCTCGGCATCCTCGCTGCTCTTCGGCTTTTGTAAAATTGGGCAGAAAAGGGCCGCCGACAACTCACTCTATGGGGTAGCGTGGCCGAGGGGTCTAAGGCGCTGGATTTAGCCTCCAGTCTCTTCGGGGGCGTGGGTTGGAATACCACCGCTGCCAGATGTGGGTTTTAGAGAGGCAGCCAGACGGCTTGAGTTTGTGTGCGTGTGTTCTCTGTGAAAGCTGGAAATGTGAGAATGCACTTAACTGGCAGCGAGTCAGTCTAATGTGTTCTTTGAAACTCACGGCAGACTTGTTACTGTTACGGCAACACATGCCCAAGCTCACATTTGCTTAGGAGCAAGTGTCTTTCACACGAACAGGATTAGATTGCAGCATTTTAGCAAAGTCTGTACTGGAGGTCTCTCTCGACCACTGCTCCTTTAGCAAGAGCACCCTGTTGAAACAGGAACAGTAATGACTTACAATAAGTGTCGTCGTACTTTATAATCGAATTTGAATATAGTAACAACGACAACGTGGGGTCTGCTGTGATGGAATCAACCACTTTCTCTCCTTTGTGAAATAACAGTTACCTTGTATTACGTTTTTTAAATGCATCGCAGCTGGCAGCCATTTGGAGTAGACGTCCAACGCCTTGAGGTGTGCTCAAATAGAGACAGAACTGTGGTTGACAGGAAGGTGGGAGTGCTTCCTAACCTGGTTTTAGGAGCTCTCTTTCCTTGTTGAGGAGCTCCAGCAAGGCATGGCTAAATGGATTGATTTCGCAGCGCTGTTGCGCTACGTGAAACAAGTCGGTGGCAAAATGGTTCAGGGAAAGTAGTTGTGCGAGGTAGCGTGGCCGAGCGGTCTAAGGCGCTGGATTAAGGCTCCAGTCTCTTCGGGGGCGTGGGTTCGAATCCCACTGCTGCCAGGCAGTCGTTTTAGGATGCTTGAGAGTGACTCCTCTGCCTGAGTAAAAAGACGTGCAAAGTCATACTGCATGCTGCATCTGGTCACATCCAAACTTGGGCTCCTTGGCCAAAGTTGAAGGGCCTCACTAGGAAGCTCGGTGTCCTCGCTGCTCTTCTGCTTTTGTAAAATTGGGCAGAAAAGGGCCACCAACAACTCACTCAATGGTGTAGCGTGGCCGAGGGGTCTAAGGTGCTGGATTTAGGCTCCAGTCTCTTCGGGTGCGTGGGTTCGAATCCCACCGCTGCCAAATGCAAATTTATCAAGCTGCAGACTCGGAGCCTGCTGCATCGACAGTCCCGCATTCTCAGACCCCTCGTTTTTCGAGACAGCGCCTCCTGCTGTTCGGAAGATCGTATAACACCCTTATCCAAATGCCATTGAAAACATTAGAATGCAATATTACAGTCTCTTTTTGTTTAAACTTATCCAAATATATATTTGCGTTCCCTGCTTAATGCATGTGCCAAAAAAAAAAAAAATCTTTGTGTTAAACTGTCTTAAACTAACTAATTACCCAGTATTTATTTTTTGAGCTTGGGTGTAATTGAAAGGAAATTACTTATGCAACCGATACAAAAACAAATTTAACTTTCATCTGATAAATATTATGTGACATTATATTGCTACAATGTTTTAGTTTGTTTTTGTACAATGTTTCAAATTCCATTTTTTCTTTCAGCTCAACATATAATGGTCTAATTAACATTATACCATGCTAACATTACAAAACCTGTTTTTTGATATTTTGAATGTGAAGCAAAACTCAAATAATAGACAAAACACCAATAATGAACAAATCTGTACTTTATTTAACAATCACCTTAATCACTGTCAGCTTGCTTTAAACAGGACAAAGCAAAGAAAAAAGGAAGAAAGAATTGTGTTAAAGACTTTATTTTCGTCTTCAATTGCAATAAAGAAACCTCTTGGATAAAAGCATCTGCTGAATGAATAAATGTAAAATGTAATGTAAATGTATAAGGTAAAATAATTACTTTCTAGGAGGCAAATGTTGCTTCTTTTTTCATTCTTTTGGCAATCACCCGGTCAAATTCCTCAACTTCACTAAAATAAAAGATGAACGCCACTGTCAAAAATATTGTGCAATAATATATATATATTTTTTGATAAATGCAAAATACAAGCATACCTAGGGTGATAAGTAGGGCCACGAAGGAACAACTCCTCAGCCTCCTGCCAGGATAATGCCTGTAGCTCACACAGGCCATGAATGATGGCCTGTCCATATAAATAAATATATTAATTAATTAATGTATAAAACATTTCATATATGGCAATAATAGAAGCAATCCAATTGACAAATCCAATTGTGTGGGTCTACCTCAGGAAAAAGAAAACTACAAATGAACTCCACTTCATTTGTAAAGTTCAGTTGAGTTTGACAATTGTGTAGCAGAGCTTTGAGGTGTTCGAAAAGAACGGTACACTGCTGCTCACTGTCCATGAAGACTGGCACATGTGGCTTTAGGGGGAACCACTTTGATGGTTTCCCATTGAGAACATCCTGCAGGGCAAACAAAAAGTGTTGTTTTATATATACACAAGGCATCAATTAATAATTGGCATAACCATTAAAAATATGGCTAAAGAGCATATTGGACAATCAATTGACAATGTTGAAGTTGACAATGATCACAGCCCTGGGTGAGTCATTTAGGAATGCAAATCTTTAAATGGTTGTTATATAATTGTTATATCCATCTTCAAAAAAAGAGAGAGAGTCAATCTCAAATTCAAAATTTAAGATCACCCCACAGAGCCCATACAGTCAAATTTCAGTCAAAACAAATTAAAACAAGAAACCCCCAAAAAAGGCCAAATGACACATTCTAACTCACATGTTAATACCATAGACTGGTTAATACATAGTGAAGGCATAGCAAATTTGATTATTAGGCAACTGTAGCCTATGAGTTGTAAATGGCTGGCAACAACTTCATGACACAGTAAAATAAATATTGATCCACTAACCTTTTAAGAACTAATTTAAGTAGTCTATATAAATTATATAAAGTAAAATAATTACTCTGGCATTAATTAAATGTATAGTTTTAGGAGAAATGTTCTGATAATTAAAAAAAAAGGTAAATCTGATTAAATAATTGATGGTGACATTCTTTGATATTAACACACTTAATGTATTTAATTGATCTACTTTAATGTCAACTACATTTAATCATTTTTTTTTACAATGGCTTGTCTACAAAAAGTCCAAGGTTAAAGGCTAACGTTAGCTATCAAAATATTTTTGGGGAAAAAAAGGCGAAAAAACATACATTAACGGCTCAAAATTTGTTACAAACTATCATTACAAATATTAAATAGACTGTTCATATGTTGATTTATCTACACTCAAAAAAATAACTCATTGGGTTAACTCAATTTAATTGTGTGCAGGTTTTCCATCCAATAAATATACGTAACCCCAACACAAAAAAATATCATCCATATAACGAAATGTAATTGAGTTAGCCCAACTCAATTTTATCAAATATAGCTGAGCAAATTGAAATCAATTAAATTACTTTAATCAATTTACATTCGTTCAACTCAATATAAATTAATTTAATGGAAATATATTCTCCATACTATTTATTTTTAAATATTTATTTATTTTATTACCACACACACAAGCCAAACAGATTGAGTTTCTTTTATTGGAAAAAAACATTTAAAACACTTCAAGAGGTCCTGCATCTGCAGTAAATGTATCACATGTCCCCCAAAGCCACTGACAAATTAAGAGAGTGGAGGCACTTGATCAAAATTTAACTTAATTATAACATACATTAAAAGCACAATATATGTAATATGTTGAACAATAAAGAGGCAGAAACTACTGCCTGTTTTACATGACTAATTTAAACAGTAACACACAATTTTTAGTATCAGGAGATATAAAACAAGTAGGCACAAAAGGTCTTATATTATGTAACAATGCCAACACCCAAAAAGATCAACCTAAAACAAAGCACATTTAATGGAATGTGAAAAACAATCAAAAAATAAATAGTTTTTTCCCCCAATGTTTCTTCAAGTCATTATGATAATAATAGCAATATTAAAAAAGGCTGGTTACTCAAGAGGTGTATGACTTTTTCTGTGTAGCACATGATCAATTTAAACAAAAACACAGTTGGCTCTTTTACACTGGAGAAGAGCTTTTTGGAGTATAAAAAAATAATAATAATAATAATAAAATAAAAAATGCAGTGTTGAATCGTATTTCAACAAGTCAAGTTCATTTCAAGTGCTGGTCGCTGGTTCCAGTCTCGGCTGGGTCAGTTGGCATTTCTGTGTGAAGTTTGCATGTTCTCCCCATGTTGGTGTGGGTTTCCTCCGGGTGCTCCAGTTTCCCCCACAGTCCAAAGATATGTGGTACAGGTGAATTGGATAAGCTAAATTGTCCGTAGTGTATGTGTGTGAATGAGAATGTGTGGATGTTTCCCTGAGATGGGTTGCGGCTGGAAGGGCTTCCACTGCGTAAAACAAATGCTGGATAAGTTGGCGGTTCATTCCGCTGTGGCGACCGGACTTTCGATCACAATTCCCACATCCTCTGGCTTCCTATTGTCATAACTTCAGATCATGAAAATCCCCATGACTGTGCGCTTAAGATGTCCCTCTCCACATCCTCATTGCCAGGGGCCTGAAAACACAATCAAAAGCAATGATAAATATGTTGTGTAATTTGTACATAAGTCACAACATATATTCATGAATATTCACAATATATTCATGAGTTCCATAACTGTGTGCCATGGGAGAAATAACCGAGTTAAACTACTGGGTTACACTGTTAAGAGACTACATGAGAAACATAATCATACTTACCAAATATGCCTTAAAAAAAGGAGTTAGGATCTTCACTGAGGTAGATGACAAGGCTTCCCAGGATGCACTCCCTTCTGGTGTTGATGTCATCACACTAAAGCAGAAGCACCAATCAAGATAGGAATTTGTATAAATGTAAGCGCACATGAAAGAGAGCAGAGGGTTGTGCCCATCAAGGTGCCCTCCCCCTAAATGCTCTCAACAAGGTAGCAGTTGCAATATATGGTTTATGCAGACATAATTGGTGTATTCATTGGGTGAAATGCAAACACCAAAGTGTGCTACATGCAAGCATTACTTCTTAAGTGTTCAAGTGAGCAGCTATAAACAAGAAAACCTTACAATAACCACCCCAATACAATGAAAGGATGTTTCATGCACATCTACTAACCAAATCTTTAACTGCAAGGACATCCTTGATCCTTTGCCCCTTCATTCCTCCTTTCTTCTTGAAGATCTGTATTAGCTAGTTAGAGAAGTGGTCGAGCTGTGACAAGAACTTTGATTGTAGTGGCTTGGTAGTGATCCACAGGAACTTTGCATTCACCTGGAAAATATTAAACAAAAACAGCCATGTATTTATAGTTTATAATTTGTGTATGGGCAATCTGTGCATTGACAAAGATAGCAATAACTGCCCCTAAAAATGCCTAAAATGTTGCAACAAATACCTGCTATGTAGTTTCAAACTGCAATATTTGCACTGCCACATACACTGATCTAAAATGTAAATTAATGGCATTCATTACATTAAACTAATAATAACAACACATATCAGCTTAGTAAAAAACTATACTTACTATCACTAGGAGGACGCCAGAAGGAACCCTGTAAAGCTGATCAAACTGCAAAGATGAAATAAATGTATTAGTGTGTTTACAAATACAGGAATATTTGAAAGCCTAACAAGTCAGAACCTGATAATAAAAATAAATACTATAAATTATAATTACAATTTAGAACAGATTAGCAATTTTTCAGCAACAGTAAAGACAGATAAAATCATACATTTTACAGTGCTCTTTTAATTTGAATAAAAGCCATATGAAGTTAAACAATATAATATTTTCATGTCTGAGGTAACAAATGAAAATAATTTTGAAACAGGATCAAAGCCCTGTCAGAAAGAAACAGACATTGGTTTAAAGTTGAACTTTGGTAGTACATATCTTGAGTCATTTTTTGCGTTAACATAACATGTGATCGCAACATCAGAACATTAATACGCGGGAAAAAAAACATTGATTCAAAGTTAAAATAACTTACATTCACACAGTCTGACGTCGATTCAACATCACCCTGAAGACCAATAAAATATTAAATCAACGTCGGAACATTGTGATAAAACGCGTTATATCTATGTCAGCCTGTTTTTCTCCTGTTTGCATGAGTGGCGGGCTAAGTTAGCTAGCTAACGTTAGCCGCCAACTTCACTGAAAACCAAGCAAAACTTTATCACGCTTGTTGCACACAGTCGATATTATCTTGAAACAAGTAGAACAAACGAATACTCACCAAAAATTGCCTTTTTGAAATCAGGAGCGTCTCATCAACCCGTGCAGCCAGCCACAGGCGAAAAATGGAGGACGGACACATCATGGACACGGACACAGGTCGCACTGAGAAAACGCAGTCTCGTGCACGCGCAAAACAGGGTCACCTTATTGAACTCATTTATTTTGGATAAATACAGTTTATATGTGAAACGACTAATGCGTTTTATTTTACACTAATTAAATGTCAATGAGTATTTAAAAAATATATATATTTAAGTAAAGGCAACAGTATTTACTTGTGTTACATTAAAGAAGGGCTTGAATCATTTTTTTGAGTGTATACACATAAACTTGACGCATGCACACACTCACATACACACGCTCACACATCAACTCGATCCTTGCATACATACCCACATTAACATACGCACATACATATAAACTCACTGCATGCAAACACACCACAATGCATGTGTCAAACTCAATGCATGTATAAACACCCAAATAACACTCATGCAAACATACAAAATACAATTCACAAACATACAAAATAAGATTCACAAACATTTATCACGAATCAGGTTATTGTGAAGCTTATGAAATAGAAAGAATGCGATTAGTAGAGGTGTTAAGTCAGTTAAATAATGAAAATATGTTAATAAAATGATATAAAATATCAGTCTAATGGACTATATAAAATGTATAAGAAATGTTTATTTTACACCTTTTATTTTAGTTAGGTAATGGCATACATAAATGGACAGATATAGAACTCTTAAATGATGTTAAAGTTGAAAAGCAACCGGAATACTGTATACTCAAACAACTAAACTCCTCTTTTCTATTGCAAATGTTAATGAAGCCTATATTCTTCTTGTTTTTCTTTACTTACTATAATTATTATGTTTTTACGATGTGAATCAGAAACAAAGAGCTTTATTGCCAGGTATGTTCACACATACGAGGAGTTTGTTTTGGTGACAGAGCTTCTACAGTGCAACAGAATTACAGAGACAGGACAAAAACAGATAATAAATATATTCAAAAAAAAGAAGTGAGTTTTAATTGCAATATACAAATTGACAAGTGTATGTACAGGTGTATTACTGTATACAACGTTATATGTGCAGCTGTTATGTGCAAATTGGCATGTAAAGTGTGTTGTTAAATAAGTGTATGTGTGTGTAAAAAGTGTATAGCAAGTAGTGATGTGGATGTCATAACTGCAAGATTTTGGTATTGTTGTGAATTTCTTTAGCTTTGGCTCACAGCACCAAAACTCTTTTGAAATTCTAAGATGAGTCAAAAAACCAGGAAGAACTTCTCGGTTGTCTTGAAAGCAGAATGCTTTAATCGTCGCTGTGGCATCATCGGAAGAACTCATGACTAGCATTGTCATGTCCTAGTTTATATACATTTTTACAGACATTGATATATGTAGGTGGAGACAGCCTAAAACAAAGCATGCAAATTAAGTTCTTAGGCTCAGCATGATAACCGGCATATAGGTGTTAGAATCCAGGCCATCTCCTGGTCACATGAGTTAAAAGGAGTTTCTTTGATCACCTTAAGACAAAGGCAGAGTCATTGAGACCATTTGCATTAGTCTGGCCCTTTTGGTCTTTCTGACCACTGGCTGAGCCAATGTGCCTTATGGCTGAGCTGTTAATGTAAACTAAAAACAGCAAGAATATAACTTTTCAGTTATATGTAGATTATTGTTAATTTGAAATTGTATTATATACATTTATATTTCCACAGTTCCCCCTTTGAGAGTTATTTAAAAACTCTCACAAAATATAAATTTAAACACTTAAAAAAAATTCATTCTTGTAACGTATTATGGTAACAGGCTCATAGTACTTGCTCTGTGTTTATTTACAAGCGGCATACTGACACAGAAACAAACATGCCGCTGAAGTCCATAGATCTCTTATAGGTAATATTCTGTTCTGTTTGGAACAGTCATTTCCTTGTCATGGGTGTGGGTCAAATGTTGAATAAAACAATTGATGCTGTGGATGCATAGATGGTACAACAGTAGGAAAACCAATAGAATAATTGCTATTTCCTTTATCCACAGCCAGGGTTTACCTAACAGGTTTCTAAACCATGAACAATTGTCTTCAGTCATCTGATGCAATTTTACTGTACTGATCAAGTATGTCTTGTTGAAGTTTGTTCAAGTTCTTGGTTGGATCCATTAATCCGGTGCAGCATTCTGGGCCTATGATGGTGCACGTTCCTCCTTGCTTTGCTAGAATGTAATCCAAGGCCACTCTGTTCTGTAAGATCATTATCTTGTGTGAAGCAAGAGTGTCTGTGATATTACCAAGAGCCAAAACTGTATCATTAGCCAGTTTCTGAACAGAATTTGATAAGCTTCTGACTTGATCAAGGGCTTGTATGACACCATAAGACGGAATTAATGCTTCAAGAGTTCTTGACCACCATGTTTGTGCACAAGTGAGTCCTGGAATGCAGCCATCTTCTCCCTTTGTGGTAGGAGCTGTGTTAAGTAGATGTAGAGAGCTTGGGGTGAAGTATGTATTTTCTCTGATAGCCGGTAGAACATAAACCAGTGTGCACCTGCCATTGAATTGGCTGGGAAGGATGTCATAGGCTAACGTTCCACATAACCAAAAGGTTCCTGTTGGTGGAGGAATCATACTCCACTGATTTACTACGAAGAGTTTTGGAAGAGATCGTGTCCTGTGGAGACATGCTTCTATGTTCTTTTCCTTTATCCCTGCTGATGGAGTAATGTCCACAAGGTCTCCTGTTCTCATTTCAATTACAAAGTTGCAACGTTCACGAGGAATTATCCCCAAAGGAGTTGAAGATGGAGCATAATTTTCCACACACCAAGCAAAAGTCATTGGCAGTAGTAGATCTGTCATGATGGGAGTTGCTAAAGTTAGGTTGCAGGATGGTAATCCAGGAATGCAACATGGAGAAGCTGGAGGAGTTGTGATGTTGTGATATGTACTCTTGTTGTATATTCCACTGGTGTCAACTGCAAATAAGGTATACGTGTCACAGTTGGACATGGGATGTGCCACCCAGGGGATTCCAGCTCCTACTGAAGGTGGGTGTGGCATGCAGATGTTCTTTCCAGCAAACAAGGCATTTCTTGACATATTCATCAGCTCTAAGAATATGTTGCTTTGTGAGTCTATAGCTTGTGCGATTTTCATGATGAACAGTAGTACGGCAATCTTGATCATATTGATGGATGACTGAAGTTCTTGTATGTAGTTCTCTGCGTTGTGTTTTCTTCTGTGATGGTTGGTTTGGCAGTGTGTCTATAGTTGTCTCTTGAAGGTTGTGACTGGACTTGTAGGTGAGAAGGTTGGTGTCTATGGGTCTCAGGACAACAAGTTGTATCTGCACAGAATAAGAAAGAAAACAAAAGGCACGGAACAGTATTTGTTGCAAAAAAGAAAAAAGGAAAAATTAAATTAAATAAAATTTTGCAAACACTAGTTCTGTATCCTCTGTTCAATCTAATTCTGCTATAGTTGTTCCTTCTTTCCCTATTTATTAATTCCCATGACACCTAAAGAACAGCAAGGTTAGGATGGACTACTGAAGGGACAAAAACAGTCACTATATGGTTCAACATTTCTAAGGCTGGACTGGGACAAAAATAAATAAATAATCAGTCCTGGCATTTTGGGCTAGAGCAGCCCACTGCATACAATCAAAATGCTACCCATCTGTCCACACCCTTGAATATGTTTATCAACTCCTATTCTATAAAAGCATAAAAGCCATACACACAAGTCTTCACACACATAAACCCCTGCCTGACTGCTTGAGTCCATAAAGTGATTTGTTCAATTTACACACCAGTTTCTCTTCTCTTCATAATCAATTGGCTGTTCTATATAAATGTCACACTCTATTGGTGCATGTAAATATGCTGCTTTTACATTAATCAACGATCAGATGGTGCTACACCGGCCAGGAATTTTCAGTAGCGCTCACTGTGTCACTCCTATTTTTCACAAAGTATACAAAAACTAGAATAGTCATCTGTGATGGATGATGTATACATTCAAAAATGTATTTTTAGCAGGTAACATTAAAGAGTTGCAGTTCATATATCTGACTGCTTGCATTAAAATTAATATATAAATATATACATATCATTGTAAATCCTAATAGCATATTAATATTCTGGAAAAGGCGTATGTATGAACAAATGATGAGGACGTAGAAGATCTCAATGAAGATGTCTTTTATACCCTTACTAGTACTGGGTTGAACCCACTTTTGCCATCAGAACTGCTTTAATCCTTCTTGGCATAGATTCAACAAGGTACTGGAAATATTCCTCAGAGATGTCGGTCAATACTGACATGAAAGCATCACACAGTTGCTGCAGATTTGTCGACTGCACATGCATGATGCGAATCTCTCTTTCCAACACATCCTAAAGGTGCTCTATTAGATTGAGATCTAGTAACTGTGGAGGCCATTTAAGTACAGTAAACTTATTATCATGTTCAAAAAACCAGTCTGAGACGATTTATGCTTTATGACATGATGCATTATCCTGCCAAAAGTAACCATCAGAAGATGGGTACACTGTGGTCATTACGGCG
Source organism: Danio albolineatus (assembly GCA_903798035.1). Lineage (NCBI taxonomy): Eukaryota > Metazoa > Chordata > Actinopteri > Cypriniformes > Danionidae > Danio > Danio albolineatus. The sequence continues at coordinate 17,401 of CAIGQQ010020572.1, forward strand.
AGGTCGTCGTCATCAACAATACTCAGGTAGGCTGTGGCGTTGACAAAATGATGTTCGTTTCTGGAAATCGCAGTGGGGTGATAAGGCCTATTTTAGTCATGGGTCTAATCATTCAGCGGGTGTTATCACTTTAATCAATAAATTTAAAGGAGATATTGTTGAATCTCTGGCCTCTACAGAGGGTAGATGGGTTATTCTTGTCATTAAACTTGATAATGCATTCTTTATAATAGCTAACATATATGGCCACAATTTAACTTCTGTTAATAAATCTCTTATTTCAACATTACAACTGAAAATTGAAGATTTAAAAAATAAATATGAACAGGCCTTTATTGTTTTTGCTGGAGACTTTAATGAGGTTTTAGATAATTCAACTGACAGATATCCCCCAAAACAGAGTTATAGTAATGATATCATTTATACTTTGTGTGATTATCTTCATATTGCTGATGCTTGGCGACATTTACATCCTGATATGAAGGAATATACTTGGAGTAATAGTTTGCAAACTTCTAAATCTAGAATAGATCTTTTCCTTATCTCTCAAAAGTTGTTACAATTTGTATCTGATGTAAGTCACCAGTATGCTCCATTTTCTGATCACTTAGTAATCAAACTAGTTCTGCAAACAAATCATAGGAAGAATACCTTACGTGGCTACTGGAAATTGAATAATAATTTGTTAAATGATAAAATTTTTAATAATCAGATTAAATATTTAGCTAATGAAATATTTTCAAAAAGTGTAAATAAGTCACATGGTGCTAATTGGGATTATTTTAAATTTAAAGCCAGAGCTCTAGCTATAAACAGATCTAAAGCCTTAAGAGTGGTTAATGCTAGTAAAGAAGCTAATTTATTAAATAATATAAATGCCTTGATTAGAAAAGAGAATCTCTCTGTTCAAGAAATTATTCAGTTAAAGTCCTATCAATTAGAATTAGACCAGTTGTATATAGAAATTGTTAAAGGTGCCTTCATAAGATCCAGAGCAAAGTGGATTGAGCAAGGAGAGAAAAATACAAGTTTCTTCTTCTCACTTGAGAAAAGAAATTTTAAAAGAAAGAGTATCTCCGCTCTACAAATAAATAATTCCTTATCTAAAAATCCTGAAGAAATTGGAAATTTTATTTCCAATTTTTATAAAAACTTGTACTCCCTTGACTCTCAGGCAAACCAAAATGGATCTTACCTGCGACAAATAGAAAACTACATTCCTCAGATAAGTAATGAATTTAAAATATTATGTGAAGCTCCCATTTCTTTAAATGAAATTAGGGATGCAATGAAGTTAATGAAAAAAGGGAAATCGCCTGGCTCTGATGGCCTTACATTAGAATTCTTCATACATTTTTGGGAATTTTTAGAGCAACCCTTTCTTTTAATGCTTCAAGAGTGTTTAGAAAATGAAACAATGATCCCTACTATGAAACAAGGTGTGATATCTCTTATTCCCAAACCAGACAAAGACCCAACTATTATTGACAATTGGCGCCCTATTACTCTTCTAAATTTTGATTATAAATTACTTGCTTCCATATTTGCCAAAAGATTAAAACAACATTTACATTATATTATAAATGAAACACAGACTGGTTTTATAAAAGGACGTCATATTAGCTGTAATACTCGACTTGTGCTGGATCTAATTGATTATAAAAATGAAATTGATTCTGACGCTATTATCTTATTCCTTGACTTCTACAAGGCTTTTGACACTGTGCAGCACAAATTCCTTATAGACTCTCTGAAAGCCTTCGGTTTCCCCTTAAAATTTCTTAATATGGTGCAAATGTTGTACAAAGATATTAATAGTTGTGTAATTTTAAATTCATGTACTTCACCTAGATTTCCTGTGCTACGCGGTATTCGTCAAGGCTGTCCCCTGAGCCCATTCTTATTTTTATTTGTTGTAGAAACTTTATCCATTGATATTTTACACAATAATAATTTGGTTGGTATCAATATCTTTAACAGAGAGATTCGCATATCACAATTAGCAGATGACACTACACTATTTTTAAAGGATAAAGATCAAGTGTCTCCAGTTTTAACCATTATTAATGCATTCTCTGATGCTTCTGGACTCAAACTAAATTTATTAAAGTGTGAAATTATTTGCTTGTACGATACATTAGATGCAAAAATTGAAAATATACCAATCAAAAATGAAGTAAAATACTTAGGAATTCATATAACAAAAAATCTAATCAGCAGACAGTTTCTGAATTTTTCAACAAGATTATCTAAAGTAAAGTACATTTTTAACAGTTGGCTCCAAAGAGATTTGTCAATTCTTGGCAGAGTCTTCCTAACCAAAACAGATGGATTATCTAGATTTGTGTACCCTTCATTATCTTTAGCAGTGGATAATCACACGTCTAAACATATTGATAAAGTTTTTCTTGATTTTACTTGGAAGAATAAGCCATACAAATTAAAGAAGTATGTTTTATCTAATAAAAAGAGTGAGGGGGGTCTTGAAATTCTAAATTTTAATGACACCAATAATACATTTAAAATTAATTGGCTAAAGAGATGTTTGCTTGGTTCAGACTCTATGTGGTATTTTATTCCTAACAACATATTTAAAAAGATTGGTGGCCTCTCTTTTTTAATGAAATGCAACTACTCTGTTGGTAAATTACCTATTAAATTAGCTAAATTCCATCAACAAGCTCTATTAGCCTGGAAACTGATTTACAACCACAATTTCTCACCCCACAAAACTATTTTATGGAATAATGCAGACATTAAGATAAATAAAAAATCTTTTTTTTGGGATAAATGGTTTGACAAAAACATTATTTTTGTTTCTGATCTTTTCAATCGCAACGGGGATCTCCTAACTTATGAGAGTTTTATAAATATTAAACAATTCCCTGTCCGATATAGAGATTATAAGTCAATTATAAAGGCTATACCTAGTGGATTAATATGTCTGATGAATGCAGCTCTTAATTATGAGGCAGCTTCCAAACAACTGTCACAATTATGTCTAGGTGGAAAATCTATTCTTAGTAAAGAATGTAATAATAAGTTCATTCGTCAGTTGTCTCAATCGCAAAATTCAATTACCCCGAGAGGAAAGTTTTTTTGGGGTTCTGTAATTGTTAACATTCATTGGAGGAAAACATGGTTATTACCATATAAATTTTGCATTCCAAATAAAATAAAAGAGGTGCACTTTAAAATTTTGCACAATATTTACCCATGTAACGCACTTTTATCCAAATACTGTGACATTACTGATATATGCACTTTTTGTAAAAATGAATGTGAAGACATCTGTCACCTGTTTTTTTCATGCAATGTATCTTCATTGTTTTGGAATGATTTAAGCTCATTTTGCTTTTCCAAGGTTAATATGAGTGGTAATTTCCACCTTAAGGATATTATTTGTTATTTTGAAAACCAAAACAAGTCGTTAGAAGCCACTGTGAATTTTCTTATTCTTGCTGGGAAATTTTACTTTCACAAACAGAGGTTCCTGAAACAAAAACCAAATTTTATAGACTTTTTATGTGAAATAGAACATTTAATTAAATCACTTAGGTTAATTGATAATAAGAAATGTGCTTCTTTTTTGAGTAAATATGACGAGATCTTTCATGCTACATGAATCTTTTCTTTTTCTCTCTCTCTTCTCTCTTGTTTTGTTTTACTTTTCTTATGTATATGTGTTATGTAAATGTTATGTAAAGGAACTGATCTCTTTTACTGTATTGTAAGTTGTATTATACAGTTTCTTGAAATAAAAAAAAAAAAAAAAAAAAAAAAAAAAAAAAAAAAAAAAAAAAAAAGGCTGTGGCGTTGACACGATGCTCAATTAGTACTGTAGGGGTCCAAGCTACATTAAAAGATCGATCAGGGATTTATTAGCTCATTTCAATGAATCGGATCTTGAAGATTCGAATCATTGATTCGACTCAATAGAGTCAGATTGAATCAGATTAAAAGAATCACACTTTATCTACCTTTTGCCCAGCAAATAGAAAAACATTGTGTTTTACCAATCTTGTTTATATTATTTCCGTGGCCAACGATAATAACATAACACAGTATTGGGTTAACTTTTAGAAAGGTAACAAAATCTACAGCTCGAAGCAATGACTTGGAAGCACATAACCAGGAACACAGTTCTTGTTTCATGAGAACAAAGATTTATTGAGCTACACTACGATACATGAAACTAACTACGTGATAACAAACAACAAACAAACGCGCACACACATTCACACATACACACAGAGGCAGTTCAGAGGATGCAAAATGAGTTGACAACAGTCCCAGATTAATTCTAGTACTTCTTACTAGATCTTAGAATCACACCTGAGAGACCACAAAAGCAGAGATTCGGCTTATCTTTAACTGCTTCAGATCAATCAGCACCAGATCAGTTAGAGACAACGTTAGTTTGTTACTTGCTGCTATAAGGGTTAAAACAACACATTGATTAACCTGGTTGGTTGGAATAAACACAGCATATAAGGGAAACTATTGCATATTATTCACAGATGCACCTGCTTTAGTTGTAACATTTCAAGAGATTGTCTTTCATTCGTATGTATTAATTTGTACAACGAAATCGTAAGTCTGGCAGGATGTCCCCTTGTGACTAGCGCATGACCAGGGAGTCATTCAAAAGTCTTGATGCAAAATCCTGTGAAACCCCTTTGTTTAGATTTAATCATTAACGAAGTTAGCTGAAGGGTCTTTCGAACATCTGCGCACAGAATATGGTCAAAAAAATAGGGTCCACTGTTATCGCTGATGGTATAAGCCCTCGAGCCAGGTCTAAATGACTGAGACAATGTGGCGCCCGACTTCCAAGCCTGATTCGAACTGGTTTTAAAGTTCTGCAATGTGCCTATGAGTTCCAACAGTACTAATGGGTCCAAAGTGTGCCAAGAAAATATCCCCCACACCATTACACCACCACCACCAGGCTAAACCGTTGATACAAGACAGGATGGATCCATGCTTTCATGTTGTTGATGCCAAATTCTGACCCGACCATCCGAATGTCACAGCAGAAATCGATTCTTTAAGATGAAGATAACTGAGGTAAGAAACTCTGGTCATTTATAGTGAGTTAGGATTCATCTGATTGGTGAATCATGTGTTAACTAATGTGGGACCAGCTGTGGACAATCATAAGCATGTGATCCTCTCGAAAGTAGTTTATGAATAAACTTCACTGAATGAACAGCCAAGCTACATGAAAAAGCTGTCATTTTAATATACCCGTGTTTGTCTGGACAAGGCCTCATTTTTGAGGACTCTGCTTTCCATTGTGAAGCTTCATGTGAGCGCTGAGGCTTTTTTTAAATTTAAAGCCCTTTCCACACTCACTGCATCTAAAACGATCCTCTCCTATGTGAGTCTTCATGTGTCGCTTAATGTAGTCTTTGCGTGTGAGACTCTTTCCACACTGATCACATGTGAACACTATGGTTCCAGTGTGACTATTCATGTGGTTCATGAGGCTAGCTTTGGATGTGAAGCTCTTTCCACACTGAGCACATGCAAACGGCTTCTCTCCGGTGTGACTTATCATGTGGTAATCGAGTGTGCTCTTACGTATGAAGCTTTTACCACACTCTGTGCATGTGTAAGGTTTCTCTCCAGTGTGAATCCTCATGTGGATGTTAAGCTCTTGTTTTTGAGTAAAACTTCTCCCACACTGTGTGCAAGTATAAATTCTCTCTCCAGTGTGAGTTCTCATGTGGACTGTAAGGGTGCCATTTCGCTTAAAACTCTTTCCACACTGAGGGCAAGAGTACGGCTTCTCACCAGTGTGAATTATCATGTGCGCTGCCAAGCATCCTGTAGTATAGAAGCTTTTCCCACACTGTTGGCATGTGTACGGCCTCTCTCCAGTGTGAACTCTCATGTGGCCTTTAAAGTCATTCATTTTAACAAAATTCTTTCCACACTGTTCACAGGTGTAAAGTTTCTCCCCTGTGTGAACTCTCATGTGAACATTAAGGCTTGGCTTTTGACTGAAACTCTTCCCACACTGTTTACAGCTGAAAGGCTTCTCTCCAGTGTGAATTCTCATGTGGATTTGAAGGTTGTTTTTTCGGCTGAAACTGTTTCCACATTGATGACAAGTGAAATTACAACCAGATTTGGATTTCCGAGGTCTTCTGCCTGATGAAGTCTTTTTAGTCAGTGTGGGTTTTTCGTTTTTCGTTTTTTCTTGGGGTTTCTCAAACTGCTGTTTCTCTTTCACTTCATTCCATTGATCAGTCTCTTCTTTCAGCACCATCAGGTCTTAAAAAACAAGAAAATGTTTAACTTTAGTATGAAGGCACAAAGCGGCATGAAATGGATGTTTCACCCAAAAATGAAAATGACCTCACCATTTACTCTCTGTCATGTGGTTTTAAACATTTCCTTTCTTCTGGAACACAAAGTAAACCAACGTTTTTTTAAAAATATCTTCTTTTGTGTTCAACAGAATCAAGAAACTCATAAAGGTTTAAAACCACACGAGGGAGAGTAAATGCTGAGGCTATTTTCATTTCTGGGTGAACTATGCCTTTAAACCACAGGACTCAAACTCAACTCCTGGAGGGCCGCAGCTCTGCACAGTTTTGCTCCAACCCAAATCAAACACAACTAATCAAGGTTTTTAAGACTACTAGAGACTATTAAGCAGGGGTGAACTGGAGGTGGCTGAAGCTAAACTTTGCAGAACTGCGACCCTTTAGGATTTGAGTTTCAGACCTTTGCTTTAAAGAGCTCCTATTATCAACCTTTTCTACAAGATGTAAAATAAGTCTTTGGTGTTCCCACAATGTGTCTGAGGTTTCAGCTCAAAATCAGGTCATATACCTCGCAGAATATTGAATTTTGGGGGTCAGAGGAAAACCAAGCTCTTTCTGTGCCTGTGGCTTTAAATGCAAATGATCAAATGCACTCGCTCTAGATTACTCGTGTTGTTTTCCCTCATGTGTATCTTCCACTGGATTTAAACATTTGTAACGTGCTTGGAAGACCCGATTGAGACAAATCCTGCATGTTCATAGCAAGTAAATATAATTCACGCTAGTATTAGTGAGTTTGCATTATTGTATATAACTTTTACAAATGTTTCCCAGTACTGGGTTGCAGCCGGAAGGGCATCCACTGTTTAAAACATATACTGGATAAGTTGGTGGTTAATTTTGTTGTGGCGACCCCTGATGAATAAAGGAACTGAGCCGAAGGAAAATAAATGAATAAATTTATGCAAATGCTTAATGCCACGTTTGCTGTAAACTGGAGTGATGAGGAGATGGGAAGATGACATACTTTGCTACTTGTTTTCATTCATTTGTACTTTTGTCTTTGTTTTCTTGCCTTTGTGCATGTCCTGAGGCTCAGCTGAAGACCTTAGTGGTGACATTTTATACCCGAAAAGATGCAGAAATGCCATCTAAAAATATTACCTGCTGTTTGTCCAATCAGGGACAGTGACAACGTAAATATACAAATAATAATGTTAACCTGGGGTTTGCTGATGTGAAACTTCTGTACTGTGATTACTGCTCTAAAATATATTCTTTTTAAATGTCTGGGTTAAAAACAAACACTTTTTTCCCTTTGAACACAATATATTTTCTTTTGATAAACTTTTATAATATTTTGGAGCAGTAAACATGTCAGGCTGAATCATTCAAATGAATCATTGACTTCTGCTGTCTTCATTTCTTTCAAAATCACAGATTTCTTTACAATTTAAAACGGCAACTTTGGACATTTTTTCAGCTGGAGATACTGTTGTCCTGAAAAACTTAAAACAAAATGTAAAAAAAACTTACATATACCGTAGGGACAATATAGCAGAACATTTTGGCAGTTTTAAGGCCTTGATTTTTCCGAACTGTGGTATACATTGGAAATGATTATCACTCCATGCCTAAGCAGCATAACACTGTTTTTAGGATCTTAAAATTAATTCTTTAAAGTCTCAAGCAAAAAGATTCCAATGGCGGCGCCTGCTGGTACGTGAAGAATATGGTTAATACCGACGAACTTTACACTCAAATGTTTGCATATCATCAGCATGCTGTAATCCATTTCTGAAGCAGCAAAAGTCATTTTTAGACTAGTTTGTTCGCCAGCTGTAGTCAGTGCAACCATAGACTGTAAAAAATATGGACGTAGTATCCGTGACGTCACCCATAGGTTTCTGATGAACCCAAAAGAAGCCACTAGTAGGCGTGGCCAACCGTCGCCATTTTGTTCGCGCGTCATCGCACCAACCGAGGCATACCAAACAAGGGCAAAGAGGAGGAGCGTGGGTGGAGCGTGAGCGGAGCTACGGGACGCTTGCTGGCATTTAGCTAAGGGCTTTCTTATGGGAGAAACACATCATATTTCATTACCTGCCACTCGTTTGTGTTCTGACCACACGTGCTTGGTTGTACACTATATCAATAAAGTGTTTAGTCTGTTGAAAACACTGTTGTAATACATCAAGCCACTCAACTTTGTTCTTAAGACGTTTTTCAACAGGAAGAAAGTGCGGATTACATCCAAATACTTCAGATATAGTCTGTGTTAGTAAATGCAGGGCTATTTAGGAAATCCAGGCAGAACACTGTATGACAACGCTTTAAATGACGATTTTATAGGGTACAGCTGATCAATCTGTCAGATTCTGGAGTGCATTAGAGTTCTGAAGAACATCATAAATCATAAATTATCCGAAATAAAGCAATTACATTTATAGAGATGGTATAAGTATATAATTTCACTCACCTGGGAAACGGAGGCCACGTGAATGGTTTGTGAGCACAATTAAGTGCACACAGCATGCCATATTATCTGATAATTGCAGGAAATAATTCCAAAAGGCGACTGACTGTGTAAAGCCACATAAAACAACACAAAACTACGATGAATCAGCCGGAATCAGCTGAGGTGACGTGACGGCGACCAGCGGGACTAGCTGTCACTCAAGAGGCCACGCCCTTAATTATGCAAACTTAATTTAGCTTAATATAAAGGAAACGGATGAGTTATAAAAAAATTCACCCCCCTCACAGTTGTCATGAAGGGTAATATAAGCTATATGAACCAAAATCGTTCTTTGTACCAGGCTGTAAACACCTTTTTTTCTGCTGTAAAGTTGGCCATTTCACCAGTGGGCTCATTGGAGATTTGCTCTATTATGGAGCCAGGACAGCCAGGACTAGCGGAATTTTCGATGAATTGCAAGTTTTAGTTACTTCCGCATTGGCTTCCCGAGGGAGAGCGGGAGGTTGCCGCTTGAGTGCAATACTAAACGTTATTGTTCCACTATAATTTGTTTGTTTTGTCTCACGTCGTCCCACAACATCATATAGTTTAGAATACTGTACAATGTTTTATAACAATTAATTATTTTAGTGTCCATTTCATTCAGCATGTTTAATATTGGGGTATACAAATTTTTTGACATACTTTAAACCAGGGTTTCTGCAGGTTTCACCAAGTTAAATTTAAGACTTTTAAAGAATATTATGAATGAAATTTTAGACTCAAAGGAATTTTTCAAATGGCCCAGATGGAAAAGATATTGTAATTTAATACATTTATCAATACAATAATAAATGAGTGATAAAAATAAATATTTTAGATATTTCTTAGCAAAAGATTTTAAATATTGTGTAAAAACAAGCAAGCTCTACTTGTATCCATACACTTTTTTTTCCCAAACATAAACTTTCTTTAAAATAAAAAATGCACAAATGTTTTAAAAGTTTTAAAAACTATAATAAACTAAATCTGTGCACAACAATCTGTCCAGGTCGATGTCCTCAGCAGTAAATACATGGAGCACGCTTAAACAAATGTTATTGTGAGGAAAATAACTAAACCCTGTTTAAACACAATAGCCCTGGTAATTAGTTTTTATAATAATTATGTAATTCTAACTCAGATACTATCTGTGAGAACTAGTAACAACTACTAGAAACAAGATTATATCCATAAAAAAGTTGATGAAAAAGGGAATTGTGATCAACGTGACATATGCAAATGGAAAGTACTAAGCCAACACCATCACCGTAATAGCAGATATCTTCTGTGAGAATACTGTAGGTCAAATATCCTCAGCTCAGTTCAACCTTTTTTAATTTATTGTTCTTAATTATTTTATATAGCGCCAGTGCTCAAGGATGCTTTACAAACAGTAGGAGAACAAGAGAAGCAATAACCTTAAGAATGACAAAAGACATGAGAACAAGTAATGAAAGAAACTCATTCC
>CAIGQQ010020576.1:0-12305 GCA_903798035.1 Danio albolineatus
AACCACAGCCTCCCAGACACTGTTCAGAGAGGTGTACTGTTTTCCCTTCTTGTAAATTTCACATTTGATGATGGACCACAGGTTCTCTATGGGGTTCAGGTCAGGTGAACAAGGAGGCCATGCCATTAGTTTCCCTTTTTCCCATTGCCCTTTACTGATCCAGCCACGGGTCCATCCATCTGGCCCATCAAGACTCACTCTCATTTCATCAGTCCATAAAACCTTACAAATATTAGTCTTGAGATATTTCTTGGCCCAGTCTTGACGTTTCAGCTTGTGTGTCTTGTTCAGTGGTGGTGGTTTTTCAGCCTTTCTCACCTTGGCCGTGTCTCTGAGTATTGCACACCTTGTGCTTTTGGGCACTCTAGTGATGTTGCAGCTCTGAAATATGGCAAAACTGTTGACTATTTTGAATGAAACGCTTGATTGTTGGATGATCACGCTTCAGAAGCTTGGCAGTTTTAAGAGTGCTGCATCCCTCTGCAAGATATCTCACTATTTTTGACTTTTCAGAGCCTGTCAAGTCCTTCTTTTGACCCATTTTGCCAAAGGAAAGGAAGTTGCGTAATAATTCTGCACACCTGATATAGGGTGTTGATGTCATTACACCACACCCCTTCTCATTACAGAGATGCACATCACCTAATATGCTTCATTGGTAGTAGGCTTTCGAGCCTATACAGCTTGGAGTAAGACAACATGCATAAAGAGGATGATGTGGTCAAAATACTCATTTGCCTAATAATTCTGCACTCCCTGTATTTACTTTGCAGCAGTAAACGCTGCTGAAGTGATAGTTTGGGAAACAGCTTGAAAGAAAATACCAGATTGTATTAAACTGATCAATGGAATTTATGTAGGTTCACAAAGACCTCAAAAGGAAATGAGGCCTACTTAAACAATATTAACACACATTTATATGTAATGTTATATTATAAAATGTGTATTTCTATAGTGCATTTATTGTGTATGGCCATACACCCAAATACTCTCCAATGATGTAAATACTAGTATCCACTGGTGGTGATGAAAATACTAGGCTATATCAAAGTTAGTTTGAGAAATTTTTGGATATTTAGGCAGAATAAACAAAATAATTATAAATTTAAAGAACAAAATGAAAATTTCTCTAAAGTGTTCTTTCACTGTAAACTTTCATTCATTCATTCATTTTCTTTTCGGCTTAGTGCCTTTATTAATCTGGGGTCGCCACAGCGGAATGAACCACCAACTTATCCAGCATTTGTTTTACACAGCGGATGCCCTTCCAGCTGCAACCCATCTCTGGGAAACATTCAGACACACTCATTCACAACGGACAATTTAGCCTACCCAATTCACCTGTACCACATGTCTTTGGACTGTGGGGGAAACCGGAGCACCCGGAGGAAACCCACGCCAACACGGGGAGAACATGCAAACTCCACACAGAAATGCCAACTGACCCAGCCGAGGCTCGAACCAGCGACCTTCTTGCTGTGAGGCGAACGTGCTACTCGCTACGCCACCGTGGCACCTGTAAACTTTCATTTGGAGCAAAATAAATAAACAAATAATATTGTAATTAATTAATAATTAGAAAAATATTAATGTATTAATAATATAATAAAATATGAAGAATAATGACATCATCATTTAAAACTCAAATTTCAAGCATTGTTTACAGCAGGGGTCCTGGAGGGCCGGTGTCCTGGAGAGTTCAGCTCCAACCCCAGTCAAACCCACCTGAACCAGCTACTCAAGCTCTCACTAATACTAAACTCATTGGCAGGTGTGTTGAAGCTAGTTGGAGCTAAACTCAACAGGACACCGGGCCTCTTTGGACAGGACACAACAGGACGGAGTTTGGACACCCCTGGTTTACAGTTTAAAGGAAGTCAAGGGCTGGTTTGTTACTTGTGACCCAAAATAAAGCAGAGAAGGTTAGCATGTAGTTTAACTTACCATGGTGATGAAACCTGTTCAAAATAACCAAGCAAACAACCAAATCTTTGACATTGTTTAATAGTGGTTGAAGATTTACTGCTTGTTTTTTATTTTTCAGAGCACAAAGTAATTTGACCTTGAATTCAATCATTATCTGACTACTTTTATTTTGACTTTAATGTTTTGGGTTGAAATGCCAATGGATTGTTGGTCATCTGTCATTTGTGATAAATAAGTGACTATCCTCTAAAGCTCATATTTTTGAATGTGCCTACTCGTTCGATCGGGTGAATCAATTAGTCCATGATTTCAGAGTCAAATAGGGTGAATCAATAACAGTTTATTAGACAGGTAAACGTATTACGCCAATTACAATCAATACATAAACAATACATCAAACACTCAAAGATCAATCTAAGAGTAAAAGATGCATACCTGACTTCATAAGAGCTAACGGAAGCCTAAGTTAGACCACCGCTAGATTTTAATTAAGCAATAAAACCCCTAAACAAACACCTTATTATTATTATTTTTTAAAGGGTAAATAAAGGTTATACAGTGTGTTGTTAATTGCAGAACTCTATTAAAAAAAGTTCTGAAAAGGATCAAGCCTCAGCCAGGTAAGAAAAAAGTAACTCATTTAGAAAGTAATGCATTACTTTCTAAAGTAACTTTCCCCAACACTTACCACCACTATTTTTTATATTAAACAGAAACAATGAAACTCTTAAAACAAAACAAAGGCACAAGAAGTGGAAAAAAAAAGATGTTTCTATGCAATAACATGACTAAGATTAATAATATTATTTTAAAAAGAACATTCCATCAGTTGACTGGACACCACTGGTCTAGACCTTTAGAAGTCTTAAGGTACATTCACACCAGACGCGAATAAAGCATCAAGCGCAAGCGATTTACATGTTGAGTCAACACAAAGACGCGTTTAGACATCCTGTGGCGCTGTTAGCGTGAATGGAGCAAACTGAGTGCTTCATGTTTTTGACGTGCTTAGTGCGCAAATAGCTCGAGTTGGAAAATCTGAACCTTAGCGGACATTCGCATGCGTTAAATTAATAAGGAGCTTGTTTTAGTATGGGTGTGATTATGACGTAGCACCTTTTGTAGGTGTCCCAAGGAGAAATCCTGCTGCTGACACTAGGAATGGGCCGGTATAAGATTCTGACGGTATGATAACCTCGGATAAAAATATCACAGTTTCACGGTATGACGGTATTGTGTTTACTGCTCTAAAATATCTTCTTTTTAAATGTTTGGCTAAAAAAACAAAACCTTTTCCCCCTTTGAACACAATATATTTTATTTTGAGAAACATTTAAAGTATTTTGGAGCAGTAAACATGTCAGGCAAATAAATTCAAGTGAATCATTGACTTCTGTCTTCTTCAAAAACACTGATGTCTTTACAATTTACACCTAGAAAAACTACAAAAAAAAAAGTAAATTAAAAAAATCTTACACATACCTTTGGAACGGTATAGCAGAAAATTTTGGCGGTATGAAAACCTTGACTTTTCCAAACCGCGGTAACCTTGAAACGGTTATCGTTCCATGCCTAGCTGACACAAGACAACAGTTCATCAAACTGGGCTTGGTGCAGTCGGAAGCACCACTGAACGCTTCCATCATCCAGCACTGCTTCTGGAGGAGTTGATGAACTCAAAGCTGGTACACAGCGCCACGGCGTTCATGTCAACGAATCTACTCCGTTTTTCAGCCTTCCTAAAGCACATAAAGCAAAGCTACGCTCTTAATAAAATCCATGTTAGCCGTTAAGCAATGAAACTGGTGTGACCAGGCAGACAGACGCCCCTCTGATGATGTGAATCTGCATCTATTGTGAAGTGAATTTGACACACAAATGAAGCGAGTAGATTCTAAATATTCATGTGTCTATTTACATGCGAATATCACGATTTATTCGTCTGGTGTGAACACCCCATTAGACTGCACTCGTCTTATGCATTTCTCAAACATCATCTATGCTCTCAACAACCATTGGTTTAATATTTCTGCAACACAGTTCAGCTACTCTGCGATTGCGCATTCTTACTTTTTTTTAATTTAAGTTTTTGTAAACATTGCAACAGAATTGATCTTCTTAATCCACACAGGACCTCCATCTGCCCTCTGCAGACGGTTCCTCTCCATGCTTCTGGGAGAACTCAATACAATCCAACTCTTGGGTTGGATTTGAACTTTTTCTTTCCTCACCTCTTGTTATGACCTCTGTACTCCAAAAAAAAAAAAGGATTAAACTGGGTAAACTGAAATGTAGTAATAACGGCACACTACAGCAAAAGATATGATCATTTTTGAACAATCTTCTTGTGAAGAATAGTGTACACTGATGTGACGTAAAATCATCTAAAGTGCTTTATATAATGTCCAGAATAAGTAGAGCAGTCTTACCTTTTTCTTTAAAATTTTTCTACTCTGAATTGAACACCCTCTTCCTGTTTCTCATTGTCTGCTTTAAAAAACAACAACAACAACACCCAATTAGATACTAAGGCCCCGTTTACACTAGTGCGTTTTAGTTTTAAAACGGCGTTTTAGCATTTAATTGATCCGCGTCCACACTAGCATTTTCACCCAGCGTCTCAACAGATCTCCGTTTTCACTACTCCACCAAAAACGTATATCACGTGACCATTAGTGCACTCTGGGCATGCGCGTTCAAGTATAAACAGGAAGCACGTGTCTCGCTCGGCATTTGGTTATTGTTAGTCAACAAACGCTGGTTGAACGATGAACGCGATGGCAAAGAAAGCAAGAGAGGTCTTTTTGAGGACAGACGACGAGGTCGAGTTGTTACTTAAAGTAACAAATGAATATAAAACATCCATGGCTATCGAAAATACAGTGTTTACAGTGAAGGCTGGTCTGCCGTCTGCCGGTGACGTTATAGCCATGTGCGCTTGAAGAATAAGGGAAGGTTACGCAATGACCCAAAGCCCCAATCACGTAGCGGATCTCAGCAGCCACGCCTCCGTTTTCAAAAGTCTCCGTTTTCCCACGTCCACACAGAGACGGAGCAGCAGCATTTCAGAATGAAAACGACCTCTCCAGTGTTTTCAAAACTGTCCGTTTTCGCACCTCGAAAACTCCGGCGTAGTGTGGACGGATGGCGTAACCGTAGCAAAACTTATGCGTTTTAAAGCGAAAACGCACTAGTGTAAACGGGGCCTGAGTAAGCAGAAAGCAGATGTTTTTTTCTGCACTTGTATCTGTACAGTAGGTGATACTTGCCTCTTTTAGCCCTGTTCTTTCGATAACAGCAAATCACAAAACCCACTGCAGTCACCAGCAGAACACCAACAGCTATTCCAGTTCTATTATACAGACGTGTCAGTCCCTCCTCGGTAGATACATTTGTTTTCTCAGGACCTGATATAATGAAAACAAACATGATTCGATGCTGAAATGCCAGACATTACTTGCTTGTAGTAGAGTCTTATAACAAATATCACTTATAACTCACCGATGACAGTAACAAACAATGTTTTTATGGGGTCACCTAATTTGTTTTGTTTTCGAATGACTTTAGAACCGTCACACTTGGGGTTTCGTTTCAGGCTTTGGCTGGTTCCTGTGCTGTTGTTTCTGATGATCTCTGCTTCATATCGTCCAGTGTGTTCAGCTGTGATGTTTGTGATGGTCAGAGATCCGGTTTTATAGTCCACCTCCAGTCTGTGTCTGAATCTCCCGCCTTCACCATTATATAAACAGCTCTTACTGGCATCTCCATTGATTAGCGCGATAAAAATGTAATTGAAATACCACAGGATTGTGTTATGCTGTTCTCTAGTCACATTAGTGTGCAGAGTGACAGATCCTCCAAGTTTCCCCGAGACTGACTCCAATGCATCACTACAGACACCTGAAGACACAAATAAACCGCTAGTTTAGTTTTGTGATGGCATAATATCGAGGAAAGTAGAAATGTTGTCAATACTGACAAAAAAAGGGAGACACAAATGACAACACAGTAATTATATTCTTTATATTAAATTATGAATGAAAAATCTAAATGCTGATTTGACGCAGAGATCCTAATGCTGCGTGGCCATCACAAAACTGAAAACACACAGCTATGAGCACTTAAGACCTGGTAACTTAAATAGACAAATAATCACGACATACTTTATGATATTACACCTTTGATATGAAACAGTTCATTTGATTTTTTCATGTTTTTAAGAGGTTTGCACAAGAGATAAATCTAAACTGTGTAAGCAAATCAGATTTTTTTTACACCAGAAGAGTTCTGTATACTATACTATGATATTTTTTTTATTTTACTTGATCTAAAACTGAAATTAAATATATAAATCTAAATAGAAATGTATTTAAAAAAATCTAAACTAACAAAACCATTAATAAAACAATTAACTAAAAATAAATGTATTTAAATATACAGAATTAAAATAACCTTTGTGTTCAGTGATTTAAAACGCTCCTCTATTTTTCCCTAATTGTAGTGCTCGACATGGGCTACCACATTGGAGTGCATTTTACAAACATTGTATCTTGTGGCTGAACGACCATAGTATGATTTATCGTTTGAAAAATAAATTAATGTAGATTGTTTCACAAACGCTTTCAGCTGTAGTCTCAACCACATTTTTTTTCTGTGAACCACATTAGTTGAAACAAAACTGTAATGGCTTAATGTATTACAACAGCGCTTTTAAAAGTCTAAACACTTTATTGATATAGTGTACAACCAAGCACACGTGGTCAGAACACAAACGAGTCGCAGGTAATGAAGTATTATGAGTTTCTCTCTTAAGAAATTCCTAAGCTTAATGCCAGCATGCGTCCTCTAGCTCCGCCTCTTTGCCCTTGTTTGGTATGCCTGGTTGCTCTGACGTAATTTCTTCTTTTTTTGACAATTAGCCTACCCAATTCACCTATACCACATGTCTTTGGGCTTGTGGAGGAAACCGGAGCACCCGGAGGAAACCCACGCGACCACGGGGAGAACATGCAAACTACACACAGAAATGACAACTGACCCAGCCAGGGCTCGAACCAGTGACCTTCTTGCGAACGCGCTACTCACTACGCCACCATGGCGCCCACTAGCTTCTTTTGGGTTCTTCAGAAACGTCACGACACGGGCACTACGTCCATCTTTCAAAAGTGGGTGTAACACCGACGGCGCTTGTCCACGCTAATCTAAACACAGACACTGATTCAGACAGATTGCACCGCGTTCCCGTTTCCTCACAACAACCATCATCAACAGTACTCAGGCAGAACAACAAATAAACATAAAATGCAAACTCTTCCTACTACTACTCGGTACTCTTGTGAATAGTCTAGTAGCGCTGCTATGGAGACGCGCAGGTGCTCATAACTCACTTTTAACTTAAGCGTAGACTCTAGTTTAAACTGCGAAAACCAGCAACGTAGTAAACTAGTTAAAGACAAACTTACAATATAAAAGGGTGATGAAACAAGCAGTTTTCATTGCCTTCGCTTGTTGATGCCAGCTGGGGTGGAGATGCTGAAGTGATGTGTCGTTCGCGAACGAGCCGGTGTTGTGCCGAAATTCCGGAGTCCCCAATAAGGGGCGGAGCATGCAGCCACGCCCACCTGTATTATTTTATTTATTTATTTATTTTTTTATTAATAACGTCAGGGTAACAATAACATCATCATACAGATTTGTTATGTAAACTGCGCATGAGTTTTACAGAGAAACAAAGCATGAAATATACACACACCAAAGAAAAAATAAACAAACAAAAAAACACACATCAAATAATATAAAATCATGTAAGAAAATTAAAAAAGGAGAATAATTTGACAGTTCTAATAGCTTTTAGATTTTTAGAGGAAGCAATAGTCCTAATGTACTGTTGAAGGTACTTTTCAAAAACAATAAAACAAGGTGTACGTTGAGAGAATTTACAGCGGTGCATATAAAATTTTGCAAGAAATAAAAGAAGATTAATAATGAAATATTCCTTACTTTTATCAGCAGGGGTATTAAAAAAGCCCAACAGGATATCCTTAAAAGATAATAAGAATCCCGGTAGCATTTTGCCATGAATAAATAAATAAAGTTCAATCCAAAAGCATTGTGTATAAGGACAATTCCAAAAGATGTGATCAGCAGTTTCACTGGGTATGTTGCAGAAAGAGCAGCATGTATCTATATCTGACTTGTATCTTTTTAAAAATGTTTTGGCTGGGTAAAATCTGTGTAACAATTTAAATGAAATGTCTCTAATTTTGTTAGTTATTATATATTTTAGAGATAAAGACCAAACGTTTTTCCAATTAATCTGGTCATATGTCTCCATCCAAAAAAACTTTACATAAGGGGTTCTTACAATTTCCTTTTGAAAAAGAGACCTGATTTTGTAATTACGTGAGGAAGGTTGTGATAAAAAACATATTTTTCCCACTGAAGTTTCCAAGGGGTGCAATGACACAGACGTAGCACTGTGTATTCCACCATAGCCTCTAAAAAGCATTATAACACCTTTAGGAATTGCATCCATTACAATGGAAAATTATTTTGGAGTTACCGGGAAACCAAACTTTGATAAAAATTCTTTATAATTCAAGAGAAAACCTTCTGAGTTAAATAACTGAGATACAGTCAAAATATTTTTTTCAAACCAACCAGTAAAAAATAAAGATTTGTTTTTATACAAAATGTCCTGATTGTTCCAGATACAATATTGATGAGGGGAAAAGTTATGTTTGTAAATCAGTGACCATGCAAGTAAAGCTTGCTTATGAAAATTGGATAATTTATAAGGTATTCTAGCAATATTATAGTTACAACTCAGTAGAAAAGGGAGACCTCCCAATTTTAAAAAAAGTAATTGGGGATAAAATTCCAAATTGAGTTTGGGTTAGTTATAAATTGCCTTAGCCAGTTAACTTTGAAAGTATTGTTTAAAGATGCAAAATCAAGAAAATTTAAACCTCCATATTCATACTTGTTCATGATTACAGATTTCTTAACATAATGGATTTTATTCTTCCAGACAAAATTAAACATATTTTTATCCACACTTTTACAAACTTTTTTATCTACATATAAAGAAAGTGCAGGGAAAGTAACTCTAGCTATACCCTCCGCTTTAGTAAGCAGCACCCTGCCTCTTAATGACAAGTCTCTCTGCAGCCATATCTGAAATCTTCTTTGTGTCTTAAGAATAGCAGGATCAAAGTTCAGAGAGGATCTCCTTTCTTGGTTTTTAGTAACCACAATGCCTAAATATGTTACTTCAGATTTAACTGGGATATTGTAGACAGTAGGAGCCGCACACTTTAAAATAGACATTAGTTCATATTTGTTTAAGTTTAACTTAAGGCCTGATGCTTTAGAAAAAAGTTTAATTCTATCAATAACTATAGGAATTTGGGAAGCATCTTTTAAAAAAACTGTGGAGTCATCAGCCAACTGGCTAATAACTATTTCTCGACCCGCTAAACAGATACCCTGTATACCACTTTCATAGAAAAATGTAGACAGTAGTTGCGCACATAGTAAAAATAAGTAAGGAGATATAGGGCACCCCTGTCTAACCCCCCTAAATAAGCCAAATCTTGGTGAGGTGCCATTTTTTAATTTAATTGAAGACGTACCATTATTATAAAGAGTTCTAATTGTTTTGCAAAACCTGTCCCTAAATCCAAATTTAGGTAACGTTTTAGCAATAAATTTATGCTCCAATGAGTCAAATGCCTTATAAAAGTCTAGAAAAAGAATGAAACTGTTCTCCTGTATTATTTCTGAGTAGTCCAATAAGTCAAGAATCAGCCTTATGTTATTGACAATGTGTCTTTTGGCCATAAACCCAGATTGTGTCTCATCTTTTACAGAGTCCAGTACAGATTTTAATCTTTTAGTGAATATAATAGCTAACAACTTATAATCATTGTTAAGTAGAGAGACAGGTCGCCAGTTATCGATTAAAAGCAAATCCTTTTGGGGTTTTGGGATAAGAGTGATTAAACCTTGTGTAAGGGTTGGAGGAAGAGTTTCCTTTTGAATACTTTCTTCAAAAACCTTGAGTAAAAACGGGGACAACTCTTTAGAAAATAGTTTGTAAAACTCTGAAGCAAGGCCGTCAGTTACCGGGGACTTATTGTTTTTAAGGTCATCAATCGCATCTTTAACCTCTAATAGAGTCAAGTCCTTGTCACAAAAGTCTCTATCATTACTTGAGATAGTTTTGTTGTGTTTGACAGATTCCAAAAAATTACAAGCTGCCTTTTCCCAATATCTTTCCTTATAAAGATTGCTATAAAATTTAGCACAACAATGAGCTATTTTTTTTTAATCATTAGTAATTATGCCATCAACATTTAGGGTTTCAATTAACGAAGTCTTCAACAAACTTTTTTCCAACCTAAAAAAGTATGCTGTATTACATTCTCCTTCTTCCATCCGCTTTTGTCTAGATCTTATATAAGCTCCTTGTGCCCTGTAAGTGTACATAATATCTCATTTAATCTGTAGGGTGGCAAACTTAAGTTTGTCAGTTTCTGAAAGTAGCTCTGGAGGTTTAGAGGAGAGCCTAGTAATTTCAGACACCCCCTTATTTTCTTCTGCTCGCTGATTTTTAGCTAAATTGCTGCCAAATTTCCTAAAGTATTTGCCAATTTCAAACTTCAGCAGCTCCCACTGTCCACAATATGTGTTCTCTACTGAAGCTCTGCTCCAGTGTTTCTCAATCAACAATACAATATCCTTTTTAGCATCCTCAGACTGGAGCAAAGAATTGTTTAATTTCCATTAAGAAGATGAGTATGCATCAATTGCAGAGAGACAAATCTTAAGAGAAACAGCACTGTGATCTGTAAGTGGAGAAGCGTGGATATCAACTGAATTACAGTTAGTAGCTAAGCTTTGAGAAACTAACCAAAAGTCTATTCGAGAGTTTTTAGAATGATTCTTGCTGCACCATGTACAAAGTTTTTGTTGTGGATTTTTTTCTCTCCATATATCAACAACAGAAAATCTCAACAGAAAATTATTTAGAGTTGAATTTGTAGAGGTGGCTCTGGGGGGAAACCTATCTAATTCACCGTTTATTACCATATTGAAGTCTCCGCCCAAAATAATGGAAGATTTAGGAAATTTGTCTACCCAATATTGAATTTTATCACTGATCTCATTCAATAAAATTGAATTCTCCTTAGAAGTGTTGTACCCATATATATTTACTAAAATTGAAATATCTTGCCCAAGTGATACAACAAGCAAAATAAAGTGACCCTTATCATCACAAACAGAATGCAAAATCTCCCCACAAAACTTGCTTTTGAAAATAGCGACACCTGCTGACCGTTCTGTCCCATGAGACATCCACATATCAGTCCATACCTGTCAACATTGGGATGTGAAAATAAGGGATCATCCCCCCAACGACCCCCCCCCCCCACCCCCACCCACACACACCCAAAAAAGATTTAAAAAAAAACAACTTATTAAATATGTCCTTCTGGAGCCGTTTCAAAGTAAATAAACAGTTAAACAGCCAGTAATAATTTTTATATTATTATTTACAAAAGAAAAATTAATAGTATACGTTAGCAAACAGTTTAGCTTATTAAAATTAGCTGTTATAAAGAAATAGGATCGTTATTAAATCTTATTCATCTTTTCCTCACTGTATAACTTACACATTATGAATAAAGAGCAGTGAATGAATCATTTATTTAGATTTTTTGTTTGATTACATTAAATAACAGAGGTGTCACTGTTATAAATAAAAGTTTACATATATAGTTATAATGAAAGCATTCGATTGCTTACCTAAAGTTTTATGCTCATTTAGGAAAAAAAATATTTGTGTTTGATAAAAACCTCTTCGAGATTGACATCTTTAGATGATATTATTATTAATTATGTGTATATGTCTGTTCACACAAACACAAACCCCAGTATCCACTTTCACTATGCCTCTAATCAAGTGTACAGAATCCGTTTGGGAAACAGCGTCTGTTTATCACTACGGACGCGTCAGCTGAAAGTCACGCACCACTTTATGGCTGTTTTGAGGATCGCATAGGAGGAGCGACGGCACCTGTAATGAAAAGGAAAGGGAATCCCGCCGTTTTTATGTTTATTTCAGAGTGTTTCATGCCTAAACAAACCGTAAGCACAGACAGATTCCGACAGATTTAAGAGCAAGGGCGGCCCCTGGTGGTTCGGCGGTATGGGTTGCGTATAGGGAGGATCAGCTCTTTAATGTTTATTGACACCCGTCAGAGAACGACTGAAAATACGGGAAAAACGGGAGGGTTGACAGGTATGTATCAGTCCCCCACTGAGATCTCCAGAATTTAGCATCCTCCTTGACAGAATGAGTTTCTTGAAAAAAA
>CAIGQQ010020578.1:0-11483 GCA_903798035.1 Danio albolineatus
TGACTTTTGCTGCTTCAGAAATGGATTACAGCATGCTGATGATATGCAAAAAAATTAGTGTAAAGTGCGACAGTATTGACCATATTCTTCACGTACCAACAGGGGCCGCCATTGGAATCTTTTAGGCTTGAGACTTTTTTAAAAATAATTAATTTTTAGATCCCAAAAACAGTGTTATGCTGCATAGGCATGGGGTGATAACCATTTTCAAGGTATACTGCAATTTGTAAAAAGTCAAGGTTTTAAAACCGTTGAAATGTTCTCCTATACCGTTCCTTCAGTATATGTAAGGTTTTTTTAGTCAGTATCTCCAGCAGAAAAACTTTTTAAATCTTAAAGATTTCTGTGTTTTTGAAACAAATGAAGACAGCAGAAGTCAATGATTTAGCCTGACTTGTTTACTGCTCCAAAAAAGGTTTTCAAAAGAAAATCTATTGTGTTCAAAGGGGAAAAAAGTGTTTGTTTTTAATCCAGACATTTAAAAATAATATATTTTAGAGCTGTAATCACAGTGAAGTGAAAGCGTGATGTTTTTATTCAAGGTTATCATACCGTCAAAATCTTATACTGGCCCATGCCTAATGCTAATTGATGTTGCAAAGCCATAATTTCTATTAAACAATTAATAAAAAAACAAATGTATGAGTGTATTGAGGTATAAGATCCCCAAATATCAGTCTGTTTGCTGAAACATAGAAAGTTTTGGCCAAATTAAGCCTCAAAATCACCCCAGAATGGATGAAAATGGCCCAATAGCACATGAGGGAAGAGGTGCACATTCCAGTCTTTATGCAGATGCTGTACAGGTATGTCTCATGTCTGCGAGGCAAATATTCAGCTGTTACCCCAGAACTTTTTTTTCTGTTGCATTGCGAGAGATCCTCCATCTCCTTTCACCTCAAGCCCCCCTTCTCGACCCTTAAGTTACCTTCTGATCAGAGCAGATCAATCACATTTTCACATGAAATGTGCAAGGTTTTAATATGGTGTATTTTGTAGCACTATATTCATGTTTGGTATCATTTTAAATGTTTCCTTGTGTGATTGGTAATAGTAAATGTCTCTTTGTGTGATTGGTAAAGTGGTGTATTTTGTCACTACTATTTCACTGGTATATGTTGATTTGGTTTTTGGCTTTGATAAGATCTTTGCCAGATGCTCCCCCTCCTTAGAGATGGTTAACTCCTCAAATTCACCAGGCAAGGGTCTCGGTGACGATTCTATTATCTTTAATTTATGGCTGTTTGTTCTGAGTATTTTAAGGGAAATGTGAACAAATATCATTGGGATCTTGTAGCCAAGACACCCCGTTGCAGCATCTCTGAGACTTATGCTGCAGCGTACTTCTCTGGTCAGGTATGCATCTCTAACTCTTTGATTTATATTTGAGGAATGGGTGTGGTATTTTTACAGTATCATTTCTGAATTGGCTTTCTGATTGTTTTATTATATAATTGGTATAATACAATTTTACCTGACAAATAAAATGTTGTTTTGAGTCGTTCTGAATTCTCCTGAAATCTTTTATATCCAGTAGATTATTTAGAGTCAGCTCTAACTTTATGATTAGACTTTAGATTTTAAAGACACATTTGACTGTACGGAGCCGTTCTGGCACGACAGCATGGAGATCTTTAATCATCTAATCACTGATTTTATCAAGTTGCATGGGCTTGGCTAAATCGACTATTCTTTTAGAATGAGTAAGCAGTTTGCAGCCAGTCTATTTGAATATTAGTTAATCCTGCACTCTCTGACTAACTTCAGAGGGTCGACATACTGTCTGTGAGAAGAAACGCAAACCCAGAGCGTGAAACTCTAAGCAGCGTTTGGTCCCTAATGAACGTATAACTGAAGAGTAAGGAATCAAATATAAATCAAAAGTCTAAATTAAATCTTAAATGATGAATGTGATCTATTCTTACAAATAGAAATACAGTCTAAATTTGACGGTCACTTAAAATTGGAGTCAGGTTAAATTTGGAGCTAAAAAACAAATATTAAATAAATTTAAATTCTGGAATTCTAGAAAAGGCTTACATGCATTTAACCTTCGACCATAATAATAATAATAATTATTATTAATATTATTTAATAAAAGTTTTATTTATATAGCGCCTTTCCATAGCTCAAGGCACTTTACAAAAAATGTAACAAAATAAATAATACAAGCAGACATTGAGAGAAACAGTAAACAGGTAGGGACAACATTAGACAGGTAGAGACACCATTAGGCTTGCAAACATACAAGGAATCAAAAATAATAAACTGGAAATACAAAACAAGACCTACGAGACAAATATGTAGAGTAAAGTTGGGTCCAAAAAAGTGGTCAGTTTAGCAATCAGAAGAGTGACATTCAGAGAACAAGTGAGTTTTAAGTAATGATTTGAATTCTGAGATATTATTTACAGAGCGAAGTGAAGGTGGTAGAGAGTTCCAGAGTTCGGGTGCAATGACACTAAATGATCTGCCCCCCATAGAAGAGAGGCGGTACCGAGGGACAGCAAGAAGGCCAGAGTCAGAGGAGCATAGTGAGCGAGTAGGAATGTAGGGGACAAGCATGTTGCAAAGGTAAGAGGGGCCTAGGCCATTTAAGGATTTCAATACAAGCAGGAGAATTTTGAATTTAATGCGGTAAGCGACTGGGAGCCAATGGAGGTCGTGCAAGATTGGGGTTATGTGAGCAGAGCGTTTGGTATGAGTGAGTATTCTAGCCGTGGAGTTTTGAATATACTGTAATCTGGAGATGAGGCAGGCAGGCAGACCAATGAAAAGGGCATTAAAGTAGTCAAAGTGTGATGTGACAAACGCATGGACAACAGTCTCAGCATCCTTGCTACTGATGAAGGGATGCAGTTGGGCAATTCGGCGTAAATGAAAGAATGCAGATTTAATAACAGATTTAACATGAGACTGAAAGGAGAGTGTGGAGTCAAAGATTACATCAAGATTTTTTACAGAAGTAGATGTTTTGATCAATCTCGCAGGGGAAACTATTTGAAATATTGCTGGTAAGCGCTGGGGTGCCAATAAAAATTATCTGAGTTTTGTCCGTATTGAGTTTCAAAGAATTCGAGTTGAGCCAACCATTAATGTCCTTCACACAAGGATGAAGGACTCAATTTGAGCGGATGGAGTAGGTGTACAGACAGAATAAAGTTGAATATCATCTGCATAAAAGTGATTGTTTAAACCATGACGTTGTAAAATCAGACCAAGTGGAATAAGGTCAATTGTGAATAATAGTGGGCCTAGAACAGATCCCTGGGGAACGCCTCGCTTCAGGGGGACAGTGGGTGACCGAAAATCCTTAACAGAGAAGAAGAATTGTCTTTCTGAGAGATATGGAAAAAAACCAAGAGAGCAGTACCAGAAATACCCAGGTCTGAGAGACGTGAGAGAAGTAAAGCATGAGAGACCGTATCGAAGGCAGAGCTGAGATCGAGTAGAAGTAATATAGACAAGGAGCCAGCATCACCGGAAAGCAGTAATTTCAGAAATTATAGAGTGATAAATAGATAGTATCACAGACGGAGAAGAGACATCAGTGAGGATTGAAGAGACAATAGAAGTAGAAAAGGATACAGTGTCAATAACTTTCAGATTACGAAATGAGATAACAGTCTTTGGGCAACTAGAATGCAAAGGAAGATTAAGAGTAAAGTCGATAAGTTTGTGGTCAGAGCTTGCCAGGTTTCAGTGAGAAGAAAAATATCAAGATTATTGTCAGTGACTATTTCATTAAGATAAGAGACCATGCTGTTAGTTTCGTCATTGGGCTTATAGATGGACTTCTACACTTTCAAATCTGTGTTTTATCAATATGACTAAAATTATTTAATGATCAATTATGTAAGAAACTCTAAAAACTGGACTGACAGTTTCAATTTACTATAACTTCTATGTTAAGTGTCTTTGACGCAATTTACATTGTAATAGCACTAGATAAGTAAAGATTAATTAAAGTGAATCTGCTTAAATGTGTACACGTTAATGGACCAAACAAAATATGATCTGATTTATTTTACATTTAATGTGCATCAAAATTGCAAGGTGTGTAGCCAATGTTTCCAGTGTCTTTTCACTTTTAAGCTTTTGATGAGAGTTTTTAAGTCTTAATGAAAACTAATGTTTTTTTTCAGACCTTATTGAAGAGAATGAGGGGAGTAAAGAGGAGGAACATCATGTCAAAATTGAGGAAAAAACTCATTTACAGACTGATGGTATTTTGAAAAGAAGAGACAAGAATCGCTTCACCTGCACTCAGTGTGGAAAGAGTTTTGGAAGAAAAAGCGATCTTAAAATTCACACGAGGATCCACGCTGGAGAGAAACCATTCACATGCACTCGGTGTGGGAAGAGTTTCAGCTGCTCATCAAACCTTAATCGACACATGCTGAAACACACTGGAGAGAAACCAATCACATGCACTGAGTGTGGGAAGAGTTTCAGCACATCATCATCTCTTAATCTACACATGAGGATCCACACTGGAGAGAAACCATTCACATGCACTCAGTGTGGGAAGAGTTTCAGCTGCTCATCATACCTTAATCTACACATGAGGATCCACACTGGAGAGAAACCATTCACATGCACTCAGTGTGGGAAGAGTTTCAGCAAATCAGCACACCTTGGTCAACACATAATGATCCACACTGGAGAGAAACCATTCACATGCACCCAGTGTGGGAAGAGTTTCAGCCAATCATCAAACCTTAATCAACACATGAGGATCCACACTGGAGAGAAACCATTCACATGTACTCAATGTGGGAAGAGTTTCAGCTATTCATCATCTCTTAATCTACACGTGAGGATCCACACTGGAGAGAAACCATTCACACACACTCAGTGTGGAAAGAATTTGATCCGTTGATCACACCTTGATCAACACATGAGGATCCCAACTGGTGTGAAAGAGTATATGTGCTTGAGTGTGAGAAGACTTTTTATTACAGCTCCAAAATTGAAACTGCACCAGAGGATTCACAAGTTGCACACATGACATGAATGCAGCAAAACATTTTCTCATGTGCGCAGGATGTTTCATGTCTGAATAATGTTTGAAAAGGCTGGGTGACGGTATACTGGTTTCCAACACTCCTACACTGCAGTAGGTGGGGTTGTAAATGTGTTGCGCTCTTCGCTTTACCGTAAACACAATGATGGCGGCTGAGAGAAGAACAGTTTCATAAACATCTGGCAAACAGCACCTCTGCGGCTTAAAATCTCTTTGCAAGTGATTGTACAGGTGCGGATACATCTGTACTCCACTCTCCAGTAGGGCTGGGTATCGTTCCAAAATTTTCGATACCAATACCAATACCGGTTCCGAACGATACTTTTTCCGATACTTTTATTTTAAGAAATATATTTTAACAAGATTACATAACACAATCTCAGAGAAATTTTGGTTTTATTTTTTTCAGGATGTTTGTGACACTTTTCACAGCAGGCTTATCTCTAAGACCAATAAACAAATGAGCAAAGTGTAGTTAACACAATATATTAGTGCAAACAGTTTTAATAAAGTTCAAGCAGTTTTAAGTTAATCAATTTTAAGTATTTGTGAGGCTTACTTCTGCTTAAAGGTTTAGTTCACCCAAAAATTGAAATTCTGTCATTCTGTCATTAATTATCTACAAATGAAGATATTTTGGATTTAATCCAAGAGCTTTCTGATCCTCACATCGTTGAATATATATTAAAATTATTTTTGTTTACTTTGCGCACAGAAGTATTCTTGCAGCTTCATATAATTATGATTGAACCACTTTTATCACATGGACTTATTTAGACTATGTTTTTGGTTCCTTTCTGGGCATTGAAAAATGCATATTCAGTAAATCTATGGGAGGATCAGAAAGCTCTTGGATTAAATCCAAATTATCTTTATTTGTGTTCTGAAGGTAAACAAAGATCTTATGGGTTTGGAACAACATTAGGATGGACATTTAAATAAGATAAGTTTAATGTAAACTTCCTCATTTACTGTTAACCTCAAAGCATTTCAGTATTAACTTAGCTAGGTATTTAAAGTCATCGGAACAGTACATAACATTACACAGCATACGTTAGGTCCAAAAAAGGATTAAATAATGCAACCGAGCATTTGTACAGGGTCCGCTTAAACACTGAATCATGCAAAACAACAAACAGAGGCGACTGAACTCTTCCAAACTCTCATTTATTCTGAACAGATTTCTCTCACACTTCTCAGTACCTGCAGTTCCTGTGCGCATGCTCATAAAACCCAGCTACGGCAAACCCCTAGGGGCAAAACGCATTGCACACACTTACGTACTAAACATCAGAAATGTAGACATCACAGAATCAAATAAAGTCTGTTACATAAATTTACCCCGCACTAACTTAAACTTAACTTTAACGGTACACGAGCAAGAAGTGCTAAAAGTTAACTGATTTTGTATGTCTGTTTACATTTCTGAGCCCCAGCCATCGTGCAGTTATCCTCATCCGTCAAGGAGGACTACGCTTGTGGTGGGCACGTTGTTGGAGGCCCTGAGTAAGGAAAATACTGAGAGGATGATGATGATGACTGTGCCGGCGTGATCTTCTTGCAGTCAAACACGGAGCAACTTTCTTCTCGTAAATTAATTCCATGTACTGCGAGGTGTTTTATTATATCTGATGCATTGCCAGTCTTGGTCGCGATAACTTTTTTACAGCTATTGCATCGCACACTGTTGCCATCAATCTTTGCATAATGTAGCCATACTTTTGATCGCTTAAATGTTACATTTTTACTATGCTTTAAAGTGTAGTGTACGCATTACAGCAGCACATTTGACAAGCTCTGGGCGATTGGGCCTAATTGCCGTAAACTATTGATTTTCAAGACAGCCTCGCCGCAGCCAATCACCAGCATTTGATCCAGGCACATTTAGGATGCCGCAGGTTTTCTAGCTCACTGACGTTGATAAGATTATACCCTTGGGTATCGAAATTTGGTACCGAACGAAAATGATTTTTTTCGATACTCGATAGTATCGAGACTATTCAGTCGGTGCTTAAAAAGTATCGAACTCGATACCCAGCCCTACTCTCCAGTCTATTCATGTAGCTAGTGTTGTTTTGGATGATGTTCTCTGTCTGACTCCCTGAATGAGAAACAAATCACTGGGAAGACACCGCACATCAAAGCAGGTGGAGCTCCAGCAGGTTAGTTTGCAGTATACCAGAGCCTCAAGTTTAGAAAGCCCATTCAATTGTCCTGTGTTGCAGCTTTTATTAGTAAAGTTTTTTTTACTTTTAGGTTCAAGATTCTTTCTAGTTTACTAC
Source organism: Danio albolineatus (assembly GCA_903798035.1). NCBI lineage: Eukaryota > Metazoa > Chordata > Actinopteri > Cypriniformes > Danionidae > Danio > Danio albolineatus. Next base: position 7,309 of record CAIGQQ010020578.1, read on the forward strand.
ATTTACTTTTTTGAATAGAATACAAACTTGATGAATATTTTATGATTTAGGCAGAGCGACAGGTATTAAGTTTTACAATATTAATACACTGTGATGACCCCAAGACTCCAGATTGGAGTATGTGGTAAATCCTGATTGGATGCCTGAATTACTCATCAATGGGTATATAAAAGTTGTTGTGCTAGCTACCCCAGGACGCTGTGGCTACTCAGGAGTCCTCATGTCAAGACCCGTCATCTCATTGACTCTTTAACCTTATGGTTTTGCATTACTTGTATCATAGTAAAGTGTTGTGATTCTATCATAAGTTCTTTATCTTATTATTATCCCCAGACATTTGTTGTTTGCTTTGATTGATTGTTCTATGAGTTACATTTTATAATAAATAATTTGCATTCAGGCTATTTTGTTGGTTCATCTCTCTTTTATGTTGCGATTCAAACAAGCGGGTCATAACACTTTGTAAAATGTGTCCGGTTGTATCCGAGATCTTGTCCTTTCAGTCATGACCATAGGTGAGAGTAGGAACCTAAATTGAGCGGTAATTTGAGAACATTGCCTTTCAGCTCCTTCACCACAACAGACAATCAACTGAATTACTGCTGCCGCTGCACTGATCCATCTTTTAATCTCACATTCCATACCTCATGAAAAAAAAAACACAGGTACTTGAACTCCATTTGGGGTAAGGACTCTCCTCCAAACTGGAGGTGACCACCTTCTTCCAGTCAAGCACCATGGTTTCTGACTGTCTTCTGACATGGTTTCATGTCCCCCTGACTTTTTTTTAGATATAAATACCACATTACTTCATGCTATAATTTCCGCTTGAAAGTCGAAAAAAAAAAAATTCAACTCACGATGTGCACGCAAAATGAAGTTCGCTGTCACGTCACTCGTAAATGTATATAGGTCTGACTAAACTTTCTTTGAACACAGAATGGAAACCAACTGACCCTTCGCTAAGCCACACCCAAAATCCGCCACCCACCAATCGTGGCTTAGCAAACGTAGCTACGCACAGGAGCTCTGTCAAGCTTTCGTGCGAGAGAAGTAGGCCAAAGCGTTGTGCATATGGATTGTGCAAATCTGATACCCCGGTATCCTAAACATTTGGACGGGGTGGTGGAATTATTTCCCTTTTCAAAACCTAAAACCCAAAGGGAGACATGCCAGCGTTGATGAACTCTATGAGGGGCGCTAAAGGAGCCGAGTTAAGTTGGTTTTGTTTCGATATTCCTGATGCAGTTATATACAACAATAACTCACACAAATACCTTCAGATTACCGTTCCGTCCGTTGCCTTGTCCATTATTGATTCAAATGATGAATACGCGCACGTGAAGAACCGTCTCTGAGTCCTCCAATCAAGTTTCAACATCCAACCGATGTTATGATTTCGACCATATGCGTCGGGTAGCTTATGTTGAAGAGTCAACTTCATTTCGACATTGAATCAATGTTTTATTCTCGTTGTAATAACCTTCCGACGTACCGACCAAATAAAGAACATTGATTCAATGTCGAAATTTGATCGACGCTTATAAGCAATAATCAACATTGATTAAATGTTGGCTTGCTATCTGGGGTCTTACCCTAAAAAGATCTAAACTGTGTTTCCTACAAAAATACAAAGCAGGTTATGTTTCCCAGCTGTTTTTTTTCCTCTTTTTTTCTGCTCTGTTTAAGCCCTAGCCATAGTAGTCCTACAAATAACAATCATATTTCCATCTGTTTCAAGCTACGTATATTTGAAATGACATATCAACAGAACAAAACCGAGATGTGATCACAAACGCGATCAATATACTTCACCCGCAGCTGTTTTTCAGTCATTTATAACCCTCATGCCCATGTCAGAGCTACAGTTTTACCGATGTTTTCATCTGTCTTTTTGAGCTCTAGTAATTGGTGACGACGTTATAGCGGGTTAGTGTCTGCTTTTATATTTGGTGTTGTATTAAAATTTGCTGGTAGGGAAAATCTATTTGTTCACTTCTGCAATTAATACTTTGATTTGCATTTCAATTTATTTATTTAGTCCACTTAACTGCAAATTAAAATAGAAACTATAAAGATACAAACATACTGATATAGGCACTGTACATTGTTATGGGTCAATAATGCCTATATAGTCGGCGCCAGTGGTGTATTGTGGTTAGTGCGTCGACACATGCACTCTGGTGTTCATGGCAACCCGAGTTCAATTCCGCCTTACGGTCCTATGTCGATCCTACCCTTCTCTCTGCTTCCCATGCTTTCCTGTCAATTCTCTCTACTGTCATATCCAATAAAGTTGAAAACCCAGAAAAATAATTATATAAAAAATAATAATAATGGTAATATAAAATCAAACATCAACTCAAACAAGATTTGTTAAAACAGATTGTTGACATTTGCAACGTCGCCTTGCGTTGTCAGGTTTGAAGTGTTGTAAATGTGTGCATGAGTGAATTTGCAGCGTCATTCGCTGCAGCCAGTTAAATTATATATGCTGCTATTTGTTCAAGTAATATTTGGTTTAACCTCTGCCTCTTTAAAGACAGAGAAATAAAACACTTTAGTATAATCATTTACAAATTGTTTTGCCTTTAAAGTGATAATAAAACATTAACATGCCTGTTATCCATGCCAAATGTTAACTGATTTCCACAGTAAGAGCTTCTTTATTTAACCAAAATCTGACCATTAACGTGGTCCTGGCTGGCCTTTTGTTTTAGAAGAAACGGGATATGTCCTGAATTCACCTCAAATGTTTCATTGTTCTTAACTGAAAAAAAATACACCCAATAGGCCTATAAAAATTTATAAGCTACCAAACAAAATTCGTTTTAAAGAAATGATATTTTCAACAACAAAAGTTTTTTTTACTATGTCTCACTCGCTCCTTTTCTTCAGCTTAGGTCTGCCTGTTCCATATAACACTGCGATTAAAAAAGAAACCCAATCAGGCCTAATATTTAAACTACATAAAAAGTAGCCTACATTTACGAGTACCTTTTGTGAAAGGAAGGGTATGGCTACAATGCCAGTGGAAGAGATTCTGAGCAGTATCACTTACGTTTGTATGTTTATGTTAAAGTCTTTTATATATTTTATTTTTAGGCATTTAATATAAATCTTTTAAGAAGAATTGATGATTTACGGAGATCAATTTTGTCCCAATAAAATAATATAAAAATAATTTAGCTGAGGTAGTATAAAACCTGGTTGCCATGTTGACGTAGTGAGTAGCACGTTCGCCTCACAGCAAGAAGGTTGCTGGTTCGAGCCTCAGCTGGGTCAGTTGCCCATTATAGTATTATCCCTGTGTTCGCGTGGGTTTCCTCAAAACAAAATGCTGAATAAGTTGGCGGTTCATTCCGCTGTGGCAACCCTGGATTAATAAAGGGACTAAGCCAAAAAGAAAATGATTGAATGAATATGAAAAGATAAATAACAGCAAATAGAATAGGAAATAGTATGTGTGTGCTATGTCTAATAACTATTATTCGAGTATGAATAATACAAATACACTACTGCGTCCATCATTGGCTAATAGGATCATATAAAAGGTGTGGTGGAAATTCATTTATATACATTATAAAGGTCTGTTCTTTTATTCCTCCATGGATGCACTGTTTACGTTAGACCAAGTGTGACCACTTTAACATCTGCTTATCACCAGACAAGATCTGAATACATACATGGTGATTTAACAAGCTATATCTTCAGGTGGTAGTTAAGACTGATATATTGACAGTCAAAGGTTAAATTTGTGCGTTGATGTAACTGTGATTCATTCTGCATGTCATTCATGACCTTGTGAGCTTAGCAAACTGAGGTAGCCGTGCTTGCCGCGAGCCACGCTTAGGAGCATCGGTGGTTCAGTGATAGGATACTCTCTTTACGTCCAGCAGCTTTGAGCTGGCTGTCAATTGGGTTTGTCAAGAAGACCTTTTGAGACAATGTCCAGCATTTTTTACAAGTGTTTACGCATCAAACTGTTTGGCGGTCTGCTTTTTTTTTTTCCTTTTTTACAAAACTCAAATCCTTAAAAATGCTGCTCGCTCAAGAGGGCTATGGACAATGACTTTATATAGCATGGTTTGGTAATGCGTAACGAATTGGACTTCAATATTTCAAGTCGAGACATTCACACATGCAGCGCTACCGCTGTATGTTTTTTTTTTTTT
>CAIGQQ010020580.1:0-26415 GCA_903798035.1 Danio albolineatus
CAATACAACAAAAAGCACATCTCTATATGAAAACTTATAACTAGGCTACAGTTAATCGTTACTCTATCCAACTATGTGTGTTTTTATTTTTTCTAATTAAATGAATCTAAATTAATTTGCAATTGGGCTTTTGTATATCTGAAATAGTATGGTGAGTGTATCAGTTGTTTGTATATTTAAACTCACTTCCTGATGCATTAACTTAGCTTTTATATTTACCTAAAAAATAAAAATATATTTATGAACAGGACATTTAATAATCTGTAAGAGTTGACTTCTAATCTATTATTTGGCCATGTGTCTTTTATCCCCTCTACTGGACGCATCAGGAACAACAGGGGAGTAAAACTGTCTGGATCCAAGTCTACAATAACCTAAAATGATACTTTTAGAAAGATCTTTACACACCGCTAATGTCAGCGATGGTCAGACTCTAATGCAGGTCACACTAGTTAATCAACGTCATCGATTCTCGAACACATTCTTATTTAGAACGCCACTGACTGCAATGCCACCGCGCCGCCATATTCAGCGCTGTAGAAGATAATAATAATAATAATAATAATAATAATAATAATAATAATAATAATTCTCTTAAGGATTTTGGTCCCTGTAACTGTATCTTTTGAGTATATAAAGAAGAGCGACTTTGATTCTAAGTTTGTATGTGTGCTGTAAACAGACGCAACTGAATGGAGGAGTTTTCTCGAATATAAAATATAATAACGCTTAAATTGAATAGCCTACCTAGAAGTAAGAAAGGTCAAACGTGTCATGTATATTATGGTATAAAGAGAGATGTATTATCAATAAATGTTTCCTTTATGCTGGAATCCTCTTTTTTCTTACAGTTTTCTAACAGTTAACAAAAACATTTATAAAAGGTAAAGAATCACACATTATTATAATAGTACAGATTATATACAATAATGAAGAATAAAATAATACATTATATCTGTTATTATTAATCAATAATAGTAATTTTTTATAGTTTCTCTGTAACTCACTAATTCAAGGAAAACAGCTGTATTCAAAAGTAAAATATGAACAAAAGCTAATACTTCTACAATAGCACTAACTCAAACAGTATCCTGCTGTACAATGAAACTGAAAACACTAATGCAATGTTAACAGATGGTGAAGATGAAGTACTGAAGTGCTGAAAGACTTGTATGATGTACGGCAGCATGTTCTCTGATCTGTGATAGGGCGATGACCTGATGTCTCATTTCAATAATAACTGAATCATTTCTCATAAATATGATCAACTTAAATAGCCAGTATACACTTAAAAGAGGTTTGTCTGGTAATCTTCACATAGCCGATGACAAAACAGAAGGAATCCACAAATATCCATAATATCCTGGACAAAACACTGAAATAACGGCTCTGTATGAGAGCTGCTCTTTGAAGAGAATAAGGCAGCGAGTCTGATTAAAAATAGTTTGCAGTCAAATACGAGAAGAATTTATTTTAGCAAAAGAAAAAAGTAAATATATTTATGACAGAATTCAGTGTAAAATGTAAGACATTATTTATAAAGACAGACAGGCCTGCAGAATTATTTTTAGAGTGTTTTAACATGAATGGCAGCTGTTGTTTTTGATCTAACAGCTGTATAACTACATGCTGAATGCTGTGAGTTTGCGTCAGGATGATACATGAGCCGACTTTTTGAGCAATGTTAGGCAGTATTACAGGGTCTGATGCCGCTTGGCTACTTTCATAAAATTGGCAACAAACATTTTACTTATTAAATTTAACTGTAAGTTATTTTATATTTATTTATCAATAGGATGTGAGGTCTAGTTATCTGCCTATCTCACTCACTGTCCTTCAGCTTAACCCCTGATTTATCAGGGATAGCCACAGCAGAATGAACCGCCAATTATTCCAGCATATGTTTTATACAGCGGATAAATAATGGGTACTTTTTACTTAAAGAGCACATGTTACCCCTATTGCAAGATTTAAGATAATTTTTTTGTGTCTCCAGAAGTTGTCTGTAAAGTTTTAGCTTAAAACACCCCTCACATTATTTGTTATTCATTTTAAAATGTTGGGAATTTCTGCTTTAAAATTTTAGTGGATTATTATTATTATTTTCAAAATTGTCTTAAAATGTTTAAATTAAAGGTTTTGATCAACTTCAAATACTAAATATCTGTGTGTTTGAAAGAGAGCAGATATATTATGTACAGTGGAAAACGAGGGAGAAATGTATCAATAAGTCATGACTGCAACAGTAGGTGGAAAAAAAAGCTACACAAAAAAGACTTTTATTTTGGCGCGGCGTGTGACGTTATAAGGCTGCGCCGCTACCGCGCCGTGATTCAACTAGAGTGGAGAAGAAAGGTTTGCGTTAAAGCTTTTTACATGAATATAAACCGTTTTATTAAAGTTTCAAGTTTTGAAACTTGTGTCTTTCAAGTTTCTAAATTATGTACCTGCTGTTGACAATATTATTTTAACCCTTTAACCAACTTAGTACTATTTTACTCTCAGTAATGAGGGCTATTGTTTGAATAAAGTAATGTGTGTAATAAGTGTTTTAATGAAGGTTTAATTTATTAAACAGCATAATGTCATTTCATTCTAAGTAAACATCACTATATATAAGAAATGTAGTACCAGTTTTAATCAGGTCATTTGTGGCAGTTGTTTCTTGCTCGGACTTACCTGATTTCTTCTTGTTAATTACTCTCATATAGAGAAACTGTTGAAGCAAGTGTTGAAGAGAAGTTGTTCATTGTTTTATTTGTTTTAAACAGAACATTTTTATTGTTTTGTTCATTTTAAACAGGATAAAGTCTCCAAACGCAGAGAAAAACTCCTGCTGAAGCGACTGATCTCCACACTGTTATAAAGATGGCGTTTATTAAAGAGGAGAGTGAAGATGTGAAGATTGAAGAAACATTCAGAGTCAAACATGAAGATCCGCAGGAACAAACAGGTTGATTTTCATTCTCAAAGACCAACTCAGTCATTTGATCCTCATTCAGATATATTTTAATAATAAGAATACTAAATTAAATCCATCTTGCAGCCCTGAGTGTGCTGCCTAGTTCTCCTAAACACACATCAGCACTCATTGAAAGACAGGAATGAGTTTCATTCTTGTTACTTGTTCTCATGTCTTTTGTCATTATTTTTATGTATTATTAGTCTCCAATTTTCTCTACCTTCTTAAGGTTATTGCTTTTCTTGCTCTCCTACTGTTTGTAAAGTGTCCTTGAGCACTGGAATTATTTAAAATAATTAAATACAATAAATTATAAAAGGTTGAACTGAGCTGAGGATATTTGACCAGTGTTGGGAGTAACGCGTTATAAAAGTAATGTATTACATTTTTCTGTAACGCAGTAGTGTAAGGCATTACTAATGAATTTTCAGTAATATTTTACTCGGTACATGTTCAGTAACGCTTGCGTTACAACAAACTTTTCGCCTGCAAATAAAAATAGCGCAGTTCTATTTCCTGTTCGTGGTTAGTGAATATACGCGCGGCGTGTGTTGTCATTCATCTCCCTCTGGATATTGGGACTTTTTAATTTGAACGCGGAATGATTTCAGCTTCTGAGCTCGAGGTCTGAGGCTATTAGCTCAGCCCGGTGCGCAGTAATCTTAAACCAACCCTAACGCACAGCGGAAAAGCGGCAAATTGATTCGCGAGATGGACATAAGTTCATATGGTGTTATTTTTACTGACAAAGGTATTCATGTAATACGAGCGAGCGAACGCGCGCCGGTTTCTAATCGCGTGCACTCAAAACACGGCTGCTCACGTGCGGATGATGTGCTCTTGCTGCGTTAGATGATGCAGACTCACAAGTTGTGCCTTGTGTTTCCTCCTCTTTTTGTGCATTTGCTCTCCAGAGATTATATTATCTTACACTATATATCCAGAGATATTTCTACACTATTTACCTGCAGGTTGAGGTAAATTCTGAAATAAATTCTAGTGTTTTTAAGTGTTAGGTATTCTGCCTATGTTTTAGGCTAGTATAATTTTCAACTTGTTAATGAATGCTTCAGCATACGCTAGTATTAGCAATAGTGAACTGATAAAATGAAATACAAAGTGGAGTTTTACTACAGTAAAGTGTGGTGAATTGTAGAATAATATACACTATAATATTGTAAGAAAAAAACTACAGCACTGGGTAATTTGTTTATATTTCATTTGTTGTGTTACCATAGCAACTATAGTTTTACCACAACATATTTATTGAAGTAATTTACTATAGTAATGTTCAAAACACTACATGCCAATAGACGTGTTCAGGGGCCCTGTGGAACAGCTTTTCCTCAAAATGAAGAGGATGACAGGGAAAATGTTCTCCAAAATCTCATCAACAATGTGGAAGACCACATTTTATTTATTTAAAGAGTAAATAGTACAGCAGGCTATAAAACCTTATCAGGTTTTTCCTATATTCTATTAGTAACATTTCTGCTTGCGTTATATTTTTGTTTAAATGTTTTTATTTGATTGGTATGGTGCACCTTTTTTAAAAATAAAATGTATTCTTTGCACTCAACGTCTATTATCTGTGTCATTAATTGTTGGAAACTGGAAATATCTCATCATATAACACACAGCCAAAAATGTTTTGGTTTATTATTTTAAAAATGTATATGTAAGTCTATTTTAGTATTTTGGTTATTAATAATAGTGGACCAATATAAATCGTATCAAAAAGCACTAAAGGAAGAAGGAACACAAGACACACATTGTGAGTCTGCATATAATCTCACTGAGCGAGCAGTGTACTGAGAGCACGGAAGAAAATGTATGCATGAGCAGTGCATATTTGAGAGAGCGTGAGGAAATTTGCGCGCGAGCAGCGTATATTTGAGAGCTCGCAAGCAGTTTTGTCCACAAACAGGAAATCGGTGCACAGACACTATATTGAGAAAGCTACTGTATGTTCATCACGCTCACTTTATGCAGGACAGTTTTGTGTTGTGAGCCCCTTAAATTTAAAGTGAATAAAATAATGGCAACAATAAGAAAAAAAAAACCTGCATCTTGTCATGGCATTGGAGTTTACATAAAGGCCTGTTGTGTCTAATGAATATAGTCAAGCTATTCAGAGATATTGCCAGATAATCACTTTACCTCTACCATACTTTTAACAGACTTAAATCATTTGTGATTCTGGCTTTCTTGCATTGTCTTGAGCCTTCACATTGCCAATTATATACTGTTAATGCCTGGATTGGTCACAGTCATTCTGCTACATCATATCGCTTTCTACTGGATGTAAAATGCTCTGCAGTACGTTTTGTCATTTTAGAATGTTAAGTTCTAATTCTGGAGTTATTTTGGTGAAAGTAACTAAAAAAAATAATATGTAGTCATGTAACATATTACAATTTTGAGACAGTAATATTGTAAGGTAAGGGATTACATTTAAATAACAGTAACAAGTAATCTGTAATGTATTACAACTTTGAGGTAACTTGCACAACACTGTATTTGACCTACAGTATTCTCCTAGAAGATATCTGCTATTACGGTGATAGTGTTGGCTTAGTACTGACTATTTGCATATGTCACGTTGATCACAATTCCCTTTTTTCATCAACTCCTTCATGGATTTAAACTTGTTTCTAGTAGTTGTTACTAGTTCTCACAGATAGTATCTGAGTTAGAATCACATCATTATTATAGTAACTAATTACCAGGGCTATTGTGTTTAAACAGGGTTTCTGCGGGGTCATAAATGTAAAAAAAGTCTTAAATTTACTGAAATATTGGCTGTTTCTCAATTCCAAGAACGCAGAGAACGGACTCGTGTTCTTGTGGAGACCGGTCTTGCCAGGTCACATCGGGAGAACGAACTCGGGAGACCGCGAGGACAGAGAACGCGTCCTTTGAGAAATGAGATGCTGCGTTCTTCCTGATGGTCACGTGACCCTCGCGCATCTTTAACCGAAAATTATTTAAACATTACAGCATTTATACACCGATTTATTGTTTCCCCCGTTTCACAATATATGTAATGCATAAATACTTCAGAAATATACGCTGCACATCACAAATAAAACAGATTTTAATACGAATTTCAACAAATAAACACCCTTAATGTGTTTATGCCTTTATTAGGATTTTTATGGTAATGTTTACTTTCACCGTCTCATTTAGGAAAACTCCTGAGGTAAATAAGTGTCATCTCTGAACTTTAATAATAAATTTATACAAAATGCTGCGCTTCCCACCTCCAGTCGCAATGACTTCTGGGGCTTCTACAGCGAGTTCGGTGCTCAAGTCTGCATCGGAGCGTCCTCGATATCAAGAACACATCCGGGAACTTTCACGCATCCTCCGTACTTGCGGTCTTGAGTATTGGAACTGAACTTTGGCAGGTGATGATGACGTTTCACGAGAACACGAGGACGCAAGACCGCTGAAGAACGCATATTGAGAAGCAGCCATTGTGTTGTAGGTCTTACATTTTTCAACAAGTTTTCAAATCATCAACAATCCATCTCATCAAAATTTTAATTTTATTCAGAAAGGTCATTTTAACTTTATTTATCACAATAACATTAGTTTAAACGTGCTCCATGTATTTACTGCTGAGGACATCGACCTGGAAAGATTGTTGTGCATAGATTTAGTTTATTATAGTTTCTAAAATTTTTAAAACATTTGTTTATTTTTTTATTTTAAAGAAAGTTTATGTTGGAAAAAAGTGTGTGGATACAAGTAGAGCTTGCTTGTTTTTACACAATATTTAAAATATTTTGCTAAGAAATATCTAAGGTATTGTACTTTTTTTTTGTTATTTATGTATTATTGAATTATTCAATTTATTAAATTATATTGGTTTTTGATAGGGCAAATACAAATCTATTACATCTGGGCCGTTTGAAAAATTCCTTAGCCTTTAGGCATTTGAGCCAAAAGTTGAGTCATAATGGTCTTTAAAATGTTTTAAAGTGTTACATTTAACTTGGTGAAACCTGCAGAAACCCTGGTTTAAAGTATGTCAAAAAACATGGATGCCCCCAATATTAAACATGCTGAATGAAATGGACACTAAAATAATTTATTATTATAAAACATTGTACAGTATTCTAAACTATATGACGTTGTTGTGGGACGACGTGAGACAAAATGAACAAATTACAGTGGAACAATAACGTTTAGCATTGCACTGACTACAACTGGCCAACAAACTAGTCTAAAAATGACTTTTGCTGCTTCAGAAATGGATTACAGCATGCTGATGATATGCAAACATTTGAGTGTAAAGTTGGTCAGTATTGACCATATTCTTCATGTACCAGCAGGCGCCGCCATTGGAATCTTTTTGCTTTAGACTTTTTAAGGCTTCATTTTTAGATCCTAAAAACAGTGTTATGCTGCTTGGGCATGGGATGATAACCGTTTTCAAGGTATACCACGGTTTGGAAAAGTCAAGGTTTTAAAAGGGCCAACATTGTCTGCTGTAGGGTTGTGCCGATAGGCAAAGATATGGCCAAGAGCTGAGACCTATGAGGATTTTAAAGACGATATTTAGCTCGTTTCGCATTAATGTAGACCTATTACATGTTTTAATTGCATTATTAAATAAAATGAATAGTATTCTTATTTTAAGCGTTATCATTATTAATAAATGAACTAAAAATAATTTGACAGCTTCAACTGTTCACATCAACATCACTTGAATGACACTTTCGGACTAAATGAATTATTTATATTGCTCTCTCTCTCTCTCTCTCTCTCTCTCTGTCTTAGCAGCAGCAGTTGAAGCACGCGCTGCACGTGAGGGCACAGCGACATCTCATAAATTAGTTTGCAAGTTGCAAAAAAATAATAGGCTAAATAACAAAACTGGATTTAATTAACAAACAAGTTAAATAAAACGATTTATAAAAATGAAACAACCGAAGAAGAAAATGAAAGAACTCTGAAACAGCTGAAATGTTCTGGAATAAGACGTGTTGCGGTTGTTGGCTACTCCTTTATAACAGCACTTCTACAAGATTGTCTCTTGCTTTCACAAAAAAAGTTATTAATCTTTTATATCTATTATTAATAGCCTATTTAAGTTTTAAGGTGGCCTATAGCCTATTTTTCAGTGCAAGCATTGACTGCTCCTTCAAATACACGGAATATACATACTTGTCTTATTTGTGTTTAATGCGATGGAATGATAAACACGGACATGCTCATTTTTCAGAAAATACCCTATTTAATTTAATTTAGAAACATGTTAGGCCTATATTTATTTATATAGGCTATTAAATATATTTTATTTATTTAAACTAGCCTATATTAAATTAAATTACAATCTGTGTTTTACCATTCGTTTTAGCATTAAACAATTATTGAACAGATTATTAATACCTTCTCAAAGAACATTTTACTGAGCTCAGTGAAAAGTTTTAGGTCAAATAGGCTATTTAATATTAGAGCAATAGGATATTGCCGACTCACCGCAGCCATGTCTAAACTGAAACTCTTATCAGAAAACAATAAACACAAACGCAAATACAGATATGACACTGTTGTGTTGATGATTACTTTTGTGATGATCATCAGACCTGAAGCCGCGCTGCGCTCCATGAACAAAAACATGAAAAACTTCACCACATAGAAACAGTCACATGCTGGCGGCGAGTCCTCCATCCGCCTCCCGTCTGAAAGGACCATAATGCATCCTTGTTTCTTCCATGCGTAGATAAATATAATTTAATTTGCTTTCATCCATGTATATTGTATCCATTTTGCGGCAGTCCCGCGAGCCAAGGATAACTGCATGAACCTGAAGTCACAATCAAATCCTGTCCCGCGCCGCACTGTACCATGGAGTATGAAATAATTTTGGTCTCAGTGCCTATTTAGCTGTATGAGCACGGTGGTTTGCATTGAATGCATCAAACGTAATGCAAATGCAGTAGTTATTAAATAAGTTTTAAAAAATCAGCCGAAAGGTTATTAAATTTGCTTGGATATGGTTAAATATAGTAAAAATATATATGTTAAACATAACACTGCCGCGCCCCCATGCGATAGTATCGTGCATCGGCGATCTCACAGGATGGTGATATGGTGATCTGAAAATTTCATATATCACCCAACACTACTGACAACAACACAGCACACCACATAATGCTGCTCTCTTCAACTCTCCTCATCTTCCTTTATACTCACCTATTTTCTTTTTGCTGTCCCATGGGTGGAGACCAATTAAACAATGTTGACTGTCATAACAGAAAACACCAACAATCATAAATGAAATATATAACAGCCATATATAGCCACAACTTTTTTTCTGATGCGTTTACCAGTCAGGCACAGAATAACCAAGTATTCCATTGACCCCTCCGCTCTGTGGGTAAGAAATGGGTCCAGCGTTCTCCAGCCTCCGGCGCCTAGACTGCAGCTCTGCACAAGACGTTTGGCCATAGGAGAAATGGTCGTGGCCAACTGAGCCTGGTTACTCAAGAGGTTTTTAAATTCTTTACTTTCGCCAATTGGTGAATTTTTTTATTATTATTATTTTTTTCTCGCTGCTGTCGCCACTGGCTTGCATGGTTCAGGATCTGTAGAGCTGCGCATCGATAGATTTACTTTTCAGTGTTTGGACTCTCAGTAGTGATTATTAACACACTGAACTAAGCTGAACTGAACTTAAACACTGAAAACTGGACTGACACAGTTTCAATTTACTATGATCTTCTATGTGAAGCTGCTTTATCACAATCTACATTGTAAAAGCGCTATACAAATAAAGGTGAATTGAACATGATGATCCAGCTCATCTAAAATAACATCAAAATGTTTCAGAGGGAGCTGACCATTTCTTTCTTTAATTTCTTTTTCTTTTTTTACTTTTATCTGTCAAGATGACTACAGATTTAAACAAACACACTCTTATACACACACTTATATTTATGCTGCAGCACAAATGTTTAATTTACTTATTAATTATTTTACTTAACTGCAGTGCAAATTTCTAGTTACTTATATTGACATAGTTCAGGGTTTTCCTTGTTGAAAATTAGTTGGAGGTGGTATCCCATTCGCTACATGTTTGCTACTTAAAAACAAATGCATTTTGCATTATTGAGCATCACTGGGGGTCTGACAGAAGTTGCCTGCCTGATTTTTGCCAAAAGACGGAGGTGCTACATTTGATGAAGGTAACCATAGCATAATTCTGCACAAACCCTGCATATTTACATCAGTGCAGAGCAAATGTTTACTCAAATTGTTTATGTTTGCATGTTTATATTAATGCATTGATGAATGAATGTTTTTTTGAATGTTTATTGAATGTTTATTATATTGACAACTTTATATTCCTGCAGTGCAGGCAACAACCTATAAATTATGTACAATTTGTGTTTATATAATAATTATTATTTATTTAGCTTCATCATCTACTCTTTAATCTTTAGCTCAAGCTTTTACTAAGGGGCAGAAGGCAAGCCATTGTGTAAATATGGTTGATGCTCGCTGTAATAAAAAGAGATGATGACTGTCCAGCTTGTTGCTTCACCCTGCGGATGAGATGCTCCTTGTGGATGTTCTACCGGAAACACGTCAGCAGAGTTAGTACATTGTAAAAGCACTAGATAAATAAAGATGAATTGAATTGAATCTGCTTAAATGTCTACATGTTAATGGACCAAACAAAATATGATCTGATTTATTTTACATTTAATGTGCATCAAAATTACAGTGTGTGTAGCCAATGTTTCCAGTGTCTTTTCACTTTTCAGATTTTGATGAGAGTTTTTAAGACTTAATTTAAACTATTTTATTTATTTATTTCAGACCTAATTGAAGAGAATGAGGGGAGTAAAGAGGAGGAACATCATGTCAAAATTGAGGAAAAAACTCATTTACAGACTGATGGTATTTTGAAAAGGAGAGACAAGAATCGTTTCACCTGCACTCAGTGTGGGAAGAGTTTTGGAAGACAAAGCAGTCTTAAAATTCACATGAGGATCCACACTGGAGAGAAACCATTCACATGCACTCAGTGTGGGAAGAGTTTCATCCGCTCATCACACCTTAATCAACACATGATGAGCCACACAGGAGAGAAACCATTCACATGCACCCTGTGTGGGAAGAGTTTCAGCCAATCATCACACTTTAATCAACACATGAGGATCCACACTGGAGAGAAACCATTCACATGCACTCAGTGTGGGAAGAGTTTCATCCAATCATCACACCTTAATGAACACATGAGGATCCACACTAGAGAGAAACCATCCACATGCACTCAGTATGAGAAGAGTTTCATCCGCTCATCAAACCTTAAAGGGCCACGAAACCCCCCTGTCTCAGCGAGGTGTTTTCACACCTCTAGTTTGGAAAAGCTCAGGAAAGTGGGTGTGTCCAGCTCTGTTTAGGTGGGAGCGTAAGGAGAGGGAAAGAGGGAAGGTTTTGCATAAAAATGGGAGTTTCCATTTGGGCATGCGCTGATTTTCAAACAGGCCAAACGAACACACAGACGCAGGGGGAGAAAGACAGTGACTGTTTACATTGACATCAATAATCTAATTATTTGCCAAATTATTCATTTGTCGACTTTAACGGCAGTTTGGCACTTTGACCACTGATGGCTTACTTGCCAAATCTGTACAGACAGGACAACCAACACCAACTGGGGCCACGTCTTTTTTGTAAGGAGACGAGCAGCAAATCGGGATTTCACCATTTCCAGATGCAGAAAGCTCTCGGGTAAAAATGTTCCTAACAACATTTTATCCTCTCGGGTAAAAATGTTCCATATGCGCTGTAATCCACTGTGAGTCCAGCTGTGCTCTCATAGCGGGGAAATGAAAGCAAAACCTTTGTTGGAGCACATTTAAACGCAACACAGAAGACCTGTGTCTCCAAACAATCCTTATTTTTCCACTTGTTTTGGCAACTCAACGTGACGTCTCTCTGCTGTTTAAACACTGTAACAGGTACTAACAATCTTCAAAGCCATCAAGCATATTAATGAAGTTGCACCGCATACACAATAAAGCATGCTGATTGGTTTGAATCAAGTCTATGTCATGAATTAATGTTGCACATTTAGAGACGTCATGATGCACTGGTCGGTAGGGCTGGGTATCGTTCCAAAATTTTCCATACCGATACCCTGAATTCGATACTGGTTCCGAATGATACTTTTTCCGATACTTTTATTTTAAGAAATATATTTTAACAAGATTACATAACACAATCTAAGAAAAACTTTGGTTTCATTTTTTTCAGGATGTTTGTGACACTTTTCACAGCAGGCTTATCTTTGAAGACCAATAAACAAAGAAACAAAAGCACAAAATGAACAAAGTGTAGTTACACAATATATTAGTGCAAACAGTTTTAATAAAGTTCAAGCAGTTTTAAGTCAATCAATTTTAAGTATTTGTGAGGCTTACTGCTGCTTAAAGGTTTAGTTCACCCAACATTTGAAATTCTGTCATTAATTATCTACAAATGAAGTTATTTTGGATTTAATCCAAGAGCTTTCTGATCCTCACATAGATAAATCATTGAATAAAGTTATTTTTGTTTACTTTGCGCACAAAAGTATTCTCGCAGCTTCATATAATTATGATTGAACCACTTATTTCACATGGACTTATTTAGACTATGTTTTTGGTTCCTTTCTGGTTATTGAAAAATGCATATCCAGTAAATCTATTGGAGGATCAGAAAGCTCTTGGATTAAATCCAAATTATCTTTATTTGTGTTCTGAAGATAAACAATGATCTTATGGGTTTGGAACAACATTAGGGTGGACATTTAAATAAGATCAGTTTAATGTAAACATCACTTACTGTTAACCTCAAAGCATTTCAGTATTAACTTAGCTAGGTGTTTAAAGCCATCGAAACAGTACATAACATATTACACAGCGTACGTTAGGTCCAAAGAGCAACTTTCTTCTCGTAAATTAATTCCATGTACTGCGAGGTGTTTTATTATATCTGATGCATTGCCAGTCTTGGTCGCGATAACTTTTTTACAGATATTGCATCGCACGCTGTTGCTGTCAATCTTTGCATAATGTAGCCATACTTTTGATCGCTTAAACATTAAATTAATGCTATGCTTTAAAGTGTAGTGTACGCATTACAGCAGCACATTTGACAAGCTCTGGGTGAGTGGGCGTAATTGGCATAAACTATTGATTTTCAAGACAGCCTCGCCGCAGCCAATCACCAGCATTTGATCCAGGCACATTAAGGATGCCGCAGGTTTTCTAGCTCACTGACGTTGATAAGAATATATCCTTGGGTATCAAAATTTGGTACCGAACGAAAATGATTTTTTCGATACTCGATAGTAATGAGACTATTCGGTCGGTGCTTAAAAAGTATCGAACTCGATACCCAGCCCTACTCTCCAGTGTATTCATGTAGCTAGTGTTGTTTTGGATGATGTTCTCTGTCTGACTCCCTGAATGAGAAACAAATCACTGGGAAGACACCGCACATCAAAGAAGGTGAAGCTCCAGCAGGTTAGTTTGCAGTATACCAGGGCCTCAAGTTTAGAAAACCCATTCAATTGTCCTGTGTTGCAGCTTTTATTAGTAAAGTTTCTTTACCTATAGGTTCAAGATTCTTTCTAGTTTACTACATTTACTTTTTTGAGTAGAACACAAACTTGATGAATATTTTATGATTTAGGCAGAGCGACAGGTATTAAGTTTTACAATATTAATACACTGTGATGATCCCAAGACTCCAGATTGGAGTATGTGGTAAATCCTGATTGGATGCCTGCATTACTCATCAATGGGTATAAAAAAAGTTGTTGTAGCTACCCCAGGACGCTGTGGCTACTCAGGAGTCCTCATGTCAAGACCTGTCATCTCATTGACTCTTTAATCTTATGGTTTTGCATTACTTATATCATAGTAAAGTGTTGTTGTGATTATATTATAAGTTCTTTATCTTCATTATTATCCCCAGACATTTGTTGGTTGCTTTGATTGATTGTTCTATGAGTTGCATTTTATAATAAATCATTTGCATTCAGGCTATTTTGTTGGCTCATCTCTCTTTTATGTTGCGACTCAAACAAGCGGGTCATAACACTGTAAAATGTGTTCGGTTGTATCCGAGATCTTGTCCTTTCAGTCATGACCATAGGTGAGAGTAGGAACCTAGATTAAGCAGTAAATTGAGAACATTGCCTTTCAGCTCCTTCACCACAACAGACAATCACATCAACTGCATTACTGCTGCCACTGCACTGATCTGATCCATCTTTTAATCTCACATTCCATTCCTCATGAAAAAAAACATTCCATTTGGGGTAAGGACTCTCCTCCAAACTGGAGGTGACCACCTTCTTCCAGTCAAGTACCATGGTTTCTGACTGTCGTTTGACATGGTTTCATGTCCCCCTCACTTTTCTTAGATATAAATACCACATTACTTCATGCTATAACTTCTGCTGGAAAAAAAGTACTTTTCAACTCACGATGTGCACGCAAAATGAAGTTCGCCATCACGTCACTCGTACATGTATATAGGTCTGACTAAACTTTCTTTGAACACAGAATGGAAACCAACTGACCCTTCGCTAAGCCACACCCAAAATCCGCCACCCACCAATCGTGGCTTAGCAAATGTAGCTACGCACAGGAGCTCTGTCAAGCTTTCGAGCGAGAGAAATAGGCCAAAGCGTTGTGCATATGGATTGTGCAAATCTGATACCCTGGTATCCTAAACGTTTGGACGGGGTGGTGGAATTATTTCCCTTTTCAAAACCTAAAACCCAAAGGGAGACATGCCAGCATGGATCAAGCTCTGTGAGGGGCGCTAAAGGAGCCGAATTAAGTTGGTTTTGTTTCGATAATCCTGATCCAGATATATACAGCAATAACTCACACAAATGCCTTCAGATTATCGTTCCGTCCGTTGCCTTGTCCATTATTGATTCAAATGATGAATACGCGCACGCGAAGAACCGTCTCCGAGTCCTCCAATCAAGTTTTAACATCCAACCGATGTTATGATTTCGACCATATGCGTCGGGTAGCTTATGTTGAAGAGTCAACTTAATTTCGACATTGAATCAATGTTTTATTCTCGATGTAATAACCTTCTGACGTACCGACCAAATAAAGAACATTGATTCAATGTCAAAATTTGATCGACGCTTATAAGCAATAATCAACATTGATTAAATGTTGGCTTGCTATCTGGGGTCTAAACTGTGTTTCCTACAAAAATACAAAGCAGGTTATGTTTCCCACCTGTTTTTTTTTTCTTTCTTTTTTTCTGCTCCGTTTAAGCCCTCGCCATAGTAGTCCTACAAATAAAAATCATATTTGCATCTGTTTCAAGCGACATATATTTGAAATTACATTTCAACAGAACAAAACCGAGATGTGATCACAAACGCAATCAATATACTTTACCCGCAGCTGTTTTTCAGTTATTTATAACCCTCATGCCCATGTCAGAGCTACAGTTTTACCGATGTTTTCGTCAGTCTTTTGGAGCTTTAGTAATTGGTGACGACGTTATAGCGGGTTAGTGTCTGCTTTTATATTTGGTGTTGTATTAAAATTTGCTGGTAGGGAAAATCTATTTGTTCACTTCTGCAATAATACTTTGATTTGCATTTCAATTTATTTATTTAGTCCACTTAATTGCAAATTAAAATAGAAACTATAAAGATACAAACATACTGATATAGGCACTGTACATTGTTATGGGTCAATAATGCCTATATAGTCGGCGCCAGTGGTGTGTTGTGGTTAGTGCGTCGACACATGCACTCTGGTGCTCATGGCAACCCGAGTTCAATTCCGCCTTCAATTCAGCGTGATGCGCTGCAGCCGATTAAATGATATATGCTGCTATTTGTTCAAGTAATATTTGGTTTATCCTCTGCCTATTTAAAGATAGAGAAATAAAACACTTTAGTATAATAATTTCAATATTGTTTTGCCTTTAAAGTGATAATAAAACCTATTAACGAGCCTGTTATCTATGCCAAATGTTAACTGATTTCCACAGTAAGAGCTTATTTATTTAACCAAAATCTGACAATAAACGTGGTCCTGGCTGGCCTTTTGTTTTAGAAGAAAGGGGGATATGTCCTGAATTCACCTCAAATGTTTCATCATTCTTGTTGATAATTGAAAAAAATAAATACACCAAATAGGCCTATAAAAAAATTTATAAGCTACCAAACTAAATTTGTTTCAAAAATATTATTTTTCCAACAACAAGAGTTTTTTTTTTTTTAAATGCGTCTCACTCGCTCCTTTCCTTCTGCTTAGGTCTGCCTGTTCCATATAACACTGCGATAAAAAAAAGAAACCCAAACAGGCCTAATATTTTAACTACATAAAAAGTAGCCTACATTTACGAGTACCTTTTGTGAAAGGAAGGGTATGGCTACAATGCCAGTGGAAGAGGATCTCAGCAGTATCACTTATGTTTGTATGTTAATGTTCAAGTCTTTTATATATTTTATTTTTAGGCATTTAATATAAATCTTTTAAGAAGAATTGATGATTTACGGAGATCAATTTTGTCCCAATAAAATAATATAAAAATAATCTTTAACTGAGGTAGTATAAAACCTGGGCGCCATGGTGGCGTAGTGAGTAGCACGTTCGCCTCACAGCAAGAAGGTCGCTGGTTCGAGCCCCAGCTGGGTCAGTTGGCATTTCTGTGTGGAGTTTGATGTGTTCTCCCCGTGGTTGCGTGGGTTTCCTACGGGTGCTCCGGTTTCCCCCACAAGTCCAAAGATATGCGGTATAGGTGAGTTGGGTAGGCTAAATTGTCCATAGTGTATGAGTGTGAATGAGTGTGTATGGATGTTTCCCAGAGATGGGTTGTGGCTGGAAGGGCATCCGCTGTGTAAAAACATATGCTGGATAAGTTAACGGTTCATTCCGCTGTGGCGACCCCGGATTAATAAAGGGACTAAGCCGACAAGAAAATGAATGAATGCGTATAAAACCTGAAGACCCCTGGACATAAAGCCCAATAGGTCAGTGTACACTGCATGATTCTGCAAACTGCATGATCTTATAGATCCCTAACCCAATACCTAAGCTAACTTAATATCTATCAATAAGAAGCAAATTTGGAGTTTATTGAAGCAAAAGTGGGCGCCACGGTGGCGCGTGAGTAGCACGTTCGCCTCACAGCAAGAAGGTCGCTGGTTCGATCCCCGGTTGGGGCAGGTCCCGGTTGGGCCAGTTGGCATTTCTGTGTGGAGTTTGCATGTTCTCCCCGTGATTGCGTGGGTTTCCTCCGGGTGCTCCGGTTTCCCCCACAGTCCAAAGACATGCGGTACAGGTGAATTGGGTAAGCTAAATTGTCCATAGTGTATGTGTGTGAATGAGAATGTATGAATGTGTTTCCCAGAGATGGGTTGTGGCTGGAAGGGCATCCGCTGCGTAAAAACAAATGCCGGATAAGTTGGCGGTTCATTCCGCTGTGGTGACCCCGGATTAATAAAGGGACTAAGCCGAAAAGAAAATGAATGAATGAATGAAGCAAAAGTCATAGATAATTGTTTGTTAATAGTGAGAAGTGAACCTTTCTAGTGCTATTTAATCATTTGGTGAAATTGTTCAAATACAGTATATCATATATACTGTATAATAAAATTGCAACTTCTGATTTTTTTCTATATCGTATTTTTGGCCATTGCTAAAAATATACTTGCCAACATAAGACTGGTTTTGTGCTCCAGTTTCATAAATATGCCTATTTTATTGGCTTGTGGGTTGTTTTTCAGTTTAATCCAAGTTATTGAGTTGAGTCATTTTTTTTATTATAAAGCGAGATTACAAATCATTTTCAAAACAATAATTTATTCTAGACTACAATAATACAATAAACATGATTTTATTAGTATGTGTAATGGGCATTAGAGTGTATTACGTTAATGTCATTGATTAGCTCAATGGCTTTTGTCTAATCTGGAAAATATAATGTGCATTGCAAGACTTAAAGGAACACAATGCTTTAACTGTTATAAAAGAACACCTAAACTTTCTACTACGAGCGACCTTTAAATGCTGGTAAGTGAAAACAAGTGTGCAGCAAGGATTTTGTTTTCTAAATTTTTCACAAATGACATGTGTCCATGATGTCTTCAGTTTTCTGCTACCTGGCAAAGGCCTAATATTTTTCCATTTATGCGCAGGAATGTAAATTGTAAAACACTTGGGTCCAGACCTTGTGCTTCTGTATGGATTCTTTTGATGTTTATGTTGGTCCTCAGACTGTGGTTCCTTGCCGCGTTCTCCATCACTGTCTGTCAGCTCCTCAGGAAAGTGATGGTCTTCACAGTGATGGTCCTCAGACTGTGGTTCCTTGCCGCGTTCTCCATCACTGTCTGTCAGCTCCTCAGGAAAGTGATGGTCTTCACAGTGATGGTCCGCAGGCTGTGGTTCCTGGCCGCGCTCTCCATCACTGTCTGTCAGCTCCTCAGGAGAGTGATGGTCTTCACTGCGATGGTCCGCAGGCTGTGGTTCCTGGCCTCGCTCTCCACACACCAGGAAAAAGTCATTGACAGTAGTAGATCTGTCATGATGGGAGTTGCTAAAGTTAGGTTGCAGGATGGTAATCCAGGAATGCAACATGGAGAAGCTGGAGGAGTTGTGATGTTGTGATATGTACTCTTGTTGTATATTCCACTGGTGTCAACTGCAAATAAGGTACACGTGTCACAGTTGGACATGGGATGTGCCACCCAGGGGATTCCTGCTCCTACTGTAGGTGGGTGTGGCATGCAGATGTTCTTTCCAGCAAACAAGGCATTTCTTGACATATTCATCAGCTCTAAGAATATGTTGCTTCGTGAGTCTATAGCTTGTGCGATTTTCATGATGATCAGTAGTACGGCAATCTTGATCATATTGATGGATGACTGAAGTTCTTGTATGTAGTTCTCTGCGTTGTCTTTTCTTCGGTGATGGTTGGTTTGGCAATGTGTCTAGTCGTCTCTTGAAGGTTGTGACTGGACTTGTAGGTGAGAAGGTTGGTGTCTATGGGTCTCAGGACAACAAGTTGTATCTGCACAGAATAAGAAAGAAAACAAAAGGCACGAAACAGTATTTGTTGCAAAAAAGAAAAAAGGAAAAATAAAATTAAATACAATTTTGCAAACACTAGTTTGTATCCTCTGTTCAATCTAATTCTTCTATAGTTGTTCCTTCTTTCCCTATTTCTTAATTCCCATGACACCTAAAGAACAGCAAGGTTAGGATGGACTAATAAGTGGGAGGGAAATCCTATGAGGTAGTCTTCACCCAGGGGTGGCCCCCAATCCCTAATGGATCAGTTCTTCCCTGGGCACCCTACTGTTCTGTGTGTCCTATCCTATCCCTGTAGGTGGTGGAAGAACCTTGCAATTTGATACATGTGTTGTTGTATAAGTAGGCGTAACACAATCATGAGTTATTTCTCCCTCATCCTCTAACACTTCAGTCAAAGTAGACATCATACATGAGGCTGGGTTTGTGACTGTTGCACGCTGTAAAACCATGTTCAGGCCTGTGAGGGTCATTATGCTATCTTTCACAAAAATTTGTTTGTCAATGTGATGCATCACAGGGGAAAGGTAGCTACTCACAGCCCCAACAATTAGTTTTTTTCCTGTTCTTGTTGGGCTCTTAGAAGAGCTTG
Source organism: Danio albolineatus (assembly GCA_903798035.1). NCBI lineage: Eukaryota > Metazoa > Chordata > Actinopteri > Cypriniformes > Danionidae > Danio > Danio albolineatus. The sequence goes on from CAIGQQ010020580.1 coordinate 19,646, forward strand.
AGTAAGCTGTCCTAAAGCTGCCAAAGACAACGGCGGAACTACTTCAGGGTTGTAGGCAGGCTGAGAAGGAGCAGACTTATGCACAGCATGTCTTATATTATCCTGCAACTTCTTTCTACACTTTTTATTCTAGTGTCCTCATTTCCCACAGTAGTGACATTTGCCTTCTCTTTTAGGCAACCTATTGTCTTGTTTTTTTTTTGTGTACTAAATGTAGTTGCTGCTATTCTCACTGTTGCTTTAACCTCAGCATCCTTTTCCCATGCAGCTAACTTGTCTAGATTACTTCTGATAGTATTGCTAAACCAAGTAAGATCTAGAAATGGTAATGCCTTCCTTTACTCAGTTACTAGGCTATCTGACCATATGCGAACTAGTGGTACCTTGTTATCTAACACATTTTCAGGGTGATCAACAATTCCACTGTAAGCAATGGCTGTCTGACAAAACCTCTCAGTGAATTCATTCACAGATTCATGTGTCTTTTGAGCACAGTTAGTGACTCTAGACCAATCTATTTTGGGTATTTTTTTAGAGTTTTCAAAACACCCTCTCTCAACTCATCTTTACTGACATGTTGCAGATCAGAAACAGCAGATTCAAAACTGTTGAATTCAGATTATGTTAGAATTTGAGACATCAGCTGTGTAACTTCTGTCAACGACATGTCATAAAGACGTAGTTTGCTGATTAGTGTTTCCTAAACTCTGAAAAATCTGTGCAAGCTGAAGGTAAACTCTGAGATAGTCTTTCAATGTCTTTAGGTCCTAGGGCTTTGGCAACACTTTGAACTTTGACAACAGAAGCAATGGGAGAAACACTCTCATCTTCCTCAATTCTCTGCGATCTTCTCCTAGCACCACAAACATTTACTGAATCTACAGGTACATTCCTTTCAAAGAAAGTTTGTAAGTCTGGATAAACCTTAGCAGACTCACTGATTTCTTCTTCATCAGCTTTATCTGAAGCTTTGTTGCAGTTCAGTTTTTTAGTCAAAGCTGTTACTCTAGCACGGAGCTGTTTGATCTGCTCCTCTAGCTCTGAGTTGCGCTTAGCTTGTTGTGTGGCTGATGCTATAGCAAATTCTCTGTGACAGCAGATAATGGCTTTTACGTTGTTTTTTACGGATACTGGCACCTAGTACCTCTACATTCATCTACAGACCAAGTCTTGTCTGGATGGATCTCATATTTCTGAGTTAGCCCTTGTCTAACTTTCTCAGTGACTATTACGTTCATCTGTTCTCCTAACAATGACTTAAATTCCTTATCTGACCACAAAGGAGTCGCAAGACCACCTTTTTCATTTGTGGGGATTAGTCTAGTGTTCTTCTTAAACATTTTGTGAGTTTCTCGGTTAGAACACAAACAAAACACTAAACTTTTCTGATCAACAGACTGTATGTATTTGAAGTTAACTATCCCTGGCAGTGCAGAGGACAAACACAAACTACTAGCACCACGCTAAAACAACACTAACAAAATATTAACACGTAATGTTAATCTTCCCTGCTTCACAGAGGATAACAGACTTTGGCACAAAAGCCTAAACAAAACAAAAGACAACAACAAAAAACACAAAACGGTAACAAATAATAACACGTAATGTTAATCTTCCCTGCTTTACAGAGGATAACAGACTTTAGCACAAAAGCCTAAACAAAACAAAAAAAAACCAAACAAATATTAACACCTAATGTTAATCTTCCCTGCTTTACAGAGGATAACAGACTGGCACAAAAGGCTACTTCCCTGCCTGAAACAGAGGTTTACGGATTTTAGCATAAAAAATGCTAAACAAAACAAAAAAATAACAAACAAATATTAACACGTAATGTTAATCTTCCCTGCTTTACAGAGGATAACAGATTTTAGCACTAAATGCTACTTCCCTGCCTGAAACAGAGGTTTACTTATTCATCTCTAAAATACCATTTAGAGGATAACTTAGCTAACCAAACCCACAGCTGTTTGTTAACTCTTCTCTGATGGCGCAGAGGGTAACTAGATGTACTGGTTTTTGAGGTTCTTTTTTATAGAGTTAAAACTCACCAAATCGTGGTTGAACTGAAAAGATTCAGTCTGGAGAGAAGTCTGATCTTTCTTGAGCTTGATGTTTCAGTCAGATTTCAGGTAAAATTCAACGTCCATCAGGGTTGCAGTCACCAAGTTGTTGAGAATATGTGACTTCAGTTGTTCAACTTCAAGTTGCTGGATCTGGAACGATTCTGTCTTGAGTGAAGTCCGATATTTGTTGAAAATGAACAGTCAAACTTGATTTAGGTGAATTCTTCTTCTAACCGGGGCAACGGCACCAAGTTGTTGTGAATTTCTCTAGCTTCGGCTCAGGGCACCAAAACTGATTTGAAATTCTAAGATGAGTCAAAAAAACCAGGGAGAACTTCTCGGTTGTCTTGAAAGCAGAATGCTTTAATCGTCGCTGTGGTATCATCGGAAGAACTCATGACTAGCATTGTCATGTACTTGTTTATATACATTTTTACAGACATTGATATGTGTAGGTGGAGACAGCCTAAAACAAAGCACGCAAACTGAGTCTTTGAGTCAGCATGACAACAAAGCATGCAAAGTTAAAAGGAGTTTCTTTGATCACGAAAGGCAGAGTGATTGAGACTATTTGCATTAGTCTGGCCCTTTTTGGTCTTTCTGACCACTGGCTGAGCCAATGTGCCTTATGGCTGAGCTGTTAATGTAAACTAAAAAAACCCAAGAATATAACTTTTCAGTTATATGTTGATTATTGCTAATTTTAAATGCTATTATATAAATTTATATTCCCACAAGAGCAAGGCTTGTTTACCAAAACATTTTTTCAAACAGTATGTGAAATTAATTCATGGTAAAGATCATGCGTCAAAAACAGCAATGGTCGCGCAAATGACAGAACTGTGGTTCATGAAGGGGTTTACCACATTTGTGGACAATTTCTGTAGATGATGTGTAATTTGAAATACACAAATTGGCAAAAGCGTTACTGACCGAGATCGTCCCGAGATGGGGAATAAGTTGAGAGACGGTACTTATTTTGTTAAAGATGTAATGAAACAAATGGGTCACTTTTTGGGAATTGATTTAAGAACACACTGCAGTTACCATCCAGCTTCAGGTGGAGCTGTTGAAAGAGAAAATGGCACACTGAAAAACAAATTGGAAAAATGTTGTGAAGACACATGACTAACATGGGTTAAAGCTCTACCAATAGTCTTGATGTATATGAAAACGAGAAAAAGACCAAAAATGAATTTGAGCCCGTTTGAAATTATCTTTGGGAAACCACCGCATGTAGGTGTGAATGGGGGAAACAGCAGCTGCCCTCAACGGATGTGTGTGAAAATGACATGTTGAATTATTGTGTATCAATGTCTTCTCTGTTTTCTGATGTCTGTGTACAGGTTAAAGCTACACAGGGGAAGGCCGCAGAGAGGCCGTTGCACAGTTTGAGGCCTGGCAATTTCGTTGTGATGAGGGACCTGAGGAGAAAGAGCTGGAGAGCGAAACGTTGGTTGGGTTCGTTCCAAGTGCTACTGACCACTGAAACAGCGGTGAAGGTTGCGGAAAGATCAATGTGGGTGAATGCTAGCCATCGCAGAAGGGGTTCCATCATCTGAGGAGGATAGGCAGTAGGAGAGAAAGAGGGGCTCTGAAGCTGTCTGAGGTAAACAGCGAGTTGCTATCTGAGTGAAGCAAGGTCACAGCTGCGGAGAAGCAACAGCAAAGTCAAAAGGTGTGTGAAACAGTAACTTCTGAGTTTAACACCAAAGCAAGACACAGACTGGAGGAGAAAGCGACCAAAAGAGAGGTGAACAGCTGTGCTTGACCATCAGGCCCAAACTGAAGATGGATGGAAAGCTTCGTTGGCATCCATTCTGAGTGCCTGAAATGTGTGGATTGAGACAAACCACTCTGTCGTTGCTACTATCACTGAGTGTTCTGTTGTTTTCATTAACCTGATTACAACCAAAATATTACTGACATTGTAGCCCACATGAGAATGGCCGTAAAAGTGCCAAAAAGAGCTAGCAGTTCATGGCTAGACTGGTTGTCATTCAAATGGGAAGATTGGATGTATTGGGTCTGTAATGTAGTGTTACCTATACTAGGAATAGGTCTAATGATATTATATTGTCTGCCATGTCTATTTAGATTTGTATCATGATCAGTGAGTAGATTGATTACAGCGTCAACATCACATCAGATGGTAAGGATAACTGTTAATGAAGAAGGAATTAACATTGACATGGATGATGATTTTGACTATGACTTTGATGATAGCGACAGCTATGTGGATATGGAAAAACTGTAAATCAATTAAGAGTAAAAAAATAGGTGACGGCTGTGTAAGGATGGTTATATCTCTCCACAATAATTAATTCCACGAGAGAAGACCACGGGAATGGTCAGGCACTAAAACAATAAACTTTCTAATCTGAGAAAAGATCACGAGACCAGCTGTTCAACTATTCAATTCAAGTCACCCTGAGCTTATCTTCCTGACTGTATGTCTTTGATGATACCAGAGGGAATGCAGCAATGTGAGACTTTGCTCCTTTCACACCAAGCCCCCTTCTTGACCTTTCAGTTACCTTCTCCATCAGAACAGATCATTTACATTCCACCTAAATGTTCAAGGTTTTAATGTGGTGTATCTTATAGCTTTATCTTCATGTTTGGTATCATTTTAAATGTCTCTGTGTGATTGGTAAAGTGGTCTTAATGTCACTTTGATATTTCACTTGTATTTGGTTATTTGGGTTTTGACTTTGATAAAATCTCTGCCAGATGCTCCCCCCTCCAGAGATGATTAACACCTCAAAGTCACCAGGCAAGAGTCCCTGTGACGCTTCTATTGTTTTGAATTTATGTCTGTTTGTTCTGAGATTGAGTATTTAAGCTAAAGGTGTGGTTTAGGCTAGTGGGATTTCAGTAACCGGGAGACCCCGTTGTAGTGTATGAGTGATTGAAGCTCTGGATCAGAACTCATATACTACAACCTATTTCTACATAGTCAGGTATTCACTCTTAATCTATCTTGGAGTAATTGATGTTGTACAATTTGAATTGGCTTACCTTGTGTAATTTTGTGAATTGGAATGGAAAATCTTTGCCTGACAAATAAATGTAAAATTCTTGTTTAACTAAATATCTCCTGAAATCATTTGAATCTAGTAGATTGTCTTAGGCTGGAGTTTCCGCAGACCTACGACCGGGATTCGTCATACAGTCAGGCTAAAATGGATGAAGCATTTTGGCACAACATTTAAGACGTGCTGATTTCTGACAATCTACTGACTTAGTATGTTATAATCTAGTAACTAAATCAAACTTTCTTTATGTATGAGCAAGCATGGGGCGGCCTATTATTACTTAAAGGAAATTAGTTTACAGTTATATTCTCTATCTAAGAACCAGAACCGGCGAGAATGTGTCTGAAGTGTCACCCCTTTCATGTAGCAGGTGACCTCTGCAGCGTCCTTCTTCTTTCCCAACGTACTGTCAAAATCCCTAGACTTCAATTAGTTAGTTTAGAGATATTATAAAACCCTCGAACTCAATATTTCCTAATATCTGGAAATTAAAAGAGCTCTTAATTGTGCTCTTGGTGACGTTGTGCACTCATGATTTGTGCTTGGCAAATTTCTCACCAAAGCGTGTGACGAACTCAGCTGCTGTGGCGTTTTCTCTCCTGACCTGAAAGGGAACATTCTGGTTATGTCCATAACCCACGTTCCATGAAGTAGGGAACAGAGACGTGTGTCTCTTCTGCCACATCAGCTGGGTCTCCAGCTGATAGCTGAGTGTTTGACTTCTTCAGCGGCTGAAAGTGCAACTGTACGCTCCTATGCGTGCAGGTTACATACTCTACTAATGACTAATCACCAGCACCTGTGAAGCTGTGCTTTGCAAATGCATAGGCATTTATCGGGTTGTTTTCTTACTCTTCTGAGTGATTGGTTGTCTAGCATTTGTGTCTCTTCTAGACACATGTCTCCATTCTCTCATCCAGGGAACGTGGGTTACGGATGTAACCAGGACATTCTGTAATGATTTAACCAAACAATTTCCCCTAATTTACATAGTAAACAACAATAAAAAAAAAAGTCTCAAAACTACATTATGTGCTATAACAGCTGCAGTATTTACCAAACTCTGGTAATTTTAGTGCTCCACTTCACACTGGTTGTAGGTGGAGTGATACACACATATGAAAAGGGTGAAACAGTGCTGATGCTTGTGGAATATCACATGGCTATCGGCCAATTAGATTTGAGAACCCGATAGTATGATGTTGTATGAATCTATACACACACAGACACACACATATAATTTTAAGACTTGGTTAAAGGTCATGTGAAATAAAAATAAAGTTTATTTTTTTATGTTAGTATTAGTATGACAGTTTTAAGGAGATATATATGTATAAGCTAGTGTGCTTCAAAACAGTGACAAAATTCATGTTTAGAATATGTAAACCTGATATAAACACCCAACACTTTGTCACGTCTGCCTAAATACAGATATGGCCACAAAAATCGCACGAGTGATCTAAAGTGGTCTCACAGATTACTGCAGTATTCCGTGGAAAAGCAAAACATGGACCAACTCAAGACGCACATGGCCAGCAAGGGGCAGTTATGTAACATAGTGAACATATACGGCAAGCAGCCAGTCACGTGAGCAAAAGCAGAGAGGTGTGACTTTAGCCCAGGGCTATTCAATTGGCGGCCCGCGGGCCGAACCCGGCCCCCGAAG